>CM043019.1:53191158-53791158 GCA_023690525.1 Holotrichia oblita | reverse complement strand
TTTACCAGGTATCGCTATAGTGCAGACAAACGCGGCCATATGGTAGACATAACTATGTTATGCATTTAATTTAGATACTATGTGCGTTCTGCATATAAGTCCATATATTAGCTGTGTTTTTGCAGCCGTTTCCAACGGTTGGAAGTGGTTGGAAGTATCAGGAGTATGCGCATTACAATAAATCCGAACGCTTTTATTGTAATGGGCATGCTCCTGATACTTCCAACCGTTGGAAATGGCTGCAAAAACAAAGCTATTATAAAGAGAGTTTAGTGTTGATTTAACATTTATTGTTACATGCGTATATAACTGTTAGCTATTCAGTGTAGTAAGTAATTTATCACATCCAATTAAACGGCTTGTTTGTTAAATATGTCTTCATTTGCAATTACATAATTTTGTCATAAAGTCTTATGTAACGTTATTCCAGTTACATTTCATATAATCGTAGCTTTTGCATGGCAATACTGGTAAATTCCGTAAAACTTGCGATCTGATACTGCTGATTTCTTCATTTATTTGTCCCTCTAATTCTTCTAGATCATTTGGTTCATTTTCATACAGGTGTCCCAGTTGACGTGGTTTCTTTGATAATTTGTTGTTGTTGTTCTGAATTGTTCAGCACACTGTACTTTTACTGATTTGGTGATCTGGATAATAACGCGAGCTTAATCAAAAGAACTTTGACAATCACCATATCCGCCATATTTTAAAAAATTAAAATTACTGAAACTGCTTACTTTCAAGCATAACTTGATTATGCATTACCTTTTTTTAATTTTTGTGTTAGTTTTTTTATTGTCTTTCCGAAATTGAACAAATATACAGGGTGTCAAATTTAAAAGTATATAGCAGAAAGCATTTTCGGTCAAGCCGGAAATAGAAAATAAATATCAATGTCATGAGCATATTAGCAATTCTTAACTATACATCGATATACAATTTGAAAAAAAATTACTTTTTGAATAACAATGTTACATGACCGATTCGTAACTTTATACTAATCCTGTACAGACACACAACGGATTCTACTCGTAATGTATCCAGTTTTAAGTTTCTATTATTGCATTTCTTGCCGGACACCTTTCTGTCTCAAATAGTGGCTCAAAACAACAGAAAAATAATCAGCATATCATTCCTAATATACGAGTTTCTCGCTATCATCGTCGTGAGCGTTTAGGTTGATAGGTTGCAAGTATGAAATTGTATAATTGTATTTTAATGTTAACAGTATTGCTCGTGTCGTATCTATGAAATGATTCTTGTAGATTCTTAGACATCTTCATTTGAATGACTATTCTAAAATATTTGAAAGAAAAAATTTCAATTTTGATGACCTTTAAAAACTCGGGCCAATGATTGATATGTTAGAAACTACGTGGTATGCCTGGATTATATGCTCTCTATAGAAAAATCTCTAGTGATGATTCAATGATAGACTTCAATTACCATTCCAGTAACAGCAACAACATTATACATAGACCAATGACATCTAGGGGGTTCAAAGTGTACACCTCTTATTGCTCCAAAACGAGCTATTTACCTACTGAACTTTCACATATATACGACGCGAAAGAGTCGTATTGAACTTAACTCATCCTTTGTATCATGAAAATCATTGTTCCTTTATTGATTACTTCTTTTTATACGTATCTTACCGATGAACATGTTACTTACTTATTCACCTGCGCAAACGTATGCCCTAGCAGCAGAGGGTATCTAACACTTATAATACAATAAATTCAAGAAATCAGACTCAGATAGTGCAACATGATGAAACTTGTATCGTAAAATGAAGACCGAGGAACAATGATACCAACTATACTATAAAAAAAAATTCGTCAGAATTTATTAAAGAAATTCAAAATATTCAGTTGCTGGAGGGTGAAATATTGATTTCATTTGATGTTAGTTCTCTCTTTCCTAGTGTACCGATTCCAGATACCTTGACATACCTCGAGGACTTGTTGCTTCAAAATAGTTTGAGTCAACAATGTGTCCAGGAATATATTCGCTTAACTGACATCTGTATGAAACAGAACATTTTTCAATTCAACGGGAGTTTATATGAACAGCTGGAAGGAACAGCAATGGGTAACTCCTTATCGCCCTTTCTGGCTAAACTTTTCATGAGCCGTTTTGAAAAGGACTTAGAATCTGAGAGCGAATACTTTCCTAGGGTTTGGTTGAGGTATGTGGATGATATTTTCGCTATATTTGATACTAAAAAAAGTAATATTGACGATTTTCTCAATAGATTAAATAATCGGTTCGAAACCATAAAGTTCACTTGTGAAATAGAAGAAAACGGTCAGCTACCCTTTCTAGATACTTGAGTAATTAGAAATAACAATAGATTAGAGTTTGACGTGTATAGAAAGGAAACCAGTACACTTCGCTACATTCGTTCAGATTCCCATCATTGTGTTCAACACAAAATGGCAAGCCTGAATTTTTTGGCCCACAGACTTCTCACTTTTCCCTTGAACAAGGCGAGGTATGAGAAAGAGCTTAAAATTATAAAAGATGCGGCGAAGTGTAATGGTTTCCAGCCTTAGCATATCTATAAGTTAATTAAAAAATTTAATTATAAGAAAGCTGTAAAAGAATCTACGACTTTTCGAGAGGATGTTAAAGCTTCACCCCTTGTGACCCTCCCTTACGCTCCCTTTATCACTAAAGGTTTAAGTAAAATCTTCAAAGAGCTCGATCTCAGAATAGTTTACAGTTCTGGGACTAGTTTACGAAGTCTCATCGGTAACCCTAAAGATAAAATACAACCTTTAGAAAAGTCAGGTATTTACGAAATAAATTGCAAAGATTGTAATCAAAAATAAATTGGGCAAACCAGGAGAGCAGTCTCAACTAGATTCAAAGAGCATATGGCTAATCTTAGATTTAATAGAATTGAGAAATCGAGCGTTGCCCAACACATTTTTGAAACAGATCACAACATCGATTATACTAATGTTAAATTAATTAGACAAATCAACAATTGTAAGTATCTAAATGTTTTCGAAAGTTTAGAATATAATAATAAGTTATGTGTAATGAACTGAGACAACAGCCCTATTCCGCATTCGTCATTGTTTTCGTTAATCGGAAATTAATGATGCGTATCGGATTGACCGTGCGTAACATTTAGGTTACCTGTTATTTGTAGATTTTATTTTAACTTAGTTTTATTATCGCCTTGATAATGACAGCATTGCTGTTGAAACGCGTCGGTGTTTTAGTTAAAACTTGTTTGGTGTTTAGTGGGTTAAAGTGTTTAGTGTACCAACTATATGGCCACTGTACACAGAACTGATAGACGGAAGACGAATGGAGTATCACAAATTTCTGAAAGGAAGAATAGTACGACTTCGCACATAAACAATCGTCGTAAACTAAATTGTAATCTATATTATTATTAGTACAAATGGTTCACATGGCAAAGGTCTGTCGTCTACTTTACACCTAAAGTACCATTTAGTTATGCTAAAGAGAGGAAATCGAAGCTTCAGCTAAATTTTTCAAGTGGGTTATTACATTATGCGTTTAAGCATTTGCATATATATGAGTTAATATAATGAACTCTTCAATATTCCGGATAAATATAGATCAGATTTTCGGTGCGCGCATTTGCGTGTATGTATATACAAGTGCTCTTGTTATCCTCCTACTTCTACGAATGTCAAGGACAGCAATAGCATTGAAATTATTTATTGCTGAATGTTTATAAGTGGTTAAGATTAAACAATATGCCACAACTGTATGCTCAGTATGTAAGTACAAGCAACCCTCTTTGTTGCATTGCATCGCTAATTTATGATCTACTGTTAACTCATTCCTTAGGTTCAAATCTTATTATACATTCCCCCCGAGTAAATATTTACAAATCAGCATTTCCACGATAAAGTTCTTGGAACTGACAATTATTTCATATTGACACTTCCTATTTCATACATTCTGTGCCTATCATTATACATTTAAGTGTAATTTGAATTCACGAATCTGATTACTTTGGAACCACGGTATACATAAAATGGTCACGTACTGTTATGTTTTCATTTACAAAGTACACTTTACAAGAAAAAAATTACTCGATCGAGCTCTGTTACTACTTGGGGATTTGCGACATTTCATTTCATTGTTTATTCATGTTCTCGGATGTAATTTTTTCGCATTGTTATTATACGTGGTCATTCTAGTTTTACATCTATAGTTTTATCATGTTTATGTTAAAAATGCCATTTTCAAGGAAATCATTTCAAATTTAAATGTAAATACTTGCTTATTTTAAATGTTTCATCAGCCTATACAATACCGTACGTTTTCACTATAGGTCGTGATATCTAGTATCCCTATCGGTGAATGTCCTCAAATGTTCCTTGCACATTTGCACTGTCTATTTAACCTTGTGTTATCTATAGCACATCCACTTTTTGGTAGCTTCAAAGTATTGTGATGAGTCAGCGCCACGCGTGAACATGACGTCACCCACCCTGATCGGCGACCGATGAGTAATCCTCCCGAACTTGTCCAGATCGATATAGAATGATCGAGAAATAATCACCGAGGCATATATAAATGGGGCATCTAGCAGAGAAAGGCAGTCTTGATTGGAGAACGTGCGCGTCGCGGATGCATAAATAAATTGTTATAAATCGGACATATAAATAATCTGTACATACATAGTAAGTTAGTGTTATTCGTCTTATTAGTTTCTTTATAATTAGTATTAAGTGTTTATTTAATTAATATATCGTTTTAAACCGAATATCGTTTGCTTTGAACCCGATAACATTACAGTATTATAAAACTGTACCCAATACAAAGGAAGTAGACCCACTCAATCTTTATTAAATTACATCAAGAATTTTTACTGTCTAATAATGATTGAAACTCCTGCGTGAAACCCAGAACACATCATTTTGAACATCGAAGGAATTCCTCACAAAAATGCTGGATTAATATGAAGTTCCATTGTAAACTGAAGCTTTAGTTTCTTGATGACATTGCAGCTGTATTATTTTCTATAAACTTCTACTACATACTGCCCATCTATAATATCAAATTGGTAAATAAATGTAGGAAATGCTGAAGAATATTAACGCAGAATGGGATGTTCAATCTTAACATTAGGTAATTTATAGGATTTCTCTACAAAAGAACTAATAAAGAAACACAGGTAACCGAAAATCTTAAAAAAAAATTATTAATTTCTAGCGTAATATAGTGAGTTAATAACGTTAATTTATTCAGGCGTTCTGCTTTTGAAAGTTATATTCCTCTTAAAGTAAACCACCTTAGCACACTTTAAACGGCGTTTTATTAGTAGCGTCAATAGTTTTCCTGTAACCAAATCTGAATTTCCATTTTCCAGATTAATAATTATCATAATAATACTTATTCCTACAGTGATCAGGTGTCCCTCTTACAAGATTATTAACCCGGAAGCCTTCCATCATGCCTATACTTTAATCTACCATTTTTGTTGTCTGAGTTCGCTGATAACTAATAAGCGTCAATGTGAGAGCTCAAAGACAACTAATTTTTGCCTTCGCAAACTTGACTGGATCGCCTGAACTGCAATTAAAATGAAAACTGTGCAGCAAGGAGGTGGTACTATCACCGATTTAAAACACAAAACTAACACTGCAGACAAGTGAGACAAGTGAAGAAACAAAACGCCCTTTCTTAGAAAATACGTAATATAGATTTAAAAATGCCAAATCGATTTCTCAACTTAAGCGATCGAGTGTTGAACGATATGATAGCAATAAAGATAATTTGAGATAGGTATATATTAGAATCTATTCTGAGAAATTTAGAAAATTCTTCAAATCGAGAAAATATTATCTACTGCTGAGGTTTACGTGGATGGGTCTTACAAACTATGATGTTGACTATTCTTCATTTAAGGCAGGTAATTGGTGAATATAGCATTTCATACAAGTACGAGGGATAAGTTACAATTATTGAGAATTGAAAAAATCTAGTTACCCGTGCAAAACAAATTGTTATTTATTATATAGTGCATTATTTTAGCTGTCAATTGCAGTTTAGTTTGCGCAATTCGGTTGAATAGTGTCTGAGAAATAGTCCATGCGATAAGCTTTTGTTATCGAAAAAATTGAATTATCACGAGAGAACTTTCGGATAATTAGATTTCAAGAAAGGCTTAAGCGTGTATGAGTGTGAGGAAAGTTTAACATCGGCAGTTAGGGATCTCGTACCATCATTGGCTAGTGTTTATAGCTTGTACAAAGAATTTGAACGAGATTGCAAGTGAGTAGTACACAGAAAAGGAGCTGGCTCTCCTTTAACTGCTGTTAACCTCGAAAACATTGGTGCGGTGAAGATGGTGGAAGAGGACAACCGCATTATCTATGCAATGATAGAGTCCAATCTGAAGATTGAATCCTCGCAAGTGAGATCAATATTACACGAACATTTACATTTGAAAAAAGATTGTAACCCGATTTGTACCCCCATCATCTGACAGATTTACAAAAAGAACGGTTAAATTTGCCAGCAAACTTTAGATTTGAATGCTGGAATTTATTTCTAAAATTGTAACTGGCGATGCAAACTTTTTTGATGTTCCTATTTATCGTTGGATACATGAAATGAGGAACCCCCTACAATGGAAAAAACAACGAGCAATGAAAAAAGAATGGTTAATTTGGTGGCAATTAGATAAGAAGATCAGTTAAAATGGTATATTGAAAATTGTTTGCCTAATTCACCAAGAAACGGAATCATATTACATCATGCTAACGCGTCGGTCGTCCCATATGGCAGGACAACTGTTCAGTATTTAACGGAGAATAAAATCAAAATTATAGAAACCTCCTTATTCACCGGATTTGGCGATGTGTGACTTCTGGCAATTTTTTGAGCTCAAAGACAAGTATTTTTTTGTAGTATCCCTAAAGACAGCTGGTTGAATGGTTTTAAACTATGGAAGGATAGAATGGTTAAGTGCATTATTGTAAATGGCAATTACTTTGAACATATACTGCATGACATGGAAACTGCAACACCAAGAAGGGGTGCGAATTTTTTTACCAAACTTGGTAGAAACGTATAACTAGTCAAAGGCAATAAATGATTAAAATTTTATTGCGATAAATCAAGTGGTCATGGCACATCTGACACTTCATTCAATTTTCGCTGAATTAATGTGTGGTGTATTTATTGTTTATTTCAAATTAATTTCAACGGTTTTGTCTTATTATACCTTCGTTTAACGTGTTTAAATAGTTTTATTATGCCTAGACTGCGGCAACGTGGAAATTATCGCCAATTAAGCGAATTCGACAGAGGCCAAATTGTAGGTTTGCGAGAAGGTAGTTTTTCATACAGGAAAATTGCAAATCGCCTTAACTGGAACCAATCCACCATTATGCGCTGTTATCAATCATGGACTAGGGAGGGTCAGGAAAGACGCCAAAGAGGAACCGGAGACCGAAGAAGAACTAATGAGATACAGGACCGCCGCCTTCGCCTAATGGCACTAAGAGACAGGTTCTCCAGTACCAGATCAATTGCTGACGTGTGGTTAGGTAATCAAGGTCGTCCTGTAACCCTTCCAACCGTTTATCGTCGAATTAGGGGTTTCGGCTTACAATCTTATCGTCCACATCTTGTGTTACCACTTACGGCTCAACACCGACAGCAACGTTTGGAGTGGTGTAGATTACGAATGCATTGGATCGTGGAGTGACATAAGGTGGTGTTCAGTGATGAATCTCGATTTTGTCTAGGGATGCATGATGGCCGTATGAGGGTCAGACGAAGACGTGGGGAACGTCGTGATATTCAGTTTTCCGTTAAAAGGTATGTGCATCGAGCAGTGGGTGTTATGGTATAGGGTGCTATAGCATATGGGAGTAGGTCTCAGTTGGTATTCATCCAAACCACCATGAACGCCCAGCGTTACATTGATGAGGTGGTAGAACCCCATATTCTTCCATATCTTCAAACGCTCGAAGACCCACTTTTCCAGGAGGATAATGCCCCTCCCCACGTAGCGAGAATTTCCATAAATCGCTTCGAAGAGGCTCATGTCAATATCTTGCCATGGCCACCCAAATCCCCCGACCTCTCGCCAATAGAACATGTGTGGGACATTATGGGACGAAAACTTATGAATTTAGGCAATACCCCGCAGACACTAATAGCTCTCCGGCATGAATTACAGGTTGCTTGGGACACCATACCCGAAGAGGATATCGACCACCTAGTCGAATCAATGCCACGAAGAGTGAGGGAATGTGTAACTAATAGGGGCGGCTCGACACATTATTAATAAAAATTATGTTAAATTGTATTAGTCTTTTGTTTTTTTTTAATTTATTGCCTTTAATCAAAGTTTGGTCAAAAAATTCGCACCCCTTCTTGGTGTTGCAGTTTCCATGTCATGCAGCATATTTAAAATAAAAATTCTAAAAACTTGTAGCAATCTTTCTATTATCAATAGTTATAGCATGTCCTTCGTACATAAAATTGGCTCAAGCAAAATAATAAAGAAATTAACGTCAATGGTTTCCCAGATAGTTATGGATTTAAAATAACATTTTTTTTTCAATATTTTCAGGTAATATACTCCTGATGATTTTATAATCGCTGGTGGACACCACGTTCTAAAAATCTGTATTTTGTAAAAGAAGTACAAACTAGCCCACAACACATTATTTCTAGCAGGTATCGTGCAAAGCTAACAAACGAATTTATTTATGAATTTTATGTTATGGTTTGTATATGGTAATTGTAAGATTTATTGTATACATATTGTTTTATTTAATGATTTAATGTATTTGACAAATGTGCTGTTGTAAATTCAATAAATTATTATTATTGTTATGTTATTAATATCGTATATTCAATTATAGAGGCATGACCCTACTGTCACTACGATTTCAAAATATTCCAATATTTTAAATAATGTATTAAATAATAAAGAAAAATGATTCAATATTTGCGACGATAATTTGCTATAATACCACAATGTACAGCTTTAGGGACAGTTTTTTAAAGGACACACATATTTTATTTTATTTTATTTTATTTTATTATCATATATTTATGTTTGCTGCACTATCCTTAACATCAGATGGTATTATAATTAGGTATAGTGTTCAAGTATTGAATTTACTAAGTATGACTTGTTTTTCCCCATTAAAAATATGTAAACCAAGTTTTAAAAAGATGTATAAATAAAAAATCCGCCCTGACAAATAAAGTGGAAATTTTATATTTTGACGAAAATGGGGAACGTGTTCCCCCAAATAAGCAGCAACTACAAGAAAACTATTAACCCCATTATCTAGTCTAATCTTGAGAGATACATAATTGCGTAGTATTTTTTAATATCGCTCATAGTTTCGACAAAATTCACTTAGACTGCTTCGGGCTGCGTTGCTTTTTAGGGAGAGAATTGGGTATCTAAAAATATTATTATAGTCCTTACGCCGTATTACTTTATATACTTTAAATTTTTGGGTGGACTAATATTATAAAATATTAAGCTACAAGCAATATAGTAAAACAAATAATAAATGATAATTGTGCTTTTGAATATGACTGGGCAAAAACAAGGAACGCAATATGTTGACACATACAATTTGTCACACGACTTAAAAGAACCACAATATTTGTATGATAATGGTAAGGTGAGGTTCCTTTCCTTTTTCAAATAATTAAGATTTTCCCATTTCAGCTCTCTAGAAATATATCTCGAATTATTCTTGTCTACCGATGAAGTTAAAATTTGTTAAGTTCGAAGAAAAACAGTTACTATATAAACTAGCATTATCCAAACTATAAATAACATCTTTTCCGTCGATATCTACTGTTCACCATCTTGCGTTCTACTTTACTACCATCTTCCGAGACGGACGAGGAGATATACTGCACTATTTGGTTTTTTCCCACGTGCGTCCTATAACACATTATTGTTTCGCCCGCACTTTCTCTTTCGCCAGTAGGTTTACATTCCCGAATGAAACCCACTCTCAAGGATTCTCGCATTGCCGGGGTCATCGTTCGACTTTTCTAGGTTAAATGAAAAGTCGTTGCCACTTGCCAGGGCCGTAAAGGATAATAAAAGAACGAAAATACGGCAACATCCCCACTTTTTGTCCTAATACCCAGCTTAATGTCAGGGTTAATGTGTTGAAACTAGATAGTAGCTCTCTTCATGTTGAGTATAAAATAGTAATTTTATATTTTCCTATGTTTACAACAAGAAATTTAAAATAAAAGGAAGCTAATTTCCAACTCACTACAAGCAGAAAATCTGCAAGGGAAATAACATGGTAATCCCAGTATACAGACACACAACATCTGATTCAAATTATGTTAACTAAGGACGAGTGGGCGTGTTGTGTTAGAGTATACTATAATAAGTTCTATTCAGTTAGTTAGTGTCTAGCTTGTAATTTACTGTGTTAACACGTCTGCAGATGTAGTACATTTTCGCAAGAAAATGTCATACGCTTAAATTGGATTGCGTAGTTAATAATAGTCGTAAAGTAAGTAGTAGTAAAATAGTAATTAGAACACAGCAGTTCTTTCCTTAATTTTACTATATGTAGATTGTAAAATCAATTAGTTATATATAATTTCCAATCCAATGTGAAATAAACTGTAAAATATAATTTCTATTAAATTATATTAATTAACACTGCTACATGTATTAGAATTATATATATAGTCGATGATGTTCCTTTTAATTAAAATATCACAATTATGTATAGTCGATTATGTTCTCTTCAATTAAAATATTATTAGATTTCTAGCGTTTCCAGTTATATCGGAAGCCTCCGCCTACTTTTTTATTTTCAATAGAATATCCTGTATATTTTTACATATTTAGATTGAGGTACCAACTTTTAAGCTTTATGAAAACTTTTTTTCAATTAGATTCGGGCGTTTTGTGCTTATTCGATTTTTTCTAAAAAAAATTACTATAACAGACATTTATTCAAAAAATCGGAGAGCAAGCACTTTTTCTGATATCAATTTAGAATTCATAATATGCTTAAACAACATACTGGAGTATATTTTAGCGCCGAGAACGGGTGTCTACATTGTGTAGTTACTGGCACGTTAACTCTGCAAAATTTTGAGGAACCCTAACTTAATATTTTCAAATAGCACCCCCATATTTTATTAGTTAGTCGTCTTCAGAGTCCAATTTTACATCTTTAATACACCACATATACTCTACCCGAAACTGATAGTTTAGGAGATAATTAGGTTTCTTTTTAACAATGCACACATAACTCATCGACACTTATACAGTGCGCCATGGAAAATTAGCGTAGTCAAATATTTATTGTCAAGTTATGTGTGGATTTTTCAAAAAAATCTAATTACTTCCTAAACTATCTATCTTAGGCATACGACGTGTATAAAAGATGTAAAATTCGACGCTGAAGATGACTAAGCAATAAAATATGGGGGGTTGTATTTGAAAAAATTAAGTTATGGTTCTTCAGTTTCGAAGAATTAACGTACCATAGTAAAGTAATCACGCAATGTAGAGAGCCATTCCCGACGCTAAAATATACACCAGCATGTTGTTTAAACATATTGTAATGTTATCAGGTTGAAAGCAAACAAAATTTGGTTTAAAGCGATATAATAATTAAATAAACACTTAATACTAATAATAAAAACAAATAACACGAATAATAACACTAACTAACTATATAAGTACAGAATATTTATATTTCCAATTTATAACTATTTATTTAAGTCTTCGCGACGCGCACGCTCTCCGATCAAGACTGACTTCTTCTGCTAGATGGCCCATATATGTGTATATGCTCCGGTGATTATTTCTTAATCATTCTATATCGATCTGGACAAGTTCGGGGGGATTACTCATCGGTCGACGGTCACGGTGGGTGACGCGTGGCGCTGACTCATCACAATATTATGTATTCCGAAATCCGGAAAATCGAGTGTTCTCTGATTTTTTGAATAAATTTCCACTATGGCAAATTTTTTTAGAAAAAGTCGAATAATTACAAACCACCCGAATCAAATTGAAAAACTAAAGGTATTTATAAAGCTTAGTGTAAGTAAATCCAAATACGTAAAAATATACATGGTGTTCTATTAAAAATAACAAAGTAGATGGCGATTTTCAGTATAACTGGAAGCGCAAGAAATCTAATAATATTTTAATTTAAGAGAACATAATCGACCATATATAATTGTGATTTTTCAAATTTATATTTTCGCCGGAACGTTATAAACTTCTAATGAACGGTCTCGCTGAGACACCCTGTATAGATATCCAACTTCATTGGATTTAATTCTAAAACTCAGATAAAAAGTTTTTATTACCAATTTATACCTATAACAGTCCGAAAGTTTATCATAATAGAAAAGTAGCTTTCGGGTAGTTTGAATTGGGTGAATCTAAATTAAATAATGATAAATTTAACCTCCCCAATATATGAACCTATAAGAACAAACTGATATATCGCAATTTATAAATCATCCTAATATGTATGTAATGGGAAATTTTTTATAAAAAATTAAGAAAATTTGAGTTTTACTATTTTAATTAAAATAGGGGTTTTTAATAAAAATTAATCTCAGGTGTTCGCGAATTCTTAACTCTACAGCGGATGTAGAGAATAGAATACAGAAGCTTATCGTACGTTGAAAAATACCCAAGTGAAAAATTCAATAGTAATATATAATAGTTTTTAAAAAATTTAGGGGGTGGAGGTTGTCTGGAAAACACGAACTATGACAGGCAAACTATTATCGCTATCTTGTTGTTCCCATAAAACAGTTATATATTTGTCCTAACTTTTTCTTGATATGTCTTATAGTTTTGGAGATATTAAAGCAAATAGCGAAGGGTAGCGTTGGCTTTAGGGTGCCCCACCCCCGAAAACTGGCGATTTAGCATCTATGGAAGTTACTGTTGTTCTTACACTGCATCAGTCTACAAACCCACCAAATTTCATTTAAATCGGTCACCACCACTTGCCTGTGTTGTAAGTTACATAAAATCGAACAAGATAGAAAGATGTTTTACAAAAAAGAATAATTTTATTAAATTCAACAAACAAACAAAAATAGGTTACACTGTTCAGAATGGCATGGCAATCACCACTAACTAGTTTACTACCCTTTGAAAACTTTTCAAATATTTTGAAAAATTTTCCAACTTTAAGTTGGGACTTTTTCAATTTTATATTTCTAGTTGAATTTAAAATTGTGATTTTAATTAAAATAAATAATTTTTACCTTCTCACTAATTAATTTTTTTATACTTTGAAAAATATTTACTTCTAAAATTTACTTAAATAAAATATATACCTAATTTTAAATTTTTCTAGCAATATTTTGAACAATTTGCTGATTTATTTTTATCAAAAAAAATTATTTTAGCTAAATTTTAGAACTTAAAATTAATTAAATTAGTTTATCTTAACTTACTGTGTGTGAGTGTCTGTCTGTGTAATTTTTGAAAGCTTTCAAGACCTTCGCGCATTCGAACCTGGTGGTCGGTGCCTGTGGACGTCTTTTTCGTAGATGGTTTTTGGACTTTTATTTGAAGATGGCCGGTTATTTTTGCTCAACGTGCACCGTTCAGTGATAACGCTGTTTAATAAAATTTACGTAGAAATAAACCCTCTTGTCGACGTTCTATTCGGAAAACAAGACCGTTAGCTGCTAGCTCACGGGTATTTGTAGCCGTTGATTTGCAATAATTGTCTTCCAATGTTCTAGAAACACGTATCAGTATGTAGTTGTTAATAACCGTCATAAACGGTCGTTGCTGGATTAATTTCCTACAGGACCGGTCTGGTACACAGAGTCACCGTAAAATTGTTGATTTTAATTACTACCTACTTTTTCTTTTCTAAAATGCCCCTAACTCGAGGGTTTTCTTCCTTTGTGTGTAGAATTCAACAGTGTAATATTGTTATACCATTTACGTGTATTTATGTACCAATATAATGACATAAAATTAATTAAATACCTTAAGACATATAATTGAAAATATTATGGTGAATTTAACATCTTTATCTCCTTGTCGTTGGCTGGACGTATAATAAGGTCTCTGTTGACCAACACCCCGCTTCTACGTCAAACGGCTACTGAGCAAAAATCAGACATCGATTCGTACATATACGAAGAAAACATCAATGATGCCAACTTGAAGAGTTTAACATTTTCTATCATAGGGATAGTGTCGAATTAAGATAGATTGAACGAATTAAAAAAATAATTCGCATGTGTGCAATTGTGTTACTGTTATTCAGTTAAATTTTGAAGTAATTATTTTAATTAAAAAGACACAGATCAGATAGCTAGTTGTAATTTCATAACTATAATGTTAATTTAGTGCTTTTTATGTTTTTTAGATTACCTACACCTATAATAACACTACAATATACTGTGTTAGTACCCACAGAAATAAATGATTAAATTCCACTAATAACATCCAACTGAGGATTTAGAGTATTTTTTGAAAATACAACTTAAAAGAAAATCGTCGTTCAATACGTACAAAAATTTGTTACTGAAAAAAGGATGGTAGAAAATTATTCTTTTAAACCTCGGAACTAAAATCAAATTTTGTTATACATATAAAATGATAGATCATTAAACTTTGTCAGTTTCCCAAGTTATAAACAAAATAAAGTTCAGAGTGAAAACCAGCTACGATAGCAACTTTTTTCAATCAGAAAGTTTTTCGTAAGTACTACCAAACTTTTATAATTAGATAAATTTCATCGCAGTATAATAACAATACATTTTAAACAAATTTCTAACTGTGTATATCCAGAGACAATATTTCTTGTCTACCATTTTTCTTAAAACACGCAAATTGTTAGTGGAATATTTTGATTAGATTTTAAATAAGTATTCCCAGTTAGTATTTTCCATAAAATCAACTTTTAGATTGGAAGCTTTTAATCTTTTACGTTTCTAAAAAGCGATAAAGGATATCTACTTAGTCTTAAGTTACTTTTAGTGGTAAATAGCTACGCAACTATGTTTGAAAGCTAAAATATTGAATTATATACATATTTATATAAAGGATGGATAGCTTGCACTCTTTAATTACCTGTTTTGGGACACTCTTTTGCGTTGAAACCATAGAACAGTTGTGCTAAATTACAGGAAGGATTAATATTTAAATAATAATCAGTTGGATGTATTAATTCATAAATGTAATATCATTTATAGAAAATAGAACAAAATATGTTTGTATGTAGAACAATACATATATGTATGTATCTTGTGAAACATAAAAATTAAGAAGCAATAATAGCCCAAATATTCCGTGATATATTGAGAGTGGACATTCTGTAAGTGATGATTAGAGAGAATAATCTCAGTACTCTAAATTTCCTTTATTTCCAATAAGATTATGAATATATAATTTAAGTAGCAAGAAAGGAGAAAGTAGACAGGAGCACAGTTAAAGGCTTAGCAGCCTTAAATCACAACAACAGTGCAATACAGGATTCTTATGAGGAACGTTTTCAATAGTAAAGAAAAACTGTATTAAATTGTTTTAGTACTAGTTTTTTTTCTTCTACATGGACGGGTCGAAAGGCAACTCGACCCAAGCAGCCTATTGTGCCCCCATGCCGCAACTCTAATCGGCCGACTTCAAGATAAATGTACCTCTCTTTGTCCGCTGCTGATCAGTCGGCAAGAAGATAGACTGGAGTTTCTGCTGCACTCCCACAGTTTCTACAGACGGGAGAATTTAGAAGGTCCAAGAGATGCATGTATTTATTCAGTACTTAGTGGCCGGTTAAGATTCCCGTGAATGATCTCAGCCTGTCTCTGCTCGTAAAGATTGTCTTACGGAGTCTTTATAGTGTATTTACATGTCTTATGCCCATTTTCTTCACCTGTAGATAAGTTCTTGATAAAGTTATCTGTTAGATATCCCTAAGGAAAGGCCAAAAATCGGTTTCTTCACTTCTAATCAAATGACGCAGTAAAGAAATTCAAATGCACATTATCTATCAGATATATTTATCTTGACGATAGTTATCGCTTACTTTATCCGTTAGTGAAGAAAATGGGCAGCAGACGAGCAAGTCCATTCCAGTAGGAGCGGGACTATACTTCCAATTTGTTGTATTCATTACCAATATTGATTTAGTCCTAGTTGCTTTTTAATAATGCAACATTACAGCTAACCCGAAATCTATTCGGTATCCTATTAGGATATTACTATTAGTATCATATAGATTCTCTATTTAAGCCAAAATTGTTTCATTTCTTTCTCTTTCATCTCTAATTGAAACTTAAACAAGAGAAGTATCATTAAATTTGAAAATAATTGTACGTTACGCCAATATTTTAACATCTAGGCATAGGGGCAGCCAAGAGTACTAACAAGTACATATAGCGTACCTATGAAAAACTGGAAACTCAATATAGGGTGTTCCAGAATAAAAAACATAACTTTGAGGTACCACAGAAGCCCAAGAATTCATGGGAGCTCTACTAATCCACACAACGGTGCTATAAAAGGATTTTTAAAATGTATTGTTTGGACATGAGAGACCGTCTCGTTACCAATAAAACTAGAAACTCAAAGTGACAGGTCACACAACAAACAGTTTATGGACAGACGATTCATAAATTCAGATTTCATGTTTTAAGTACATAATCTTCATTTATCATTAATTAAAACAATGGTTTAACAAAGCTAGCTCGGTGCCTTTAATTATCAAAATGAAACGATGTCAACAAAGAAAATAATGCAGACATATTAGTCCGCATGCAGCAACCGACCACTTTGGAAAAATTACATAGGAGAATGCGAGCAGGATGCAATCCCAGACTAAGGTTAACACCAAAAGGCTAGAACAACAACAAATATTTACATCTGGATATAGCTTCCTTTCTTCAAAATGAAATACAAACATAGAGCTGCCAACTCATGTCGGCAAATCAGTATCGTTTAGTAGTGTGCTCATCTATGATTGTGCAATGTCAATGAAAACAAGCAACGGAACAGTAGGAAACTAGCTTCTTCTGCATATACTGCATACTAGCGGAGACAGCACCTCTATGTGCAAAGAGATCACAAACTCATAAAATTTTAAAGACTTCTCAGTAGTATCTCGCCACCACCCAGAGGCCACAAGCTTCTAAAGCTACCAATGTTGTTGTTACATATGTATCGATTGATCTGATAATGAGTGGCATTCTAAAATGATAACATTTTCTTAATGCAATAGATAACAGTTCAAGTACTCAAGCTAATAAGTATACTATTCTCATGCTCTGTCAATTCGTTAAAAATTTTGCGAATACAAAAATGAGATATTGAGATAATAAATTTCTCTTTTGGGTAGCTACACAACAATTTAACAGCCATCTATAGAACTCGCAAAATATTGTACGTAACCGCAATGATACAATTGCTAGTTCAACTAATAAATAAAACAATAAATTTCAAATTCGCATTTGTTTAGAATTTTCATTGGAAGTTCCGTCATTTACCTGTAATTAAATGCAATTAATTTGATTAGTTTCGAACATTTCTAATTAACAAGAGCTCCCATTTACATATTCATCATTTTGTTTCGTTTTTCACTCTACTAAAGCTTACAGTAGATTTTAGTCATGAAAAGCACTGCATTGCTGACAAATGATTCGAAAAGCCACAGCATATTTGGCTACGCATTGATCTCGCACTAAATCAAATTGGAATGTGTTCTCTCTGAGCATATACAGGTATAAGCATAAGTAATTTATCTAACTAAAATTTTCCAATTTCGTTCTTCTTTTATGCGGTTATTAGGAAATACTACTATTTAAAGCGATTTCTCTTAGAAAACTTTGTAATGGCGATAATTACGTTGAATCCAGATCGCAAATAATAATAACACAAAAATTGAATTTTTGTTTGAGTACTTGCCACGCTTTCGAAGTTATAAATTTTTAAGCCGCGCAGATTTGTCGTAGCTTCAAAATTCATCACTTCGAAGCCATAACAAATAAATAAAGGGAATTTTGGATTATGCATTAAACCGTTCTTTATTTAATAATTTAAATTAAGCTGGGTTTTTAAAACCTAAAAATGGAAACCTACGCATAACTGAGAATGTAGTTTTGATAGCAATGAACGTATCAAGGAAATGTTGCCTACCTATTTAAGTCACCCCTTTGTTTACCTATCTATGTACATATATCAGCATAGGAGCTTGAGCACAGTGAGTCTCAATAATAATCAAATCCCACAAGAGGAAGACAAAGTACCTAATAATACACTTGGATAAGAGGCTGAAATAGCAAAACCAGTATTTATATAAGCAGAGAAAATTGTTTTGGTTCACAGGCAACAAGTTACAGCAACTCTATAGACATAAGTGTGATTGTAGAATACAGCAGGTAATAATAATATTGAAGTAATTCAATGATTTCAGCAGAAAATGCAGAGTAGGTTTATTTAAACAACAATGTTTCTCTTGTCACAGAAAATACCAAGAGAGTTGTTAGTACAAAAAGACAGATTAAAAGAATATAAAGATAAATCGGCTGGATTTTATGACGATACAGCTTTAATTGTGCCGGAGCATATACACATAGTTATAGAACATAAGTAAGATATTTAACTAAAGAACAGAGCCTTCTCTAACAGAAGGTCGCAAAGAAACTCATTTTTATCTGTACATGTAGTTGGTACAGGTAAATTGTAAGAAAAATGGAACGTTATAAAGTAAAATATTATAACGTTGTTGCCAGATATATGATTTAAAGCACTGTATTCCTGGATAATTTTTACAAGTTTCTGTTTTTGTTTCCTATTTTTTTTCAAACTTGTTTCTAAAGATGGCTTTGCCCGTTTTCGCTGCTGCATATGGCCAAGATACGATTCAATAGCAGACGCAATTCCCAGTATCTTTCTTTTTATAAAATAACTTAATTATCTTGGAGTAGTTATAGGTTCTGTGATCCATATGATGGTAAATGTCGTTTGCATAATCTTGATTCGTGTTATCCCTAATGCTCCCGTAATGTGCAACCTATCTTTATTCTTGCTAGTGCTCGTACTTTTCCTATGTTTAAATTCTCTGTGTTGCCTCCTTCTACGACGCTAATGTGTTTTCTTTTGGTATCCACACTTTTTGCCTCCAGCAGTTCGTTAAAGTCTAGTCCCCACCTTAGCATTATATTGCTTGCATCCCCTAATTTTACTGTTTGTTTCAACTGTTGTTACTTTTCATTTATTAAAGCCTCTATTATTTTACATATTTCCTTTCTTCTTAAAAACTGGATTCGACTGATTGTGGTAGATATTGCGCAACATACATCAACCAACCTTTTATACTTAGTCATTTAGTTAGAAATATAATAAAGAGTTTCTCACAATTTAAAACTTTTAATTGCGACGAATCCCGACTTTTTAATGATGGGATTAATTAATTAAAAAGCCACAACCGGACTAAATCATATCTGCACAAAATTGTCTTTTTCATCTCTCTGTATCTTTCTAAACAATTTTTATTAAAAAAAAACGCTGTACAAATACTATTACGTACACAAAATCAAAATGTCAGAAATTCAATAAATAAAAAAAATTTACATACATACTTACAAAGAACATGGTAGAGAGAAGTTTTGAACCATTATCATTTAAAACACGGCTTCTAATTTGGTAATCTAATAATTTCAATTGTCTTTATTTACCTATTAATGGCAGAGTTAAACCATGATTAGCTATCGCTAATTATGCTGTACCATAAATGTGCTTACTTAATGCAACTTATGCATATATTAAATATGTATGTTAAAAAATTTATCATCGTAATCAACATACATACTTAATGCATTTTAACTTGTTAGTAGGACACAATTGATGATAACATTCTTATCTGGTTCGTAAACAAAAGCTTAATGATAGCATTATTATAAGCTTCTTTTGAGATAACATCCCACACATTATTTAGAATTTATTGATTGTTCTGTGCGTCTATTAGCGTGGGCTGAATCTAACTTTTGAATAATTTTCGTGATATAGTTTCCAATTTTCGCACGATTACGCAATTTCTTACGGTAGCCGTTCATTACAAGTTTATGGGGTTCTACCAATTTGAAATAATTTAAAATTTAAAATGAACTATCGTTTATTACGCTCCATTCATCCAAACTAGTATGGATTAATACTTGTAGTTAAACCTCTTGGCAGACATCTCCATACTTTTGTATATAAAAATATTAATGTTTAAATTTTCACAGCTTAATGACAACTTGGAGAAGATATGTAGACTAAGGCACTTAATAACTTTTACCGCTCAATTAATGATTATATAAACCAAGAAATTCGTCATTTATTCATGATACAATCTGTGCTCAAATCCTTCCAAAATGGTAAACTAGAATATTAAACAATAAAATTTGTACGGGTTTTTCGGTCCTTTAGTAAGTAAATAAAAATCATTTTCAATATTTCGTCACAATTCTGCGACTTCTTCAGGAAATTATATTAATGCTAAAAGTATAAATAATATATATATATATTATATATTAAGATATATGCTACGCATCGTACAGAGCCCGGCAGTGTTGCCAGCTTATATACTGTAGTAATGTACTGTAAAGGTGTCCTAATCAACATACAGCTAGTTGTTTAGAGCAGTGTGATATGATGTTAAATCTCATGTTAAAAACGTATTCAAATTTATGTTTAAAAATACATTTACATGTCAATATTTCGAAAAAGCAACTTCCTATTACTCTAGGCTAAGATAAGTGAATTACGTAGGTACTATTATTAAAAATTGACAGAACAATCAATGGCACAAAATAAAGTTCTATTTACCTCTACTCGTTTAAAGAAGCACATAGCCACTATCCTCCACATTTTGAATGTTTCTGATAATGATATGAAACAATTTGCAACTTGCATGAAACACCTTGGGAAAACATACACAGAAATTATTATGAGTACCTAGATGGAGCATTAATACAATTCATACCAAAATTTACAAAAATATTCCTTCATTTCGTTACTTGAGCAAGTTCATAGAAATTAAGCAAGAATACAGTCCCACTATTAAATAAAGTGTTGTACTAGTAATGTAAAGTATCCACATAATATATATTTATACAGAGCTTTGTCATATTTTTCAAATGGACACAACTCGAAAACTCTAAATGTTAGAATACTGCTTTCCTGTACCTTCTTGTACAAAATTTTAGGCTCTATAGCTCTATGCTCTCTTACAATATTTATATCGTGTAACGTTAATGGTGCGCTCGCAAAAATAATACTTCACTAACATTTTGCATTCTTGCGCGAACATAGGCTTAACGACATGACATATCGAAAAACATGTAGGAGACTTTTTTGCAGCATATGAGAAGATAGCATTTCTGTTTGATAAAATGCATTACTTTTAAACGTCTATGAAGTATAAAGATGGCAAACTTACAGGGTGGTACAATCAAGATCGGGTGGACGATTATAATTAAACGGTGAGGGATTTCGAAAAACCTTTTTGAGATTTGATTGAGGACTACATGGACTACATTTCAAAAATATTTTCGTTACACAGGGTGGTTGAAGCGGTCTGTGACCAATCAAACTTATGTTTCTTTTTACTGGAACATTCTGTAAAGCAAAAAAATCTCTCCTCGGTTAAAAAATGCAATTTTATTTATCTCATCTAGTTGGAGTATTTTAATAAAGATGACATAAAACTTAACAAACGCATAGTTTAGTCAAAGCGTTAACTTTTGTTTTGGAATTGATATTTTTAAACTCTATAGCCAACAGTAATTTTTGACATTCGTCTAACAAACCATACTAACCAATTCTTCTATACTTAAACTAGTTTCTGTTACAGAATTAATAGTCAAGAATGAATTGCAAATACAAAAGTTAACAAATGACAGTTACTATGCGTTTATTAAGTTTTATCTTTATTAAAATATTCTAACTGATGAATAGCAAATCTCAGAAAACTGTATTCCCAGGTAGCACAAAAACGTTTGTAAGAGGTTAAATAAAGGTTACTTGCAACGTTCAACGTTTATAAACGTTAAAATAACGTTGCCTAAACGTTAATGTAACGTTAAAAAGATATCGTTATGGTTGGTTACTTTGACGATGAAAATATAACGTATTAACACATGTTTGATACGTATAAACGTTTGAATAGATAATGAATAATGATACAGAGTTCACGTTGTAGAAATTAGAAAATTAGCTTATAACTGTTTATCTACCTTCCTATTTTTTTGATGGAGTACCAATTTGCATCATATTCTTCACTTTACTGCTATTCATTTAGTTCGGATATGTTACATATTTTCGTGGTTTCATAGTTATCAGAAACTAAGCTATGGCAATTAAGTGGCGTCAAAATTTAATGTATTGTATTCCTTTATAAAAATATTTTTGCGTTTTCCAACATTAATAATGTTTCTCGTGTAACGTTTACAGACGTTTATGGAACGTTAAATTATAAAGTTTTATATTGGTGACATTAATACGTTTCCAAAACGTTATATAAACGTTTATAAGCAACCCTTTTATAACGTACAAGCGTTACATGTTACAAATTTTCGTGGTTTCAAAATAGTGTAACGTTTAAAACGTTATATAAACGTTTATTAAACGTTTTACAAGTTACATGCTGCTTTACGAAAAATTTGTTCAAAAAAGCGCAGTTTTGACAATATTGTGGCACCTTCTTCACAAAAAGTTTGTCTTTGCTAATAAGGAGCATTATTTGAACATCTATTGTAGTAACACTTAACAATTTTTCATTATCAACACTTTTCCTTGTCAACATCGCTTAAAATTGTTATATTCATTGCACATTAATTTTTTTTTGGTTTGCTTAAATTACATGCGTCATGAGAACTTTAAATCTTTAAATGTAACAAATCTCAAAATCTTGCATTTAATTTGAAAAATCGTCAGTCAAAATGGTAACGTGTATGGTATTTTTAGAAAGCTGATGAAGTCCTCTTTAACATATGAAAATAGTATACAGTGTGTTCCATTTGAAAAAGTGAGTTCTAAGATTTTAAAAACCCGATCACCTCCAACATTGGAACGTTTTTCAACTTTAATCGCTTTTGTCTCCGTAGCTATGGGTTTTACCACCCCACCTAATGTTATACCAAATTGTGTGTAGTCATTAACAGAATCGATTGGAATATTTTAATACCGAGTGTTCCATTAAAAAAATCATAAGTTTGGTTCGTCACCGACTGCTTCAATCACCTTGTATAAAGAAAATATTTTTAAAACGTAGTCCATGTAGCTCTCAATGAAATGCCAGAATGGTTTTTCAAAATTCCTCAACGTTTAATTATAATCGCTCACCCCATCTTGGTTGCCCCACCCTAATATCCCTTATATAATTCTGCCTTCTCCAGAAGTTTATATATAACTAAATTATTGTCTGGCTTTTATTTTTGTGCATTGTGTTCTTTATCTCTCATATTATTTACTACACATTTTTTAGATTATACTACACGATGTATATAAAACTAAAAGTTTCTAAACTGTTTCTGACTATGTAAAGTAAAAGCAAGGAGCAACTTGAAAATGGAAATCCATGGAAGATATACAATTTTCTGATGTAGATTCAAACACCGATACTTTCACTTAAATTTATTTTTTGCGTTTACTTGTTAGTTTATTTAACAGAAATGTAAATTATTTTATTAAAATGTTTCATATTTCCAGATATCACAAATAAATACCATTTATCGCTTATTATTTCGTCACTAGAACTTTCATTTTACTTATCTTACGAAATAGCAGTAAAATAGTGAAGTAAAAGTCTTTAGATGCGATGAATATTAATAATATTAATAGCATACGTTGTCAAATTTAGGGCTCAATAAGGTCACATTGATACATTTGCGTATATGGTATATAAAATTTTGCTAGAGCGCCCCCTACATGGGTTCTTGCAGAACTATTTTGTGTATTCTGATGGCATAAAATGGAGCCCATCATGATATTTGTTTATCCCAAAATGATTATTCTCAGTCTATTGAATATGATATATAGCGTGATACGTTGTTATTTTGGTCCATAATGACCTAAATTCCATAAAATTTATAAAAATTTCATAACAATAAAAGAGTTTTCAGTACGTTAATACCATTCTTGTTTTTGGTTTTAAAGATGTTGCAACGTGCTTTTCTTGAAGGCCGTTTCATTGTAAAAATTTAACTGCCGGCCAACTGTAAGTTTTTTGCCCAGACTTTTTGTTTTAAATTTGATTTCTCCGTAATACAGGTCTGATGAAGGAATAAATCATATTTCCGAAACGTCACGAGGCTAAATACGTCTTTTATTTAACAAACCCAAATTCTAGTTTTTATTTTCAATAAAAACAGTAATTTACATCATTAAACAATATTAGAACCTTCAATGTCAAAACTGATTTATTTCACATCGCAAGTTTTCTATATATATATCTAGAGAAAAAACAATAATTCGAGGTAATCGGTCTGAAAGTTGTTTCTGACTTCTTGAAAGAACCCCATCGTAATAATGTGAAGAAAAGTATCGACCGTACGTATTAGAGAAAAAACAATAAATTTATTGTTAGAAATAGAACGTTTAAACGATTTTTAACAGGTGAATTGTAAATTATTAGTCCGAATATTCGATGTTTTTTAATCAAATTCAATTTAGAAAACTCTAATTCACACTAATTTGAATCATAACGAAATATAGAATAGATGAATAATTGAGTGTTTCATTTAACTACAGACCGATTACCTCGATTTATTGTTTCTTTCTCTAATACGTACGGTCGATACTTTCCTTCACATTATATATATATATATTATACAAATGTAAAAATGTTTATAAAAACTTACAGAAAGAATTTAGATTAACGTCTAGTTTGAAGTAATTCCAAATTTTGTCAATGTTATCAGAATTTGTTCTAAAATGTCAAACTACACAAAAATATTTAATGAATCAAGGAAACTAAAGTACAAGCAATAGCAAGATATTAAATTGTATTCCTATTATGTTTCAAGAGATTACAATATATGTACATATATTGCAAAGTTGATTAGTATCTCTTTTAAAATTCACACTATTTTCAATAATATTTATACATTTCAAGAAATAACCTATTCCTATATTTCGGTTCTTTTTCTAAAATTACAGTATTTTCAAAAGCAAAAGTATGCTTTAATTCTAAAGTACCGAAAAACCAGTACAAATTTTATTGTTTAACAAAAAACGGTCAAAAAACAACGTCAAAAATTATCAATCATATTTAAGAGCAAAAACATGTTATGCTCTCAAGTGTAGTCGAGGTAAAGAAATACTTTCTGGAATTAATTACCGTAAATTACAATTACACACAAGAGTTTTCAGTACGTTAATACCATTCTTGTAAGCAGAGAAGCAAAAGTCCAGGTTAAACTATAGGTACTTTCAGCGCGTTGTCTGACCTAACCTTTACTTAACAGAAGTGAAAACTAACGTTTATGTCGATCGTGCAAAAGTAAAATGTTTTTGACTAAAGTGGTTCCTTACTGCTATCGACCGTAGTGCGTTCCTCACCGAAATTCTAATTTTAACGGAAAAATTGGTATTTGGTCTTTTGTGGTGCAGGAATTAGCAAAGAGAAAGTCAAAAAATCGTAAACGTGGTACTTTAGCGGTGACACCGTTCAAAGTTACTTGATCAATCTATATTAGAACAATTAGATATAAAAGATAAATTGTCGTTGATTGGAGTATCTTTAACGCCATTCAATCAATACAACATGATGGGACAATGTTTTCATTACATTGCGGAAGTGAAATTGACCGTGCATTATAAAGCAAGCAACGATTACAATCTTTCTCCATGAGCAGAACCTAACTGCGTTTGCAAGAAACATTGGTGCGCAATATAGTTTGTTCTGAATCCGCAATTCATGGAGCATGTCAATGTCAGGAACTTAACCGTTTAGAATTTGCTGAATGTTACTCTACTACGTGATAATTTTAAATATTTTCTATTTTATTTAATACTATACTTGTGAAAATAAATGTTATATATCCCCTTATATGTAATTTATGAAATTCGACACTTATTATGGAACAAATAAAACTGCTAAATCGAATACTGGAATTTTGGAATGGCAGGACCAATAATACAGGAAGTACACTGCATCAATTTTTTGTACCTCTGAAAATAGCTGAAAATCTATTTGATCAATGTAAAGGGAAGGTGTAACATTATTTAGGGCACCATCTATCCCCAACCAGAGTGTAGACCGAGCTATACTTCATTTATACTTTAATTTAAGTGGAAAGGATATTCATTTTGAAAAACTTGACATGGACAATATTCAATCTTTTTAAATAATTGCGAGAAAGACATTAGCGGGGACTTTGAATCCAGAGATGACATGCGGAGATAACAATAAACTCTTCATTCTAATTTTCAATTATTTCAAATTCCTAGAACATAGGAACGAAATCCACTATTTTATTTTAAATAATATAGACTTAGTACATGAAACTAGTGGAATACTATACATTTTATATTTTGCACTTACTACAGCGTAAACTTTAATTGAGTACTTTACAATTATAAGTAATTTTTTGTTTTGATATAGCATCATACACTGTAAATTGAACGGTTTGCAGTTCAAAGTGTTAGTTATTACATTGATTTAAAAATGTTTTATAATAAACATGGTACTCAATATTTCGTTCAAACTCAAAAACGAAAAATTAAGAAAAACGAAAACATCGTTACTTGTGACATAAAATAAACAAACATCATTGAGAGTAAAGATTAAAAAAATCGCCAAAAATAATTGGTCGTTTGCAATTGTTAACACAACAAAATTGAATTTTTCCTGTAAATATTTTTTACAGCAAAAATGGAAGCGTACACCTTTAAGAGATTGTTTGTATTCCAAAACTCCAACAATGTATTGGAAGAAGCAAACCACTTGGAATGCAAAGCAAATGTGGTGTATTTGATGCTTTTTGGTTTTATTTGTATTAATATCAAATGATTATGTTAACTGTAAAGTGGAGCTCAAAGATTTCGATAAGGTATTTTCGAATAGAAGCACATGCATACGATCCATTGTCCATCTGCAGTCAGCACTCAAAGAGACATTAAGCGCAGCATATCCAATATAGAATCGTATGAAAACATATGATGTAGTACAGATGTTCGCTCACTTTCAGTCAATTCTTTCAGATTCAATAGGTAAGTGTTTCATAGTAGTATATATATTTACAAATTCAAGTTTAAACCCATTTAATATATTTTATAATATCTACAACCATGCAATCCAGTCAAATTTATCAGCTCTAGTGGGAGTTACTATCAAATATTTTCATTCAATTAATAACAACTAAGAGTAAGTACTTACCAATATGCACAATAACTCCAAACTAGACCTAAAACAAAACAAACACTATCTATTATTTCGTAAAGATTTCCAAAATTATCTTAAAATTACTTTATAACTATGATATTTAGTCATTGGATATTCTTCCGCACCATCAAGTGCACGTTTTAAAAATATTTTGTTTTATACAGGGTGTTCCAGATGGAAATGCCAGACTAAAGTTGCATTTTTTTAAATAGAACACCCTGTATATTAATAGAGAAAATAATCCGCGCTTGAAAGCTGGTTACAACGATATAATGTTGTATAGGTCTAAAGTTGATAGTTTCTATGTAAACAATTATTTTACTTGATAAATTGATACATTTCAGTAGGCTATTCTGCATAGGGAAAAACAAAAGATTCGAAACCAACAGAGTAGAATATTTTTTACTAGTATGGACTGTCGTTACTATGTGAAATAAATTCTGCAACTGTTCGCTTTATACAGGGTGTTCACAATTTTGCAAAATCGAAGAAATCTCAAAAATTTTAAATGGAACACCCTGTATATTGTCAGCTCATTGGAAAGCCCTTTTACTACGCTTTCTATTGATACCTCATTTGATGCATTTAGGATAGATCATTTTCTAATTATTTCTTTTTAAAGTTGAATTAATGAGAAATGCTTGTATTCTTAGAAGCTAACTTGCACTTCAAACCTACTGTAAGATCGGATATTCAACAAATAATCCATAAATGATCTATAACAAGGAGAAACTCAATTTAGTATGAGAAACAATTGATTTTCACTCAGCGGTGTCAGTTTTAAGCTTGTATACTAATAACCAAGTTGTAAAAAATTTCGTTTTGTGTTATACAGTATTTCGTTCAATTTTTAAAATAAATTATTATAATGATTAATTTTAGTAGATACTCAACAAACACGAGCTCCTACTTTCAATAGCTGTTACCTTTGAAATACCATCTATACTTACATCTCTCCGCATACAGAACATTTAGAGCGACTAAGGCCAGCTAGAAAAGAGGTAGATCTAGAGTGGAGCGGTTGTAAAACATACAGAATAGCACGCTCGCCAATGCGTTAATTTCGTATATGTTTTATAACCGCCCCACTCTAGATCTATAGGGAAGGTGTAACATTATTTAGGGCACCATCTATCCCCAACCAGAGTGTAGACCGAGCTATACTTCATTTATACTTTAATTTAAGTGGAAAGGATATTCATTTTGAAAAACTTGACATGGACAATATTCAATCTTTTTAAATAATTGCGAGAAAGACATTAGCGGGGACTTTGAATCCAGAGATGACATGCGGAGATAACAATAAACTCTTCATTCTAATTTTCAATTATTTCAAATTCCTAGAACATAGGAACGAAATCCACTATTTTATTTTAAATAATATAGACTTAGTACATGAAACTAGTGGAATACTATACATTTTATATTTTGCACTTACTACAGCGTAAACTTTAATTGAGTACTTTACAATTATAAGTAATTTTTTGTTTTGATATAGCATCATACACTGTAAATTGAACGGTTTGCAGTTCAAAGTGTTAGTTATTACATTGATTTAAAAATGTTTTATAATAAACATGGTACTCAATATTTCGTTCAAACTCAAAAACGAAAAATTAAGAAAAACGAAAACATCGTTACTTGTGACATAAAATAAACAAACATCATTGAGAGTAAAGATTAAAAAAAATCGCCAAAAATAATTGGTCGTTTGCATAGCAAGTTGTTAACACAACAAAATTGAATTTTTCCTGTAAATATTTTTTACAGCAAAAATGGAAGCGTACACCTTTAAGAGATTGTTTGTATTCCAAAACTCCAACAATGTATTGGAAGAAGCAAACCACTTGGAATGCAAAGCAAATGTGGTGTATTTGATGCTTTTTGGTTTTATTTGTATTAATATCAAATGATTATGTTAACTGTAAAGTGGAGCTCAAAGATTTCGATAAGGTATTTTCGAATAGAAGCACATGCATACGATCCATTGTCCATCTGCAGTCAGCACTCAAAGAGACATTAAGCGCAGCATATCCAATATAGAATCGTATGAAAACATATGATGTAGTACAGATGTTCGCTCACTTTCAGTCAATTCTTTCAGATTCAATAGGTAAGTGTTTCATAGTAGTATGTATATTTACAAATTCAAGTTTAAACCCATTTAATATATTTTATAATATCTACAACCATGCAATCCAGTCAAATTTATCAGCTCTAGTGGGAGTTACTATCAAATATTTTCATTCAATTAATAACAACTAAGAGTAAGTACTTACCAATATGCACAATAACTCCAAACTAGACCTAAAACAAAACAAACACTATCTATTATTTCGTAAAGATTTCCAAAAATTATCTTAAAATTACTTTATAACTATGTATATACATATGTATATTATGAGAATAAAATGGAAGTTTCTATCTAACAATATCTTTGAATAAGGTGTTGGTTGTCCTACTTTCGATATTTAAAAAACACACCCTCATTTTTTTAGGTGTGATGGGTGCTTAGGTGCAATGACTAAGCTGTATTGCTTGTCTGGCTAACACTGCAACTCTAGCGATGTCGTTTTTGTGTGTATCTAATTGTGTTCTAATAGCTTTGTGACAGCATCATAGTGCGTTTTATAATGCCGCGCTGTTAATCACTTTGCTCAGCGAATGGTAAGCTTATCCGGATTTCAATTCTGCGAAAAAATGTCACCGTCCCTCTGGAGAATTGAAACCCTGCTTCTATCGTTCCGCCACGACGATAGTCAGCCGCCTAACCGCTGCGGCTATCGACCCGTTAATAATAATAACATCCGTTTCGTATATAGTTGTTCTTTAAGCAAGCAAAGATTTTACAGTACCTACTTGTAATTGACTTGTTCGTTTAGTTTTGTTAAACTGTTATGCTAACAAAATGATACGTATGATACATATTAACAGAATGTCTCTGTAAATGATTTGAGGTGGAAGTTCATTCTTGCACTCTCCAGCATATCATTGAACTGCAACTGCTGTTTATTTAGTAAATTAGTTTTGTTAAATGGCATTCTTGTTTTAGTATGGAAAATTGTTGAAGTACTAACTTGAAATTTTGGACGTCGTTACAAGTTTTTCATGAAGATTGTCAACTGCTGTTAAAATGAAGGTGCGATATTTCAATCGGTTCGAAAATCGCGAGTTGTATTTTACAATGCAAACGAGCGAAAGAATGTAACCCGTGCATTCGCATTTACTTTATTGCTTTGTTCCGGTCAAGTTGAGATCTTTATTCTCAAAATACTTCCGACAGGTTGTATTTTATAACTTATTGTTGTTCACAGTTTCAGCAGTTGCATAGGTTATTGTAGTTTTTTTCCCAACACAAGTTGTAAAAACAATTATTTTTACGATTTTTAATAACGTAACCATAAAATGTCTGATAGTTGTTAAATTTCTACAAATAGTTATGTTTTTGTTATTTCATCTATTGTACGATAATATTTTTGACAACATCCGATATTTTTTAGTCAGTTCAATATCATCAACACCACAGATAAAAAAAAGATATTATACTTTATTACCAACTTGCAAATTTGGTTCGAAATACATCAAAAATGTCATTCATTTAATAATTATGGAATGTTATAATACTTTCTGTATTTTGGAACAACCTAGATATTTATAAATGCGGCTAATCCATTTATTCATAACGACCGTTCTGTACTATTTAAAATGTATGTAGAACGGCCGAATTTCACGTTATACCAAACGGAAAAATTCTAAGGAACCTTAAGTCCAACATAATTCCTTTGAAACTAACGAATAAAGTATTTCATGATGTGATTTACGGGGCGCATAAAATTTTTATGGCAATCCGCATATAAAAGGGAAAGCATGAGGAATTTGTTATGAGGGTAACGTGCCAAGCGTTTCTTTGTGATTTATTAAATACCGACGCCTCTATGTGGTCAATTTCTACATAATTTATTCCCCTTTAACGCTTTCGCTCGTTTCGTAAAATACTACAATTTGGCAAGGATATAGAACTGTAATATGGAGGACTAACGTATGAATTTAGTACACTATAAAATTTTTCTAAGAAATGTATGTTAAAATTTACTTAAAAATATGAAATATATTACTACGTAATGATATTTAACATTTCAAATGGAAACTTAATTTATCAAAAGGTTCGATTAATGTATGTGAGTATTAGAGTAAATCATGGTTTTGAAATACGAATCTATAAAATTTTAAACTATTTCGTAGTGTTGCAATAAGGTCTGACTCTAAAATATCGGCTTCAAGAGTTAGAAGAGGTTCATGCAAGTACGGATTTGAGAGGTGTAACTGCGTTGATATCGGATTTGTGTTGAGGTGAAGTGTCATTTCCTTTCATGATAAAACACGCTGTTCCCTTTAGAATGTTTGTATCTCAAATTCAGAAGTAATTTTACACAAAAAGAGAAGGAAATATCTAAGGAATTTCAAACAAACATAGTTATATGATCAGTTTTTTATTTTCCTACAATTAGCATCAGATCAGCAATGGGATAAGTTGCAATGAAAACCGTCCACTTAAAATAATTGTTGTTGTATATAACATACGTGTGTATGTTATGTTATTTTCATATAATCACAATGAAAAAGTTATATTTTGCATAGCCAAAAGGTACACTTGCTTTAATGCTTTTAAAAATCTTTCACAAAGTTCATTACATTATTATATTCTAGAACAAAGCTGCTACTCCATTCTTCATTTTTTCCAAATTTTCCAACATTATCTATGTACATTTAGTATGTATGTAGGCACTGTCCATTCGTTCAATAAGAACATAACAAATCCAAAAATTGATGCCATCTCTGAGTGTATATTCAACTTAAACAAGTCGCTAACAATCGTATGGCACTCTTGAGACTCATCCATAATATACTCCTAACCGTAGTATTAACAACTGTTATTATGTAGATTTGGTGACAGTAGCTGGTGTAATACAAACGATTAAAACTTTCTTATAAAACCTCTCGAAATGTCACTTTACATGTTCAGGTTATTGCGAATATATCAGAAAATAATATGTATAGTAAATTATCAGATTATAGTAAAACGTAAGAAAATCAAATAGCACTTCGTTTTTGAAATTAAATTATTTGCTTGTTGAATACCATTCAAACATCACAAAATGCACAGAAATTCAAATACCGAAACCACTTCTAGGCGGTTGGAGCGGTTTAAATACTGTAGAAATCATTGGAGATCGGAAGCTTAAATCAAGAATCAATAAGAAAAAATCGAAATATAACAGTTCCCCATACTTCAAAGACAGAATTCAGGAAATTAGAAAAGACCAAAGAGGTATTCAGCGATTGTAGAGAAAAAGCTATAAGTACGAAAATTGTTAGTTACATTCCAGGCAGACATCTGAAACTTTAAGATGTGAATTGCCAGTGATGCTGAAGATTTTTTTAGCGTAGAGATAGCATTACGAACTATTAGGGACAGTTTTTAAAACAGACAAAACATTGATTTCAAAATTAGCTTACTTAAATTAACATCGTTTATCGTTCGAAACTGTTACTATTCGAACCGTTCCAAGATTTTAAATTCTACCCTTAAATCGAAAATTATGTGGATGCTGTGCCCCCCTTGCATGACGCTCAGCACAAGAAGCATTTATTTCACATAATATATGAATAATGGTTTTTGTTTTTCTTTTATGTGTGGTGGGTGCTCAGCTGCAGTGACTCCGTAAGCTGTATTACTTGTCTGGCTAACACTGCAACTCTCACGGTGTAGTTTTGTGTGTGTAAATTGTCTGAAAATGACTTTGTGACAGTATCATACTGCCTTTTATAATGCCGCGTTGTTAATCACTTTGCTCCCAATAGCGAATGCTAAGTCGATCCGGATTTCAACGCTCTGAAAAAATGTTACCGCCACTCCAGAGAATTGAAACTCGGCTTCTGTCGTCCTACCACAACGATAGTCGGCCGCCTAACCACTGCCAACCCATTTGTTAAGATGCAATATGAAGCGAGAACCTATTATCAAGAAAAAGCCGATAATAAATTTAGCAAACAAAGCGTAAATCACGATTTGTTAATATGTTCGTTAGACCATCAAGTTGCATTATTCCGTGATATTGGTGTTTGAGTTTATATGAAATTTTCAGTAGGATCACTATGCCCAATGTGTGGCAATAATTATTTTCTATTTGGTGCTCATGGTATGTATATACGTGATACCTATTAGCACCATTTACTACTACTCAAAGACATTATAATACACAATATGCAAAAGATTGCTTGGTAATTGAGTATCGTTTTGGTGAACTGAACCAAAGAACGATAGACAGCTGTATTACTTCAATAAAAACCTATTCAATCAATAGGTACATAAATATAATAAATATTTTTAAAAAATATACCCACTACTATAATTCTAGTAACCTTACGTTCTAATCGTATAATGAGATTGTTATTTTTAAATTTACTAATAGCAGTATTGGCAATTACACTAGTCAATGTGATTTTTGATTTACGATACGTCCGCTTAATAATTCTATTAAACTCGCCGTAAATATCGAGAAGATTTAAAAAATCTTCATTTTTTGTAAATGCTAAATTTGCCATTGCTTGCTGTAAAACATGAACTTTTGAAGAAAGCTGTCAAAGCATATCTAATACATACATAGACAATTTACTATTAAGTTGTCACATCTTTGACAGTCACGGCCTACGCTTTATTAATTTTGAAATATTAAGTTTCGTTATTATTAAGTAAAATAATAAAATATCTCAAAACCGGTTAGATTTAGGTATAGGGATTGGTGATTAAATTGCTATTGCACAAACGTGATTTATTAGTGCATCACACATGCGAATAGGAGAGTCCGGACAGTAAAAACCATTATTTTGGAAAAGACTGACCTAAACGAGAATCATTCATTCTTAGTTGATTCTTAGACAGAAAAATGTGAAACATGTCACATCGTGTATTCTAAAAATGTAGACCCATCTCCGTTATATATCCATCTAATATTTATGAAAAATTTCAGTAAAACTATGGACAATACAATATGGTGAAAAGTTCGAAGGACTATTAAATCGTCTGGAGAAAACAGGTTTCCTAAGGTTCAAAAATATTTCTGTTTTTTGGTATACCGAAAATCCAAAAGTTAGCGCAGTATTGATGTCAACGATCTTAAACTTCTCATAAAAATTCGAATGAGTGATGAGCACGGGAATCACGTTCATCATGAGATTTCAGGTATGGAAAAAAGGTATCCAGGCAAATAGAATAGAATGTTTGAAATTATAAATGGCTTTATCTTGGAAATCTTGCATAATAGGGAAAAACTGGTATCATATTTGAATTCAGAAGAAAAAATACTATTAGAATAACGTATTTTTCTCTGTGAGGCAAAGGATAGTTTCACTTTTGTCGCTCAGTGTGAGTTTTAAAAGGCGTACATGAACTTCCTATTAGTAAATGTATGCAACGAAAGCACATACAATTAATGAATGAATACTAACACCTAAAGATCTTTCATCATATGGAAAAGCGTTATTGCGAAGTTTTGGGCCAATTAACCTACCTAAAAGTAGTCAGTAGTACATTTAATTCTTGTATGAAAGCAAGTCATTAATCATCTACTTTTCACATACATAGAAACGTACTTATCGGCCAATTTCAAAAAACGCAACTTACTAAATGCTATACTACTTCATTATGAGAATGCCGCTAAACTTGACGGCTGTTTCCTTTTATGTATCGCTCCTCATATCCTTAGCATATTTAGGCGGGGCTATTAATCTTCGTAGAGTGTGCTGCTTAATAAAACACTGACCCCTATAGGACGAGCTGACTTTGTTTTAACGTTTTCGGTGACAATAAATTTTACTGTAATTTTAGGTCGTAGGGTTAATTAAAGTGAATTATTCTATCCTGTGTAATCGAAAGGATAGCCGTCAAAACTAACGAAGACTTATTACAGCTTTATAAAATCTATTTTCGGTTTTTAATGGTTTTCCGTCAGGCAATTTTGCTGGAAACCTTAATGCTAATAAGATTAAGTATGTTAAAGTTTATATTGCAACATTAAATAAAATTAATCTGCGTGTTAATAGAAAAGCGTGGCCGTAAATAATTTAATGGCATCTTATACAGATAACCCTCGACTGAGGAGATATCCGGGAAACCCTGAAATCACTGTTTCGTATTAGGTTCCATCAAATTACATTTATATAAACATTCTCAGAATAAATTGTTCTGTAACATAATTTCGTAGATATAATGTTCTTTGTGTACAAAAAAATCTTTAAATCATGTTATAAATTACAACTTAAAATATTTACATACGTGCCACGCATTATGTGTATTACCTGCAATCTGATTCCACTTTCAATTTAAAAATATAATCTTAGTAAAAAAAAATAAAAAAGATAATCTGTATAAATGGATTTTCTAGGCATACGAGACCTCTAAAATAGAACACAATAACCTCACAGCTTTGTTTTCAAGTAATATATTCTAGTTTCCTCTATAAATAACGGTTATTAAAATTTACTACGATTTTCATCACAGGACGTCGGATATGGTACACATGTGTAAGTTTATATCACGGATGGTGCAACAGATTTTTATGTATGTGCGTATGTATATTTGTCTACAAGTTACGTAAATCAGTCATAATAAAAAATTATATATTTGTGTCGTTTATATAGAGTCATAAATTCTCAGGCAATTTTCGCAACTTGCGGAGACAAGTGAATACAATGTTAATCACTAGAAACTCTGAGAAGTTATCACAACTGTTACTGATTACCGTCATTCAATTCCTATCATTTTGTAAATATGATTGTTTTCATTGTATAGAAAGCTATCGTAAATTGACAAAAAACGAAACATCGACTTTGGCACTTCATTCTTGTGTTTTTTTAATGGAAACCATAGGTGGTTTTGACATCAGTAAAAAGCTTATCTTTTGCTGATTACAACGATATCAGGTTTGATATGGTTATTTTAAAAACGAAAGAGGATATAGACATTTCTATGATTGTTTACTTTACTCGTATAAGATAAAAACTTTGGTGGTTTGTAATTCAAAAAACGAAAAATCTTAGTTACAATAGTGTTAGTTGGAGCAGTCGAGATAAATGTACTAACATTGCTTTCACGTTGGGTCACAGAAGTGACAGCTGCTAATTTTTACTTTCAAGTCAAGTTAAGTATCAAACATTGACAATTAACTATTAATTCATTTAATTGTAACTAAGCGGTGCAATCGGCCGTTAATCATAAGTTTGCATTGGTTATGGAATTTTCTAACGTACAAAAGCGTGATATGGTTGAATGTTACATTCAGTGCCAGAGAAATTCTACTAGAGCTGCTGAAGTTTATTTTGAAAATTATTTTGATCGACGTCAGCCGTCGCTACCTACTTTTAAGAGATTATGGGATAATTTAGCAGATTATGGTTAGTTGGTTAAACCAAAATCAAAAAAAGGGATGGGTGAAGATAGAGAAATAAACATGTTAGCAAGTGTCGCTCAGAATCCATCTACATCGACCCGACAAATTTCAACAGAAATGGGCTCCTCTCAACGCACTATTGTCAGAGTGTTGAAGAAGCATAAATTTCGTCCCTACAAATTATCAGTATCACAAACTTTACATGAAGGTGATAAGATCAGACGAATAGTTTTTTGTAGATGGTTTAAAGATCAGTGTCAAAACAATCCACGCTTTTCAATGAAAATATTATGGACTGATGAATCTCGTTTCACAAATTGTAGAATGTTTAATAGGCACATATGGTCTCAAACAAATCCACTTCACGTTGAACATAGGAGACCACAAATTAAATTTGGGTTTAATGTTTGACGTGGTGTTATTGGATCAACTGTTCTTCCTCCTTTTATTTTTGATGGATCACTAACTGGCAATCGTTATCTTAATTTTTTACAACAAGATTTCGAGGAAATGTTAGAAGATAATTTAAATTTAAGAACCCGAGCAATGCTGCAATGGTTTCAACATGACGGAGCGCCTCCGCACAATCAACCGAATGTTAGACATTATTTAAATTTGAACTTTCCTAATCAATGGATAGGACGAAATGCACCCATTGAATGGCCGGCTAGATCCCCTGATTTATCAGTTTTGGATTTTTTCTTGTGGGGTGTACTAAAGGACACGGTATACAAAAGAACATATGAAACAATAGACGATTTAAGAGAAGCTGTCTTAGTTGCTTTTAATAACATCGATAGGCGTAAAGTCCGCAATGCTACAAATTCTGTTGTGAAGAGGTGCAATTTGTGTATTAATAGTATCTTTGAACATTAATAATGTTGTGTGCCCTTAATAAAAGTTTTTATAGTTTTCATTTTATTACTACATAAGATTTCAAATTAAATTTTCGTTTGGTTTGTATTTTATCAGTTCGAAATTCAATTGTTTTCCATAAAAACCATAAAAATGTCTATATCCTCTTTATTTTTTAAAATAACCATATCAAACCTTATATCATTGTAATCAACAAAAAATAAGCTTTTTAGTGATGTCAAATCTATGGTTTATATTTAAAAAAACACAAGTTTGTGTCATAACCCGATAATGGTGAACGAAAAAAAAAACAGCTAGATAGTTTTATTTCGCGTAAAATTATCTAAAACTTTTGTCTGAAAACTTTTTCGCTAAAATTACTATTAACGATGCTAAGCATGTTTAAAGAAAATCGTAAAATTTAGTTTTCTTTGAATATCTAATAAGTTATCAAAGAAACAAAAGCAGTTTTAGATCAAACTCGTAAAACTGCGCATCTTTCCTTATCTAAGCGTTTTTCTATCTCCAGTAGTTTCTGAGATCCCAGTGCTAAACATAAAAAAAACTTACCCTGTATACAGTTAGGGATATATACAGTTATATGCATTAAGTTAAATAAAACAAAAAATTTACGTTTTCTTAACCCTTAGATTAGATAATTCCATTTAAAGTATTTCAGCTTAATATTCCGTTTTATTAAACTAGCGTAATGATCAAAATCCCGTTTAAAGTATTTCCGATATTAATATTATTTTTAACCTTTATTTTACCGGTTTTTAGCTTTATATATTACCATTTCTATCTTTATTCATTTGTTTTAGGTACTACGGCACCTGTGAAAGCGAATTTCACTTAAATTATAGTGATCGTGAAAACGGTCATTTATGTAGAAACCCCTTAATTTTTCTCTTTCTTTATACGTGACCAATTCTCATTAGGTCAGAATTACTTTAGTCACACTCCAGAATTTCAAACAGATTCTATTTCGTAATCGGCACGTGTTTAGTTGCATTAATTTGTAGTTAACTTCATAACCGTCATTTTAAACTCTTCATAACCTGTAAATTTTTGCAAGGTTGATTATATGACCGTTAAAAAGTCATCGCCGTCGAAATTAGTTCCTTTCATTTCAGCCCAGCACAGAAACCTGCTTGATAAATTTTAAACCGTCAGATACCAGTTACTATAGAAGAATCATTTCTTATCAATATATTTAAACAGGCCAAAGCAATTGACCATATTTTATTATATTAAGGAAAATACAACCGTAACACTGGCCTAAACTGTAAACTGAAACTTGTGTAATGTGGAAAAGGAAGATGTAATTTGCAGATGTGTGAGTCCTGTAAATCACATATTTTTCTTCCATATTACACAAGTTCAACTTCGCTTTTGTTACGAAAACCTTTATTTAATGCTGCCATACTGCGGCACATATACTATTCAAGTTGACTCCATGAGTTAAACTTAAATAATTACCATTAATCCCTGCAAGTATTAAATCCGTGAACACTTTCATTTACTTATAGACTACTTATAGAAATGTATAGTCATCGTTCCATATGTACATATACTTATCTTCTTACGCAAAGCTTCAGAAGTATACATTTTATCACCTCTTTTGCTACTGAAAATGATTTGTTGTTGCAATTTTATCTGTTATTTTCGTTCTCAATTAGCATAACGTATGTGTGTTTTCGTTTTTATCTTTTCTTTATTTTATTTATTTAAAATATATATTAATATTAGCGAAATTATCCTCAAGCTTCATTCCGTTTATCAGTTTTGGACAGAAAAAGCATCTACAGGTTTTATGTAATTTCCTCTTTAGCAAAGAATGCCCAAACATTTTTCATGTTACTGACATGACTACTACCGACCTGCAGCGACACGTCCACAACGCCATCTGCATGCTGTCAATTAGACTAGACACAAGGTTCTAATCAGTAGGTAGCGCAATTATTATTCAAGAGAATTCCTAACAAGTAATTGTTTCGTTAATTAATCGTAATTAAAATTTAAAGCCATGTTCCAACCATTCCTCGCCATAAGAATCGATACCCTATCTAAACTTATCACAAATTAGTTTCATTTAGTTTTGTTGTGTAAAAATTGAATCTTTTTGTACCTAGACAAACAGGAACAGCGAATTAGAAAAGGTATTAAGATATAAATCATTTCTAATCGTCTCGAAATATTAGAACTAGTTAGTAGTATTACTAATTAGTCGATGCCAAGAACAGTCATGATTATCATCTAATATGCATGCTACTTAGTTACAATTTATCACTTAATTAATTGCTTAATCTACCACAGATTCTCTCAATTTTCACATATATATAGAGCGGTATCAAATTACCAAACCAATGAACGTTTGAAATTGTCTACGAAAATATTTAAATGAAAATGAAATCTTAGCAACTGCACAACTCTGGTTATACGTGGACAATATCATGACAGTACATGCACTGAAACTTCTCAAATCGTCCTTCTCATTGTTGTAAGCCTCTAGGAGACTAAAACTATGTAATACTGCAGCAATTACGACGCTGGTACAAGATACATTAGCACAATTTTAACTTTCAATGGCGAAACTATTAGTGATTGTTACATATGGGGTCGGTGTAATGCATTGTATAGATCGTGGTCTTAAAAAACCGAGTGGTAATCTGTTACATGTTACATGCAGAATTCATGCTTTTGTGACAGAAACTAGTCGAAATTGTTAACCGGAGGCAGATGCATTAATCGCAAGTGCAAAGGAAACGCTCAGTAACACGCGTACTCTCCACCCGTATCCCCGAACCACTACTACATTCGAGATCCTGGAAACTATCTGGGCAGGCTTAAGGATATTAAGAAAAAACGTTACTCATATTAATCTATAATCTAGAATTCATCTATAATGAAATTGTATAATTATAAGGGAGTTACAGCGTCATTATTAACATTATTAACAAATATTATGTATAAATAAGTGTAATTAGGTGAGACCTAATAAATTTTAGGGAAATCTCATTTACATATTTACATCAATGTCTATAATGCTTTTATAATGTTACAACATATACTTATTTCAAGAAATAGTGAAGTAGTCTTCAATTCAGTTTAGTTTAAACAACTAAGATCGGGCGTTATAAATTCATGTTCAATGTTCAGAACTTGGGAAAATAGTACTACTGTTACTTTATGAAAACATATTCCAGTGGACGTGGATATTGGCGACGGAAACGAAATGTTGCAAAGCAAATTGTATTAAATGTCTACAATGAGTTAATGGAAATAGATGAATTGTGTACTTCGAAAGCTTTATTAAAAATTTTACTAAACTAACTTTCTAAAATACCGAAATCGACTATGGTAAAATGGTGAATGTTGGTATTTCTGAAAGAATAAAGAGATGTGATAGTGGGCAATTTAGAAAGGAACTTTAAGACATATTGATGTAGTTCAACAGAAGATATCCCTTCTATACAAAAGCTAATGTAACTACAGATGTTAGTATGCGGGGTGTATTAGTGAGTAATGATATAGAATATTCAAAGTCAACAATGTGGAGATTGTTAAAAACAAACTGATTCAAATACAAGAACATTTTTAGAAGGTAGTGTATAATCGAAAGTTCGAGAATCCGTAAGTAGCGGTACGATTACTTACTTACTTATCGACAGATAGAGACAGCAAAGTTGAAGTATTTATTACCTCGGCGAAACGTAGTAGATATAATACGTACGATACTACAAAAAAAGGCTGTATTGATAATTCAAATCGGTACTAGTTAGATCTAGATTAGAAAGACTATAGATTTGTAGAAAATACTACATTGTGGCTCTACAAATGCTTGGGTTGAAGGATCTGCATTCTTTTCTGCAAAAAAAAACAAAAAAAATGCTCTTTAGATTACCATGAAAAATAGCGTAATTGTTTTCAAATGCACTACTCTCGTTTACAAAGGAAGATACCTAACAGTAGTAACTCAAAGAAAATATAAAAAGAAAAAACAAATCGCCGAAATTTAGTGAGAATATTATACAAATAATAAAAAAAGAAATAAAAAAATATCTACAAACTCAAGGCATGCAATAATTCATGTTACAAAAATTGAAAAAAGTTCAATGATTTACCAAGAATGCATCCGGAGTTCCTAATTAATTTAAATAATGACGCATATTCTACTGAATCAGAGTTTGAGAATTCAAACGAACTATACATAGTAGTACTGCTCAAGTCTAACTATCCTGTTACTACTGCTATTCGATTCAAATACAATCTTGCGGTTCCGACAACGTGCGCCCTAACCCTCATAAAAATGTTTGATACCGAAACGTATCACTTTTATTTATTACAACTATTTTATGAGTAGCTTAACTATGTTTCGAACAAGCAATCTGGTAACTGTATCCCATTTAATATTAATTATTATATATATATTAAATATGAATTAATTGAGCAGGTGTTACTTATCCCATTAATGAGGCTTACTTTTTCGTATTTCAAAAATTAGATTATCCTGTTTCGCAAAAAACTTAACCTTCCGATTTCAATATTTTATTATTAATTAATTACAAACAGTTGAAATGTAGCATATATCAATAAGTAACATACGCTTACTGTGGAATGTACTCTACTACTGTATTCGTGAATCCAGGATGTTTTGATTAATTAAACTAGAGAACAACTGATGATGCCCATAAGCACAAAGCATACATGTCTACAAAGTTAACAATCATACTACGGAACGAGAAAATCGGAGATGAGTAAATGCAGTATTGCTCTGTGAGTATTAATTGGATGGCATGTGTAATATGTGCTTTGAGCTCTTAACTGTTTATTGTTATGACTTTTATTCCAGGAGATATCAGTTATTTGCAGATACTTCAATGCTATGGTATGTACAATGGTTGCTTTGGGCTTCCATAACTTCACCTATTTGGAAGAAAGTTTTAAAATATATAACATTTGATTAAGTTTAGTACGCGAAAACAACATGGTTGTAGCAGTTTTTATCTATAAAGCCGTTTCAACAGCATACGTTTACTTCAAATTTTTTGAAGAGGTGGATTACTTTGAGAGTTGCTACTTCTTCATTCAATAACACCTGTATGGCAAAAGTAACCAATAGTATATAGTAATATAAAACTGTTACTATATCATCTCACTATTTCAACTTAGAACATATGTGCAATCAATACATGCACCATTACATCGTTCTCACATCATAGAATAAACATTCTAGAATGATATCTATTCTTTGTTTTATTAGTATTTTGCCTGGTTTAATTACATTTTTCGGGAAAACTGTAGATACATAGCTCAACATTAATTTATCCAAACTGAATTTATTTTCCTTTTTTAAAATTGGCCGACCAGGTTGTAGCTTTAGTTCAGCTCGAGCTTGGTCGCAGTCTCTATAATATTCATTATATTAATTGTTTTGTTTCGCTTCGTGTTTTACCAAAAATTATTAATCGATAGCTAATAAGTAACATATATTTTTGAAGATGAAATCATCTATTATCCATTATCACATCATGATTATGAATTAGGAAGCCATATTCGATAACATCCACAAGCTAAATACTCTGAGAAAAGGCAAAACATTAAAGAATTCAGTTTGGGTTAGATATTTATCTTGGTGGCTATCTGCACATTTAGGAAAAAAAGATCAAATGCAACCAATTCCGAAAATATTCATTCCCTCCACGATATAATTGTAGAACATCGACGACTTCGCCTCAAGAGCGGTACACGGACATTACACATTTTTAATAAATAGATTCTAAAATGTTGATCAGAAGGATATTTGATTGGCAACGGCAAAGAGACGTTTTGAAAAAGATTATTCAAGCTTTGTAATAGAAATATAAATTTTGTTGTAACATCTACATATGAAGATAAATTTCTCCTCTAATGTTTCTGAAAGCTTAATTATTAAACCGTTTCTTTTTTCTTTAGAGTAAATTATATAATAATACCCTTACATTTAACTTCTAATTACTAATACACTATTGCCTTCAGCTGAACAAATATCGTATCACATAGATATAAATCAGTAGTTTTTGCATCCATTGAACTAAATTCTATTACTTATCTGTTTTGGTCAATGTTTGTATGGAGGTACACAGAAATCAGACTGCAACTTAATTTTTAACTTGCCCTGCTTTCTTACAAAATAAACATAAAATGTTAGGAAATTGATTACAAAAAAATTATAAGAAGCTCTTAAATAAACCCATTTCATGAAAAACTAATTTACAGAAAAATCATTAAAAAAAACTGATTTATTTTTCACAATTACAATGTCCCTAGGGTTGACGTAGGATTATTCTGATAAATTTAGCATCAAAATAAAAATAATCATAAAAGTTCGACATTAACAAAGACGATAATCGAAAATTCATGCCTTAATTAAAAGAAAGCAGCTTTTAATAGCTAAGATGAACCTCTTTCTTTCCTTAAGCCCGGCTTTCCATTCTAAAATTGATTAAACTTTAGTGATAATACAAAATGATTTTCCTGTCTACGTTAAGAGGAAAATTATTGTAATTTCTAACCAAATTGAACAAATTGAATTTGAGAAAATCAGCTCCCAGTAAATTCGAAGCTTATCAACGATATCCAAACACGTAGGTGAAACACATTTAAGCCCGTTGCTCTCACCTTGGAGGTAAATGTCAGGAGCACTGTTCAAAGACATCAGCACCGTTCCCGCTTTCCTCTTTTCAAGGTCCTTCTTCTACGCGTTTAACAGTGTTTACCACCTGTACGCGCAAATTTACGGGTTCAACTAATCCCTTGTATACACAACAGGAAAAGGCCTTCATAGTAAACAAAACTATTATTACTAACTGCAGTAATATTAGCAGTATATCCAATAAATATATGTATAATAAAGAGAGACTGTAATTTCCCTCTAAATAGGAATTTCGTACAATAGAGCTTATCCTTTTGATCCAATTACACCAATGTGCAACATAGCATATAAATATGGAGTAGTAAAAAATTAGATAAAACACCAAAAGACTTTACCCGGATTCTAGGAAATTCTTCCAGCTGCAATAATTTATTTCCTTTAATAGCCCATTCTACAGAGTAAAATTGAATGAAATCTATCCAATAGCTAGGTTTCCAATACTTGCTGTCGATTCAGCATTCATAGACGTTGTTTTTATAAAGCACATTTTATACTTCAAAGTGAAATTGTTCAGAATAGTTCCTTAGACGTGTGTACAAATGTAGCCCTACTACTAGGGATTTATTCTCAAAGTATATAGCAGTATTATTACATGAACTTACATACACAGTAAAAAATTGTCGACATTGAGTAACACCTGTTCCAGTAGACGAGCCAAATGTTTGTGTTGATTTATGCTTATTCTGATAGACATATTTATATGGTAGCTGGTGTTATGAAGTCTATGACATAAGTTATAACACGCCATAATAAATCGGTATTCAATGAATAAATCTCGTTTGATTAAAGTACACACGTACATTTCCGAAATATTGTGAATAAAATTAGGCTTATGCATTGAAAACCATCGCATCTCCCAAAATATTTAGATATTTTCCTTTCCTTGTATTAACTAATATATGTTTGAATGTAACCCAAATTGTTGTGTTAGGAAAATACAATCGTATATGATAAATAAACAAATAGAAATGGTAACCTTTGCTAATAATAATTGTCCAATATACACATCACAACTTGTCAACGTGGCACAGTTTATTTAGTTAGATTTGCCCGAAGGAAATTGTAAATTTAACACATATCGGTGTCGACCTAAATAGACACATAGGTGTGTGATTTTGTGTAAACTGTATACATTATTGTTACTGTGTATTAGTCTAGGGAAGAGTAGAAAAATTTATCCAACCTTTAATAAATATTTGACGAACTAATTAGATATGTCGGAATACCTTAAAAATAAACTCCGTTTTCCGGTAGAAATAAAAGCAAAACACGGGTTTGCAAAGTTTTTTCTTTCAAAACCCACTATTTGTTAAAGAAGTTTATGTAATCCTATAGTGCAGCTGCCTCAAGCAGTTTTTCCATACTCAGCTCGCTGCTCCTCCACCTTTTGCGTCTTCTGCCCGCCGTGTTATATAGCCACCTCAATGTTAGAGAATATCGTTTTTTGCGATGTGTACTCATCAAGATTCGCTTTGTATAAAATAAGCACGAAATGTAAAAATCGTTATTAGAACACAGAATCTCTTCTACAATCCTTTCGCAATATATTATTCCATATATAAATTAAAATACATGTCATTTATACCATTATTCTATGTCTTTGGATAAACACACACATTATACTACACACCCTGGTATAATAAATTGGTAATTAATTAAATTAATTAATGATAACGTGTATTATATAACCATTTACATTATATTTAGTTTGTATTAAACGTGTATTATTTGTTTCTTGAACGTATATTTAATACCTTCTTCGTTTATATCACGTATACAATATGACTCTAATATACTATATATTATATATACAGTGTGTCCCCGGATAGGTGAAACGACTCTTATAAATGAGACATAATTTTTGATTTAAATGATCATTTATTGGGGTTTAGCCCTGCTTGGTTAAAGACTAATTTCTAACATATTTTCATGGTTTGAAAAACAAGTCGGCCTTGATAGTGAAGGTAAAACTATTTTCGTTGCAGGTAAAGTACCTCTCCCATTCATAGTACGTCAAAATATTACTAAAGTAAGTTATTTAGAATGAAAAGCTATGGCTATATGCAAATTGTCAAAACAATCAGCCTACTTGATGAAATCATTCAAATTAATTGTTTTTCGATATTGTTATTCTTTTATTTTAAATAAATATAATCCAAACGTAATGATTATGTAATGCAATTTATTGGTTTAACATAAACAAATTATTATCTAATTAATGCGAATTTAAAACATTAACTTAAGCTAATGTACCAACAATAAGCCGTAAGGGCAAATCACCTTTCCCGTTCATAATAAGCCAAAATGTTACTAATTGTAAACTTGCAAACTTTTTCAGAATGAAAAGCTTTCGCCGTAAGTATGTAAATTTTTAGAATGATTGGCCATCCATGTTTTATGATATCCCATACTAATTCATTTATTTCTAATGGTGCCATGGAATACCAATATTGTTTCCCTAACGATAGTAATCTGTCAAACTTGACTGTCAAATAATAGTTTATCATTCGTAATCTGCTCTCTAAACTGTTTTATGCATATAAACAATGTTAACCTTAGAAGAAAGAATTTTTGTGATTCAGTGTTATGGAACCGGCGACAAATCCCTAAATACGGTTATTGCTTTATTTCGTACAAAATATCCAAATGCGGCAATTAACAAAAGTACTGTTTGGCGTTTAATAAAGAGATTTCTCACAACAGGGAGTGTTTCCTATAAGAAGAAAGACAAGAAAACGTACAATGAAAATGATGCAGGTACTTTGGTTGCCTTAAATTCAATAGATGAAGCTCCCACGATCTCTTTAAGAGACCGTAGCATAAATACGAACATAAGTAAATCACATTTGCAAAGAATTTATAAAGCAAATAGAATATATCCATACAAAGCCAAATTATGCCATACTTTAGAAGAAGGTGACGAGGCACGGCGATTACTGTTCTGTTTATCTTTGGGAGAAGTAATGTTAGAAAACAGAAACTTACATAAGCCAATAATTTTTTCTGACGAATGTACTTTTACCACAAATGGTGTTCCATCACCCCAAAACTGCCGATATTGGAGCAGAAATAACCCACATTACATAATAAATGCAAGAAGGCAGTATTTTAGAAAAGTGAATGTTTGGTGTGGCGTGTCATACGAGCTGGGAATCATTGGACCTTACTTTATTGAAGGAAGATTAAATCAGCAAACTTATCTACAAATTCTGGAAAGATTTGTTGACGAACTTCCTTTAAATATTCGACAGTCGCACTTCTTTCAACAGGACGGCTGCCCTGCTCATTTCACACAAATGATTACTGATTGGCTAAATAATCAGTTTAGTGAAAGATGGTTTGGGAGAATAAGCGTAACATCTTGGCCGGCTAGATCCCCCGATCTAACAATAATGGACTTTTTTGTTTGGGGAAGAGTAAAACAAATACTTTACCAGGAAGCTATTCCAAATGATACCGAAATATTAAAAAATAGAATAACACAAGCAGTTCGATCAATTTCTATGCTAGAACATGTACAGGCAGCTTTTCGGGAATTTCGAAATCGGATTGGAAAATGTGCAAATTTAGGAGGCGGCTTAGTAGAGCCTTACATTTAATCTAATCTAGTAAAATCTTTAAATTCGTATTAATTAGATAATAATTTGTTTATGTTAAACCCATAAATTGTATTACATAATCATTACGTTTGGATTATATTTATTCAAAATAAAAGAATAACAATATCGAAAAACAATTAATTTGAATGATTTCATCAAAGTAGGCCGATTGTTTTGACAATTTGCATATAGGCATAGCTTTTCATTCTAAATAACTTTCTTTAGTAATATTTTGACGTACTATGAATGGGAGAGGTACTTTACCTGCAACGAAAATAGTTTTACCTTCACTGTCAAGGCCGACTTGTTTTTCAAACCATGAAAATATGTTAGAAATTAGTCTTTAACCAAGCAGGGCTAAACCCCAATAAATGATCATTTAAATCAAAAATTATGTCTCATTTATAAGAGTCGTTTCACCTATCCGGGGACACACTGTATATATACTTACTATAATGTTACATCTTAGCCGTACATATATCAAATTTAGGAAAGAAATCTTGGTAATGCGGCTAGTACTGAAAATGATAATTAAACTTAATTAATAATCACTGTCATTCATCACCATACAGCGACGCGTTTCGATTTTATAAATCTCATCAGGCTGTCTTTGTGAGAATGACAGTAATTTGTGAAAACTCATATATATATCCAACATCGTGTATTAAGTATCTCTCATATATACTTAATACACGATGTTGGATATATATATGAGTTTTCACAAATTACTGTCATTCTCACAAAGACAGCCTGATGAGATTTATAAAATCGAAACGCGTCGCTGTATGGTGATGAATTACAGTGATTATTAATTAAGTTTAATTATCATTTTCAGTACTAGCCGCATTACCAAGATTTCTTTCCTAAATCTAATATACTATTAAAAGATATTTCTTTAAACCTTCTATTTAACGTAATATAAACATTTACACTAAATACTCCAAGAAATAATAAACGTTTATATTAAATGTTTATTATATGATTTTTGTAAACGACGTGAATATCGATCCATTTAGAGTATATTAAAAGAGATTGGATAAATACAATCGCATAAGATAACTACTTTAACAGATCGTACAGACTCGGTGTGCTCGTACAAGCTTAAGGCCCAGTGGTTATGTGACTGGCTATATCTCTAACACATGATTCACTATTTCGGACTTGCAAGGAAACCAACTAATGTAAACTGAACAAAACTGTAATAAATAATCTTATATTCATTATTGATAATCCCTTTTTAGATTTAAGGGTTTGAAAGTAGTGATCTTACAAATAATAGTATTTTATCTCTAGTTGGTTCTAGTTACACGGTTTCGTAAGTTGTATCGCTTGCCTGACTACCGCTCGAACTCTTGCTGTGTAACTTGTGTCCGTGTCCGTGTTCAATGACCTTGTTACAGCACTATCTCGCGAATGGTAGATCGATCGGGATCCAACTCTCCGAGAAAAGTGTCGGCTTGCTACCGTTCCAACAATAGTCAACCGCTCAACCACTGCGGCTATCGACCCGTTTCAATAATAATAATAATACAACAAATACTATATAACGTACTATAATATGTATATAAAATACTAAGTATGACATAATCACATAGCGGGGATCTGCAAACAAAAACTGATCTTCCCCCTAGCCATTGCTAAAGTAAGAAAAACTTCTTCAAGTAACCTAAAATATGTATTCTCAACTAGCTAAAATTCTATTTAATACAAGAACCATTTTTTAAGTATTCTTAAACTCACCTACACCGAGATTTTATATAATATTAGTGATAAAATTTCCTGATACGGTATATACATATTATATGTATGTAAGGCTAACGTTATGAATTCTTGGAATATGGAACTACAGCATCACACAGACACTTCTTTACATAGCTAGGAAAACATTTACGCTGACAGCGTTCTCAATGCCAGATAAGATAACTTGTATAACAACAATCGAATTTGTATAATTAGCTCCCAAAAGTACTACTTTACATCAAATTGATAAATAGCTAGACAGTAAAATATCGTTAATTTACAGAGTCAAAAGTTTTTTCCATCATCCAAGCGAACCAATAACGTAAATGACCTTCATCAATCGACTTTAACATTTCGTCAGTTGCAGATAATGTTGAGCTGATGCCATAGGGCAACAGTATCTAGTTCTGAAACGAGATTGATTTATTGGAAACTTCTTAAAGTCACTAGCATAATGAGCGAGCTGTTGCTACCTAGCTTTTTAAAAAAAACGTTTGATACAATCAGCAAATGCCAATACAATCGAGATCATATCATTATTATTATATATCAGACATAAAGATATACCTACTGTGATATTCGAATAAAATAATAATTACTATCCGTTCCAATTGAGCTACCTATTTACAAATAAAATAGGATATCGATCCCGCAATACCCAGTTTTCAAGGTATTATTTTATCGTAACCGTCTATTCTATACATAAATACGACAGAAATAAAAGAGCCATATCGTTGAAAATTCGTATAGATTTCAATTATGTCTACCGACCATTTGAAATATAAATACAGTATTATTTGCACAAACAAAATCTTAGAACCACATATGTACTACATTCTGCTTTATATTTGTACGTACACATGTCGTTGTTGGTTGTGTATAAACAAAATACGTAACTGTAACGTTGCTTTGCAAAAACAGCCTACATATGCCAAATGCAACTTACACATTTTCTAGCTTCATCCGCATGATCTACAAATATACAGGCGATCAGTTTTCGTATGTTTTCGGGAGTTCTATGGAACCTGTGGTCTTTTGTTTCCTAAAAATAATAATAGTGCAAACTGAATTCTCGTTACCAACTAACGAACTACAGGGTTTTTCGATTTTTTGGCAAAACCAAACCAGCCTTAGATCTCGCTTTTCGTATGTGTTTTCAAAAAACGGTTTAAACATCCTTGATGCACTTTTCTAAGCTATTGTAATGTGAAATTTGATTTGTAATAAAATTAAGAAAATTTGAGTTTTACTCTTTAAATTAAAATGTGGGGTTTAAATAAAACACAATCTCAGGGGTTCGTGAATTCGTAACTCTACAGCCGGTGTAGAGAGCAGAATACGAGAGCTTATCGTACGTTGAAAAAAAATCCCAAGTAAGAAAAGAAATTCAATTACATAAAAAAAAATTACAAGACAAAAAGATAGTTTAGATATTGATTTAAATAAAATTAATTTTATTTAAATCAATAAAACTTATAAAAAAAATTGTTTACAGTGTGCAGAATGGCGCGGCAATCACTACAAACTAGTTTTATTACCTATTAAAACCTTTTGGGAATTTTTGAAAATTTTTAGTTGGAACAAAAAAATTTGTATAAAAAAAAATTACTTTGAAATTTTAATTTTGATTAAACTAAATAAGTTTTATCTTTTTAACTCAATTTTCTTAAAAAAAAAATTTTTAACTACCTAAAAAAGATTTTATTTTTAAATTTTTCAAATATTATTTTTGGAATTTACTGTTTTATTTTTCATAAAAAAAAATATTTTTCTTGTTTTTAGAGAACTTAAAACTAATTAAAATTAAATTACCTTATCTTACTTGTGTGAGAGTGTGTGTGTGTGTGTGAAATTTCGAAAGCTTCCGTCTTCGCGCGCCTAGACGTATGGTGGATGGACGACGTCCTCTTCGTAGGGGTAATTAAAAATTAGGTGAGAATTTTGATGTTGTAAAGTACTTTTTCGAAGATAATAATATTATTTGGGCCCAACGGTGCACCGTGGCGATTTAATAAATTTTACGTAGAAATAAACGCTCTGTACGACAATCTATGTAAAAAGAGGATGTTTGTTGCTATCGCATTGCTTTTTATAGATGATTCGCAATTGTCTCTCAATTTCTTCAGGAATACCTTTTGATAGTCATCTGTCTATAACGGCAATTAACGGTCGTTGCTGGATTAATTTCTACAGGTCCGCTCAAAATTTGTGTTATACAGGGTCACCGAAAAGTTGTTGATCTTAATTATCACCTACTTTTTCTTCTTAAAATCCCCCTAACCGGCCAGTTTTTCTTCTTGTGTGTATGTAATTTAATTGTGTGCTTTTGTCATAATATTTGTGTGTATTTGGCTACAAAATAAATGATATAAAATTAATTAATTACCTTAAAACATATAATTGTGGTTCATTTAACATCTTTCTGTCCTTGTCGTTGGCTGGATTTACAATAAGACCTCTGCTAACCAACAGCGCCCTTCTACATTAGATGGCTACTGAGCCAAAACATTATTAATTAAAGAAGAATTAAAGAAATACACAGATCAGATAGTTGGTTATAGTTTCATGAATATAAAATTAATTTAGTGCTTTTTTTATTTTTTAGATTACCTACAGCTGTATGATCATCTGTCAAGTGACAAATGGAGTTGTAAACATTGAATAAAATTGGAATAACATTACCCTATATTCGATGGCATAAATTTTATTTTGATTTCTTTTTTCGTTTTTCCAAAATAACCGCAATCTGTATTTTTTATATGGAAGAACGGAAAAACTGTTCGAAAAATATATAATACATATAGTATTGTTTGTAGCGGTATTTTAAAAATTGTGATTTCAATATTTATAGAATTTCACATATAGTAGGCATGGAAAACAAAAAAATTGAAGTTTTATATAGGGTAAATCTTAAATAAGTGCAAAAAAATGCACTGGGCTATACCTTGGATTATTCTAAGATATAAACATATGTCCGGAAATGGTTTGTTACGGAGTTACACGATGTTATAGTATATTACAGTACGAGTGTTCACTCTTTACAAGCGTATCGTCAAACTTGAAAGTGACAGGCGAGCATATGTCTAAATTTCAGTACTGATTTTATAAAAGTTACCATGAATCAATACACAAACGCAGAAATGTGCGGTATGAATTTTGCGTAGAAATGTACCCTCGTCGAGTACTACTCCATCGCACCACATTTGTTTGTCTCCACCAACGCCCTCAGGAAAGAGAAAGTTTTCAAAAATGACCTTCTAACTGTAGATGACATCGAGAAGTTAGAACAGCAGAGCTAGAAGAAGCAGTTATTAATCAGATTGAAGAACGTCCGGATACAAGTACAAGGCAGATTGCTCTTATACAAAACGTTAACCACCAAACAGTTTGGAGAATTTTAAGACAACAACTATTGTTGTTTCCGTAGCACATTCAGCGCGTACAAGCGCTATGACCAGGAGATTTTCCACAAAGACTTGTTTTGTGCCAATGGCTTCTACAGATGTTTGCAGATAATCCTCAGCTTTTTGCACAAGTGCTTTTTACCGATGAAGCTAATTTCTCCAGGACAGCGATAACAAATTTTCATAATAATCATGTTTGGCCAGAACAAAACCCACACCCATCAACATCAATTTTCGCTAAACGTATGGATTGGAATCATCAACGACTTCTTAATTGGGTCGCACTTTTTACCGGGGAGGCTAACTGGTGATACATATCCCCATTTTCTCGAAGAGGAGCTTCCAATACTGCTGCCACTCCATATCCGAAACCAAATGTGGTTTATGCATGACGGCGCTCCAGCACATTACAGTCAAACTGTCCGTATGCATTTAAATGCTGCTTATCCGAATCGTTGACAGGTCGAGTAGAAGCGCAACCTTGGGTCGTTCGGTCTCCAGACTTGAATCCATTGGTTTTTCTTTATCTCTGGGGACACTTGAAATCTTTGATTTATTCCACCCCGATTCAAAATATTAAAGATTTACGGAATTGCATCATGTGAAACAATTCGGAATACGCCTGGGATTTTTGAACGTGTTAGCCAATCAATGAGAAAAAGGACAGAATCGTGTATTGCTGCTGGGGGCCGGTCATTACACTTATTATACTTTTGTTCAATAGTTTTTGCAAATAAATTTTAAATGTCTTAAACATCGTGTACCTCCGTAACAAATCAATTCCAGACATGTATTTACTGTTTTTCTTAGAATTAGCCAAGGCACTTATTTAGGACCACCCTGTATACTGTTGATTTTACAGAAATAGTTTTGTAATCATTTTATCCATTCTGTAGCTAATAAATAGACTAATTTTGCAAAAAAAATCCCACTGTAACACTCTGTAGTTCAAAAACGGTAATGGATAGCGGAATCCGATTAGTGCCGTTATTATTTTTCAGGAAAAAGAATTCTGGAACCCTACCCTAGTTTTTTTTATCTCCCATAGGTTCCCTAGAATCCCCGGAAACACACGAAAATAGTTCACCTGTACAGATTGCAGACATACAAAAAAAGACAAATTTAAAGTAATTTCTTAAAGTCAGCGCTTCTAGAGACTCCCACTTAATAACATATTTAAACAAACAACAAAAAGATAGCTATTCCGTATTCGAACACACAGGTAATTTTTAAGAGTGAATATCCGTGGAGATAGTTATTTAAGTAAACTATGCGATGACCTAAAAATTCCTCTTTTCGAACAACATCGTACATTTCAGCTACTCCCCACAACTCTCTCGTCGATGAGAGAAATTCTTTTGCATTCAAGCGTATAGTTAAATGTTCGTCCTGTCCAAGACTTACAAATAATGAGCTCGAATGCCGTTCATCATGCAGTCTACTTGCACGCCACTGATATTTTACAATGACATTGCAACCATGCGATGAAATCAACGAAAATTACTGTTCCTGGCATACGAAATTGGTTTAATATTTACAAATACGTTCTTTGCCAGTGTAGTGGAAATAAGTAGATCCTTACATTCACACAGCGAATTTATCTCTACTTACATTATTATTTCTAGTTTATCTATCTAAATATTCTAATTATTTCATAGTGATTAAATTTCGTAAAGTAAAATATATAAACTGTTGCTACTAAAGCTTTGTTTAAAAAAAAACTTAGAACCTTCAAAATCCACTAGTTACCGATGCAGGTAAATAGCATTATACTAAGCTGAACTTTTGAGTAATCGTTTTAGTTCGTTTAGAATTCGTTTCAGAATTTGTAGAAATAATAAGATTCAAAGTAATTATGAATATATAGCTGGCACCAATTTTCCGAAATCAGCTTCGAACGCTCCTCCTCCGTCTTCCAGACATGCGCAAAGGACATTTTAAACTATCGCAATAAAAATGGATTAATAAAAATTCTATCAATAGCCAAGCTGCCTTCAAAATACTGCAAGCTGTCAGGTTCCATATTGCGAGGAGGGAGGGGAGTGGGATAAAAAATAGAACAACTGGCGAAATAGCTGAAAAGTTAGCAAGAGGTGCCAACAAACAACTATTCACAGGTCCAGAACCGACGTGCAGGAATTCGTGTGGCAGCATCGAACCTTTTGTCAGATCTAAACTCGCTGCTGGGCGCCGCTCTTAATGGAATAGACTAGTTGGCGTGAGATGCTGAAAACTCTCGCCATTCTTCCAAATGAGCAAACACTCCGCAAGGCAGTTTTTATAAGCAAAGACAAGCTGAGGTTACTCACAGGAATCTTAACCCGTAGCTGGGCTCTGCATAAACACATGCATCGCCTGGCCACCTGTGTAAAAACTTCCCGAGTGCGAAAAAACTCCAATTCATCACCCTGCCGACCAGCAGCGAACAAGAAAAAGTGGATCTATTTTGGTACTGATCAATCCTGGACTAAGCAAATTAACTCTCGACTAGATTGTGCTCTTCTTTGTTCGGGTATAAACAAGTCGAGAGGGCTAAAACAGCACTGGCATATAGTAGGCCTATTTGTTTGCCTTTGAGCCCGCTCATGCGGTAAGGAAATAAAGCGGAATTTCTGAATAATCGACGGAAAGTACACGAGTATATTGTTTAATTTTAGGATTTACAGATACAATAAGATTCAATTAATTATGAATACGCAAATGATACTAAAATCCCAAAATCCCTCTCTAGCTCCCCTCCTAAGATGAATACTAAACACAAATTTCACAAACACAAATTGAAATGCATTAGAGTTGCATTTGCTTCTAGTCATCTACACAATTATTCATGAACAAATGTTAAATGCGAAACACAAACTGAAAGGACTAGAAACTGTATTAATAAACCGTCAAACTTACATAAGTAATCTTCGAAGGAATTTCTGTTTCTGTAAAATTTGAGAGGAGAAAGAAAATAGATCTAAGAAAACTACCGTTACTTTAAGTGGAGAATTTGCAAAGGTAAATACTGTTACACCTGCAATGCACTTGTTGTAATTACTATATGCTTCACGTGAACTTTGTAATTGAAACAAAACAGAGAGATTATTTTATAGCGAATTTTCTTTACGTTTCACTCATAATCGTTACTTTCTGTTGCGCACCTAACGTCAAAATGTTTATGTTTTGTGTATTTGTATATAATTTCTTACGTGCATGCTACTTAAATTCCATAATTTTGGCGAATTATTATTTTATAGTTATGTTTTCTTTTGTCTATGTCTTACAGTACAGCAGTACACAGAATAGGTTAGCAAGTTTTACGATCTTCTCATTCGTTTATTCCGGTCTATTAATTTCCCTGAGAATTTTATTTGTGTACGCCAACCCCAGTACTCAGCGCTACCTTAATAAATATAAAACAAAGTATTCAGTTGCACCTTTAAAACATGCTGTCTAAGTAATATGAACATCTATAAAAAATGAATTAAATCATAGCTATCGAGAATATAAATGCGGTAGGAGTTGTCACTTTATAACATAATATAATGACAATATGCACACAAATAATTTCGAAGTGTTATCTACTTTTTCTATCAGTATTATAAACAATTAACATCAGTAAATTATCCAGAGCATAATTCAATTTGATCACCCTTATCTTATCACCGACTCTCATATATCGCTTGCTACTTAAAGTTCCGCGCAATTATTTTTTTTATCGCGACAGAAGCACATTATAAACTTTTCGTTATAAGTGTAATTTGAAACTGTTCCTAAGTCCATGGTAAACTTTCGCAAAAAATCAATATCATATCATGCATGTGTTACCAATGCCGAACTCAGTTTCAAATTCTATCCCTCTGGTTGTATATGAACATACATACAGTGTAAATTGGCATAAAAGGCGGCCTTTGAAAGCTTAATTAACTGTTAGATCTGCTCTACAGCTCTTGGGAAATTAATTTATTTTGATCATAATCAAGTTCATTTATACTATATATATGTACATACATAGATATATAACATACAGATGAATTTTCTCAAACAATCGTGTGGGACTACTAATTCTATCAGAACTAGCAGTCAAACTACAGGAAAGCCAATAAAGTCAGTCGAATTCACTAGTACATTAAGATTTAGATAAGAAACATTATTCTAATTTTTAAGATATAGTAGTATTTTCATGTCAATCTCATATATAGCCTGTTTAGACTCTTCTAACGACATATGGTTTTACCCATAACTTAAGTTCAACCTTATTTTCTATTTAATTCTTTGCAGTTTTTGTCTTGAACTTTTGGCAATCTTTGCAGCGTTTCTGTTTTGACTTTTTCATCATTTCTTAAATGAATAGTCTCTATGTAACATCTGGTTAGTTACATATAAGAATGCATTTCCATAAACCATATTCGACTGCACTAAGTGTACTCCACTAATACTGGATTTACTGATACAGCCACCAGATTTTACACCCCAGACACACTCTAATGATATTTTGTACACATTATAGAATGCCTCATAATAGCCGAAAGCATAAGATAATTTTCTACTTCAACCTACTTCGCATGCTCTACATATTGCAAATAGTCTCTTGCAATAGATTTTGCTGAATTCGTTCTTTTTTATATAATGTATTTTTAATATTAATAAACGGGTGGATGGCCGCAGTGGTTAGGCGGCTATATTGTTGTGAGAGGACGATAGGTGCCGGGGTTCAATTCTCTGGAGGGACGGTGACATTTTTTCAGAGAGTTTAATCCCGGATCGACTTGCCATTCGCTGTTGGGAGCAAAGTGATTAACAGCGCGGCATCAGGCGATATGATGCTGTCACAAAGCCATTTAAACACAACTTAACACAAGGCTACTATATATGATGTCTGTCACAAAGCCATTTAAACACAAATCACAAAAACACTAAACATTTTATATCGCAAGAGTTGCAGTGATAGCCAGACAAGTAATACAGCTTACGGAGTCACTGCAACTAAGCACCCACCACAGTTAAATATAAAAAATATATATATATATAACATTCGGTCTGTCTACATATATAAAATACACAGACAACACTTATTGTCAAAGTAAAATAACAAATCACATACGAGTACTATAACAAAGATGGCTCTCTAAAGAAATCATTTACCGTATAAAATACCTTATTAAGCAAAAATTTTTTTTTGCCTGGAAATTTGAATTTCAATGAATATGGCAGATAGTTAAATATTTTTATGCACTGCCAAACTACCTGTTTCTCTTCCTTAGTTAAATGAGTCTGAGGCGGAAGCAACTGGCACCCCATTGTACCTCTGGTGTCACGTTCGTGATTCAACTCATAGCTTTTAAAGATTTCTTTATAGTTGTTTTTTACAAAGGTTGCTGATTCTAATATATATGTTGAAATCAATGTTAATATTTTATTGCGGGTTCAATACCAACACTTCTCGATATGATCCGCAAACTATAACAAAAACTACTTAGACTTTTTGCTAGTTCCTGTATGTGTGGTCTCCAAGATAGGAAGGCATCCACAGTAACACCCAGAAAACGCGGATGGGTAACACAGGTAAGTTCTTCATTATTATATTTAATTTCCAGATTTTCAGGAGCAATATTAAAAGGTAGAATGCGTTTTCTTGGCATTTAATTTCAGGTTATTATTTTTAAGTTCTGTTCCAGCTTATTCTTAACCTCTTTACAGGTTTGCTCCCGCATAATGCATGTGATGTCGTCTGCATATAGAACCGCAAGCCCATCAATGACATCTGGTAGGTCATTTACATACAACAAAAATAGAAGTGGACCAAGAATGGAACCTTGTGGAACACCAAATAGTACTGTTCGTCAAGCTGATGAAATTTTCTCTCCTGATGCATCATAGGTTACGTCACACTGCACAAGTAGCTGCAGTGTAACACCCCTAAACCTCACTTTTTCCAGTTTATGTAGGAGTACTTGATGATGGTCGCTGTCAAAAGCCTTTGATAAGTCCATAAATGCACAAGCAGTTACTTCCTTGTTGTTAATAATGCTAGTAAGTATTTCTTCTAATAGCTGAAAGATTGCTCTGTTTGTAGATCTTTTCTTGAAATACCCATTCTGATTTCCATGAAGGATACTATGCTTCATCAAGAATTTACTAATCCTATTATGCATCAATCTTTCAACAGTCTTCGAAATATTTGATATCAGAACTACAGGTCTATAGTTATTAACATCTGTTCTGTCTCCTTGTCTATATATAGGCTTTATAATTACAATTTTTCAAGAAAAACACCAAATTGGAAAGAAGCATGAGTCAATGGAATAGCAAGAGGCCCCACGGAGTCCTTAATTAAGGAAATAGGGATACCATCTTCACCTGTTGCTTTAGTATCACTTAAGCTGTTTATAGCATTTTGCACCTCGTAAATGTTAGATGCAGAGCGAAACGCTCTGGTGCATATTTTACATTATCTGCCATGATGTCATCTTGTTTTATATTTTCACATGAGTCTATGAAATGGTTGATGATTGCATTCAAAATCTCTATGCCTTCACCATAGCTAGTGCTAAAATTCCTTAGATCAAACGGAGATTTTTTGATCGAACCTTGAAACTGTTTTACCACGTCCCATGTTGCAGAACTATTAATATATGTTGCGTATGAGCTTCTCTTTGAATTTTCGATCTCCCATTTTAGGTTATCACGGAAAATTGTGTATATTTCCTTGTCGATTTTATTCTTCCTCAACTCTTCATATAGTTGTCTTTTAATACGACACAAATTCCTAAGTCTATCCGTCAGCCATCTTTTCTCATGTCTATCTGAGATAGTGACGGAATTTTCAGTTACATATTTTTGAATAGTATTGTTGAGAATCCTCAGAAATGAATCATAGCATCGATTCACATCCATATCAGATAATACAAGAGTCTACTGCCTGTAGCTCTTTTTTGATTAATTGCAGTTTCTGGCGTGTAAAAAATCGCATCTTCGCCTTCGAGTTCTATCAATAGGCTCATCTTGTATCTTAAACGAAATTTTTTCCGCACAGTGATCCGATAACGCACAGACAATCACATCGCCATTATAATCTACCAAGTTCACAAAAATATTATCTATTATTGTTTGCGATCTAGTGGTGATCCTTGTTGGATTGGTAATAGTTTGATGCAAGTTGTGTGATCTTAACACATCCACAAAGACATCAGAAACTACCCCACGTTCGGCTAAGTCAATATTAAAATCTCCACTCAATATTATCGAATAATTATTTTCAGCAGACACTTCTTGTAGAATGTTATCCAATATTTGCAGAAAATCATCCATTTCTTGTGTGGATGGTCGATAGATGTTAATTATAATTATTTTCAATTTAGTGATTTTAATTGCACTACATTCAAGTACTTTTTCTTTAGCGTTTTGAGTTCAACATATTCAGTGCTAGTGGGTACTAGTATACAAGACCCTCCATGCAAACTAGTTGTTCTAACAAAGCAAGATGCCATCTCAAAACCATCCATATAACATTCATCGGCCACAATTCTGGTTTAAACATTTGTTGATATATGTTCTCAGGTACTGCTATCTTCAACGCCGCAATATCAGGATTTTTTATCTCTAATTTAGAGCATTGTACAACATTTATATAGATAACGTTCCATCTCAAAAAAGCTACAGACTACTGACGGACATCCATTAGATGGATTGAAATATTATCCGATTAACTAATTTATATTATCACAACTATTTGCTTTCTAAGATCGTAGCAAAGTCAGAAAAAGCTGTAGACACAGTTTTAAAGGCTTTATCTCTTAAAGACGCCATTATGATTCTAGTCGCAGCGTGGTATAAAATTGAGGCGACAACAATTAATAAATGCTATAAACAAATGATAAGATACATCAGCGGATGAAACCGACATACCATTAAGTGGTTCGGAGGAGAAACTTTAAAAACTCAGAGAAATCGTAGAATAAACAGTAGAGAAAATATTAGAACTGCTAAACTTAATAGGAGATAAGGCCTTTGCTAAATATTTTGTATAATTTCCGTGAATGTTCTAGGAAAGTACTTCACTAAAAGATATGGAACAGTGGAACGAAAATTTCGTGAAACTCAAAGTTACTCTAAAGTAATCAGGTACACTACAAATAATTAAATTTTTCTGACAGACGACGACGTGTTTAACAAATAAGGAGTTTTTAAAAACACAACATAGCATATATTTTCTCAGTGAAATAAATAAAATAGCCAACATTATTCTCATTTTTTATATATGTATGTATTCAACTCTATGAACAATTCGATCGGGTGAACATCCCTAGTTTACACTATCGAGAGCCTATGTACTCCTACCATATACTTTACGTAATTGCACACATACATAAAAAGATTTATTTGATGGTATGGAATGCACATTTTATAAATTATTTTACATTATGTAACATTTTTCTTTAAATTTAACTGTAAAACTAGAATAATTAGGAAATATACTTAAACTTTCTTCACTTCGAGACGACTAACTGTATTTGACACAATACATTGCTCTATTGCAACATAATACACATTTATCAAAGAAGAATAATAGTACATGAACTCTCCACATATTTGAACATTTCCATAGTAGCATTAGTGTAATCTTTTCCTAGTTTAATTTGGAATGCTCGAATTATTAGTTGTAAGTGTGTGTGAAAATAAATTGCTATCTTCCAAACAGCATAATTTACAAACCTACATACAATCTAGTTATTTCCGTAGGAGTGGATCTAAGCGTTTTATAGATATGTATAAACATGTCCGCTAATATAAATGGAACCTAATTAGTCTATGTAAAACTAGTGTTTACAAATTGTATCAGAAAAAGTTACGAGCTGGAGATTTCTAGAATTTATTGAAACTATTTTAAAATCAAACTGTAATTTAATATAACTAAATAACGTGTTATTTTATATAAATGTAAACATAACGATACGAGACGTTTGCATGGGGATATTTTATTCATTACTTCTCCTTTAAATAGGAAATATTTTCATATGTTTGAAAATGGCCTCTTCCAAAACATATAAAACATTTATGTACATACGTGCCATGTTTTTATATTTATATTTTAAATTACTGTAATTAATTGTAATCGCTTTTCAAATGCATTTTTATTTGATTATATTACATTCACTTGCAAAGTAGTCCATACTAATAATAATGATTGTGCACTCAATGTGAGACTAATGATTACTGAACGAGGAAAGGACTAAAGTATCACCTATTTATTGCTTATTCTATCTTATTTACTATATACGCATACATTATAGTTTGTATTACTTAAATATATATAGGTATGATATGTCATACCGTAATCATTCTCTTTTAAATGATTTACCTGTACAATATGTCTTTATTTTAGCGTGGAATCAACGTTTTATACGAGAACAGTATCTTTGTTTGATATTTTGTATATTACTAAACTCAAAATATAATGTAGGCTTTGTCATAAAATCTGATAAACTTATTTAAACCATTTAAATCGTTTAATAGTATTTGAAATGAAAAAAATATTCTTTGGATCTCCTCTACAGATCATGTTTTGGCAAATCATTTTAAGAATGGAATATCATCTTCTTGCACATCAACCACTATTATGAAATGTTCTGTGATCCTTAATCCCTTATTTCTAATTCAGGTTACACTAATAATCGGTAAATGACACAAAATATGAATGAATAGTATTACCGCCAATGTACGAAGTCATGTGGTGCAATTATTGCAGAGCCAATAACTAAACTAATAAACTTTGCAGTTGAAAAGAATAAATTTCCAGAAGGTCATTAAACATACAGGTTTATTACTATCTTGGCAGCTATATCAGGTATCAGGTATTTGAATGGTATTCGCTCCAGACATTATGAATTAGTGTAATAGGTTTACCCTATTTTCATGTCATCGTGGGTATAGATCAGAGCTTCTGTACCGAATCAACTTAAACAGTACATCATTGATGTACCGAATAAGAAGCTAAAAGTCACCGAACATCTATTTGATTTATCTAGGGCTTTTTATTCAGTGTTTTGCGCTTTTGTTGTTGTTTTGTTCTTTAAATGGTACAGGATAGCTTTGTTATCTTTAGTGTTAATCCAAAATATAATACTTGAATACTTATACACACAAGAAAGTGTTACCACGAGGTTCAATTTTGAAGCCATTACTTTCTTTACTATTTATTATGAATGATTTTTCGACACATAATTTTGATGATGATGTATTTCTGTATGTGGACCACACTTCGATTATAATAACTGAGGAAAACGTGGACATATTCAAGGCTAATATAGAAAAAGCTCTAGCGGAATTTCACACTTTGTGTTACAGAAACAAAGTCATACTTAATGCAATGCAGACAAAACTCATTGTATTTGATTATAAAATGAATAACAAAATTTACAACAGTGAGTGTCTGCACTACAACACTTTTGTTCCGGCAAGTGTCTTTACAGTGAAGTTGTTGGGGATTAATATTGAAGTTGGATTGGGTTTCTCATGTAGATGCTGTTTGTTCGCGTGTAAATTACGCATATTTTGTAACTTGAAATGTAACGAATTTTTGGACAATTTACTCTCTTACGTATTTCGTAATACAATACAATACAATATTGAAATAGCATCTGCTTTACCAGAACGTTTTAAATATTAACAATTATGTAAACGAAAATTACCTGGTATGGATCAGAAAACATGGAGCAATCAGAAATGCAAATTTAACGCTATCGTATAGTAGTCGTAATTAAAGCAGAAAATTTATTCAAAATATAATTTAGTCTTAAATAATATTATGTTATCTCAATTATAATCAGTATATAATGAACAACGTGGTTCAGAAATGAATTAAAAGAATTTCGTATTACACAAAATGTTATAACACATACCAATGTATGAAATTAATTTTTCGCTTCCTTTAGCTTTTTTCCTGATTTTCCTTAGTTCTATAAAAACTTTTTAGCCAAAGAAACGACACAGAAAATCTAAAAGCAGATATGAAATCAAAAAACACATGACAACATTCAAAATGTTTCAAATGCCTAACTGTTTATGAAAACTGAAGGGGATTCAAATTAAAAAATGTACAAGTATAATCGTCATAATATATTTTTACTCCGAAAATAAGGTTCTACAAATTACCAATAGAACTTTAGACTTTCATCAAATACCAACTTTAAAATACTATTTATTATTATTATAGGTCAAATGATCTAATCTGGCAGATGTTCCGTTCTTCTAGCCGTAAGTTCTGGATTGAACTGATTCAAATTTTCCTCGAGGTGAATACGTAAACTTAAGGACTTTTAAGAGTCGTTTCTATTATTACCGAAATTCCTGGCGGCTCAAAGGAGCTTTGTCAGGAGCAGTAGCCCCTTGAATTGTGGGTAATTTTAAAAAATAATCGTATGCGAAAGATTATGTAATACAATAAGAAAATGTATCATCTTAGTGTATAAAAATATAACTATTTGAACAACCGCGTTTCTTAAAAATGGTGTAAAAATTTCGAACTGGCTATACAGTGAACAACGTCACCTAAGGTATAATCACGTTCAACTATATACAATATTAAACAAGGGATTTATAACACTCTAAGAATAATATACAACGAATACGTAATTTACAGTCAATGTTCACGAAATATTCATTATATTATTCCTGAAAACTATTTTGGATTAATACTTTATGCGATTCTTCTATACAATATATATATATTGGCTAAAACACCCCCGGGGGGGCAACGCCGCTTGAAGCTTTCTAAATCCATTTTCTTCGGGAAGGATCAATTCCCATGTCTCTGTTACTCTACCATCTCACTAATTTTCCTCCATTCTCTTCTATTACCCGTTTTACTTTTCCAGTTTGTTATTCCTGCTCTGTTCAAATCTTCCATCACTTCATTTAGCCATTTTGATCTAGGTCTTCCTCTTCTTCTTCTTCCACTTGGTTTCCAGACCACCATTTCTTTAATTGTAGCGCCATTGGCTCTCCACACATGCCCAAGCCATCTTACCCTTTGTCGCTTTATCCTTGTCACGATATCCTCTCCAATTTCGCTCTGTATTTCCATGTTCGTTCTCCACCTGATTTGATTTTCTCCCACTTTGACAGGTCCCAAGATTACTCTCAATATCTTTCTTTCCGTTATCTTTAGGTCTTCTTCACATTTTTTAGTCATAGTCATAGTTTCTGCGGCGTACATTAACACGGGACATATGATTGTTTTGTATATCTTCATTTTAGTTGCTTTTGAGAGTAGTTTATGCCGTAAAAGTTTTTTATTTGCGAAGAATACTTTGTTTGTATTTAAAATTCTTTCTTTTATTTCGGTCTCCCTATTTCCATCACTGGATATCATTATTCCCAAGTATTTAAATTTCTCCACCCGCTCAAATACAAACTTTCCAATCCTAATGTTTTTAAGGCTTTCCTGTTTCGTTCCAAACTTCATTACTTTGGTTTTGCTTTCATTTATCTCCAGTCCCATTTCTTCTCCTTCCTTTATTATTTCTGTCATCACTTCCTTCAATATTTGTTGTCTTTTAGCTATTACCACAATATCGTCTGCATATGCTATTATCTGTGCCCCTCTTGATCTAAGCGTGCCTTTGTTGATCTTTCTCGTAACGTATTCCAAGGCCAAATTAAATAGTGTAGTTGAGAGTGCATCTCCCTGTTTAACTCCTTTGTTTGTTCTTAGTTCTTCTGTATCCCCTTTCGCTGTCGCTACCGTTATTCTTGTCTCCTTCATTGTCATTACTGTTAGTCGTCTCAATTTCGCTGGTATACCGAGCTTTTCCATTGCGAGTATTAAGTTGTTTCTCTTGATAGAGTCAAACGCCTGTTTAAAATCTATGAATAGCACATCTAGATCCATATTATGCTCGTGCGCTTTTTCCATTATTTGCTTTAAACTATGTATAGCATCTGTAGTTGATCTGCCCTTAATAAAACCACATTGGTATTGCCCTATCTCTCTTTCAGCTGTTATCGCGATTCTTTCTTGGAGTACTTTGGACAGGATTTTATACGCTGTTGATAGCAATGTTATTCCTCTGTAATTAGAGCATTCCCGCTGATCGCCTTTTTTGTGTATTGCGACTATTTTCGCTGTTTCCCATTCCTTCGGCATACACTCTTCCTTCCATATCTTTTTTATCATTGTATATAAATATTCTGCTGCTGTATCTCCACCGTATTTAATCAACTCGTTGCTGATGCCATCGTTCCCTGCTGCTTTTCCATTTCGCGTATGTGCTATGATTTGCTTTACTTCCTCCCATGTCGGCTCCTGTATTTCAATTCCATCTTCCTGTATCTCCACTGGTAGCTCATTCGTCCCCTTATCAAATAGCAGTTCCTTGAAGTAGTCTGCCCATATTTTCCGATATTCTCGCTCTTCTTCTATTACCTTTCCTTCCTTATTTTTTATGCCACTTAGTTTGTGGTTATATACTTTGTTTTGTTCTCTGATCTTCTTATAAAATTGTTTGGTGGTGCTTCTATACAATAAGTCAATAAATAATCTATATACATTAGAACCAAAGCACTAAGCAAAATATTACTAGCCTGTTGCTATTACTAACGCATGCCAGAGAACTACTGTTTACTTCATTCGGTTTTGTAGTCTAGATTGATTTTAATTTACAGTTGCGTTTTAATCAAAATTATGTCGTCTATCGTTAGAGCGTTTGGACAAAACAGTTTCAGCGTTGATGTTACGTGTAACAGTGTATTGGTGATTATAAAGTTGTTTCTTTAAATTTCGTTTAGTTTGACCAATATAGAATTTGTTACAGTCTTTGCAGTCTATTTGCAAACGACATTACTTTAGTTGTCTTGTTTAATGGATGTTTTTAAATTAATGAATAAGTATTTATTGTTAGTAAGTGTGAATGTGTGTTACATGAATGTCTGATTTTTTTAATTCGTGTTTTATTGTCTGGCTTAAGTTGTTTATGGATAGTATAGCCCGTAAAACCTTTTCGGTAACTATTTTTTTCTTATAATGATAATAATTTATGCTGTGGATTAAATTGATTTTTAATTGTTTTATTTCACCTACAAATGGAAATATATCTGGGATTAAAACATAAGTATTTATAATATAGAAAATAATGTTATTCTGTTAAACACCATTTATAACGCCATTTTTGCTTTGACAGATGTGTATCCAGGTGCAGGTAACTAAATAAATAAAAAAAAACACTAAATTGATTTTATATTTACGAATCTATCTATCTAATCCGTGTCGTATTAATTAAAAAAATAATTAATTAAAAAAATAATTAGTTCAAAATTTAACTGAATAGCATTAACACGATTACACACACGCGAATCATGTTTTTTAATTCATTCAATTTTCCGTAATATCATACTCTCTCGATGGTAGAGTAGCATAAACTCTTCAAGTTGGCATCATTCATGTTTTCTTCGCATATGTACGGTCGATGTCATGTTTTGGCTCAGTAACCATCTGACGTAAAAGGGGGGTGTTGGTCAGCAGAGATCTGAGAGATATTAGTATACTTTCCGTAGTCCGAACTAATAACTCAAAAATTAATAAAGATAGGTATATGAGACCTTAATACGAATCGATGTAGAATTTCTTACTGAAATAAATGCCACAATAAAAACTACTATGTGCCATATATTTGTTGCTAATTTCTGCACACCCTATATAAATTTTGTTGAAAGTTATGACAGTTCCCAATCCTTGTGGCCCTTTACTTTCGTTTGCCGAAGTTTGGTGCTTTACGCTTCAAAGGGCTTTGCAATATTAATTTTTCTTTAAGTTGGTGCAATAGCAAAATATTAAGGAAAATTATAAATATCTTCGAAGCAGTTAAATTTAGGCAACCCTATACAAAATGTTTGCAAATAATGCGAGGAATCAATTGCATTGAAAAAAATTATACTATTGCATTTAAAATAACAAAATTGCTATTTAGGTACTCCCGGTATAAAGTCAGATTTCGTTGAAAATATGTTATAACAGTAGAACCTATACCACAAATGCAACGGTTAAAGTTTCAGAATTGTACTAAAACTAGACTCCGTAAATTTTCTAACCAACGAGGTTTGTGCAAGACCCTGTATATACAAGGTGGGGCGCCAAAATTCGCGTTGGTTTATATACAATAAACGGTACCACATATTTAAAATCTTTTTGTTGGAGCATGTGTAAGTCCATTGGGAGCACGTTCTAAAATTATTTTTAAATATACAGGGTATCCCAAAAGAAAGTTATAAGTACATCAAGGTTATCAAAATTTAAGTGGAACACCGTGTATATTATTACATATTTCGATGAAGCAGACTAAATAGAGGCAAGTTACTGTTATATTCCCTATACCTAGGTTCATTAGTTTCTCAGATATTTAACAATTTTTAAAAATGTAAATCAATATTTAGAACGAGTACCTGGCGTACGTATTTAAGTTATGTGTTTCAAGACGTATTATTTCAGTAGCACAACCATTACATCTAATGCTAAAATAAGGATGCTTTCTAAATAATATACAGGGTGGTTAAAATCATACCTCTAACTGTGGCTACCATTAATGCTCAATAACTTGCTTATTTTAAATGGAATACCCTGTATTCAACATCGTCATTCCATTTTAATTTTATTTCTCTTTTAAATGTTATTAAGGTACCCTACAGCTATCTCTCATAGTTTCTTTGTAAAAGTCAATTTAGTGTTTTAATTGGCGATTATGTACTAAAAATTTGGTTAAATCAAAGTAGCTTTGACATGATGACAATAATTTCAGATATTAATTTTGTCTAATTTATTCTTGAAAAGTAGGCAGTGGCGCATTGGACGTTGCTTCATATTTATTGGAAACAAATCAAAAATTAACCAATACATGTCGTATTACATAAAAAAAAATTGTTAAATATCTCAAAAGCTGTTGAGTCTGCGTCATCGAAACATGCAATAATGTACATGATGTTCCATTTAAACGTTCCATTTGATAACGTTGATAACTTTCTTTTGGGACATATATTTAAAAATAATTTTAGAACGTGCTCCAAATGGATTTACACATACTCCAACAACCTGTATATATTTCCAAAAATATTGTTAAAAAAAATTATTTTTTTTTTTAGTAAATTTTAGAAGAAGTAAATTTTTCAAAGTATAAAAAATATACTAGTTAAAACGTGAACAAATTACCTATTTATTTTAATAAAATTAAAATTTTAAAGTTAAACTTAAAATAGAGAAATTATTGGTCAACATTTATACCTCACCACAAACACAATTACATGAAAACTCTGGTAAAGCATACACAATGTCGCACATATCTAGTGGCTGGATAACTGAAATGATATGATCAGCTAATTGGCGAAGTAGGAGATCTTCAGGAGGGTATTCGAACCCAGTTGGAGACGATTTGTGGCGTGGGATGTTACGTATCGAGCTATCATTCGTTGTTAGAATACAATTAATTAATAGCATACAAAACCACGGAACAATTTACAAACACAAATATTACAGCTAATATAAACTGTAACGGTCATATAGACAAGCAATACAACTTAGGAAGCCGCTACAGCTGTGTTCACTACAAAAAGCTCATCTATTTTGTCGTTGCTACAGTGAGAGCGCTGGAATTTAAATTTACCATAAACATGGCATTCGCTGTGAATAGGTGCGTTTAACCTATGGTATGTACACTACCGTTCATATATTTGCGGACGATTAAAAAATACAGATTTTTTTTAAATTAGAATAAAAGTAGTTCTTTGTAATTTATGAGATAAAGATAATACTATTGTAAATTATGTATATCAATATATAATATATGTATAAACAAATACATGAACCAACTTTAACTTCATTGTTGTCCTAACAATTTGAACATTTTTCCCGGATAATATAAATATTTTTCTTTTCTGATAGTCAGTTAAACGTATTCCTGAGACGCGTGTAGCTTAAATGATTTAGTGGTAACCCACTCTATGTATTGTATTCAGATTTATATCCAGTTTTCAATCCAATTTAATTATAATCATGATGCATATTGTAATCGCATTATTTCAATTAGTTAATCTGCGCATTTCAATTACCAACTAATATCAAATTTCCTACTGTAAATAATTTATGGCGGTTTATTGGGTAATATTTCGACTAATTCTATTGCATTAAATGCAATTGATGTAAGCGGATGTATACTGAAGTATTAACACAATACCAGAGAAAATTATATTGATCTATTACGCCGAGTAGTCATGTACTTTACAGTCGAATGTTATATTAAATTGGTAAAACTAAACTCGAAATGGATGTGCCTAATGGTACTAGAAACTTTAAATGCTGTAATTACTTTACTGATTTACAGGTTTTGCCCAGTTGATACTGAATATACATATCATAAACTATAATAACATGAAATTACATAAAAAAATATATATTTAATAAAGTAAATAAAATTTAGTTTGTATTAATTCTATTCAATAAATTAAGTCAAACAAAATAATATTCTAAAACAAACTATACAGGAAGGAATGAAGCAGTAGTCATCATTATTTGTTCTAAACAAATAATCTGTTATGGTATATTTTGCACTAGAATTACTGTAAATTTAAATTTATTCACTTTAATAATTATAACGAAAATTTCACAAAATCACGAAGTGATGATGATTATCCACTTTTCAGTATTTCCGCTTCATTATCCCGAGCTTCCTCTTCACTGCACAATTGTATGTATACGCCTGCGCGCCAGCCTGTGTTTGCAGAAATGTACTTGACACGCCTAGGTACTGTCAGCTACTGACCTCCTGTACCCACTTTCTACTCCCGATGAAGCCATTTCCAGTAATGGCGAAACGTCGAGTTAGTAGATCTTGTATTTTTTATGCTTTCATTTCACTGTTTTATCTTATATTTTGTTTAATTTTATATTGTATATATGAAGAGAACAAAAACATTTGAACTAGTGGCACGCTATGGCTTCTAAAACGTGTTTCGTAAATTAGTAAGTCACAGCAAAACGTTCCAATTGCACAAATTGAATTGACAAATATACAACTATAGAGTATATTTGGAAAAATCACACAAGTGTCATAGTTCGTCATTTATTCAAAAGTTCATATTAGGTGTTGAAGATATCCTTCATTTATACAAAAATTTTAGACATAAATTAATGCCCTGTTTTATGATTTCGAAAACATTTTGAAGCATACGTCTGTCCACAAACTCGCACTGTCTCATAATATCATTACGTAGATCGTGTATGATATGTACTGGACCTGAATTGTTTTATGGATACAAAAAATAATTTAAAGGAGTTAAATCACACGATCTTGGAGGAAAGCGATCAACACTAATAAGTCTGACATCAAAAAAATTACGTAAGTAATTAAGACCTTCCTCTTCGAATTTGTAAGCATTAGACTAGAAGAGTAAAGCTGCTTTCAACGAGACTAAGTTCCCAAAATTCAGTTCAACACAACCGGAGTTGTAAGTGTTTCTTCAAACTAAAGCCTCCCCTCCCTTCCCTTATTTGACAAAATATGCGAAATTTTGAGAAAATTCCAATTTTCATATTTGTGATAGACCTTAAGTTGGTAAATGTTGTATAATATAAGAATTAAAATTTTTGGTGTTCAGTTGCGCCATCTAGCGGTCATCTTACACTTCTCTAAATAATTTCCAAATGTTTAGCAGGGCCATTGTAGTCAGTGATATTTTTTCCCGAAGCTGTACCTAATGTAAACTGATTCTGAGATATGGCCGAGTGTCATTCTTAGTTGATCGCCCGGTACGAGCTCCTTTCTGTTATCTCAATGAGTCTCTAAGGGGCCAAAATTTTCTACATTTTTTTGTTGTTTTCTTACTAAATAAATCTGTTAGGTATTCAAGCAATACATCCAACATATCTGATTTTCTAAAGTGAATCTAAAGTGTCTAAACTTACCTTGAGGTCCATTTATTACTACGCATCGACAAAGCGGTAGCGTACAGCCTCACCGGAAAGGCCGAAGGAGTGCGTTTATGAATAAAATCAACCATGCATGTAATTAGGTACCTCTTCCCTTTTTATATGCTTACGTTATCCTGATGTGAAAATGCGGTGTAGTACTGTATCAGCAGTATACTTCCCATTGCTGATTTTGTCAAATTTTTTTCTTATTTTCTGGGACTACATATTTATTCTACATTATTTTAATATACTATGATTACGTCGTCAATTTCTAGCACAGAAGTAGTGGTTCTTTATCCGTATACTACTATTAAATTTGGCGAATAATTCATTGCAGAAAACTGAATAGCAACTATGAATTTGCTATTTACAGAATACATCTGTTTATTAGTCTAAATGTATACTAATAACTTCGAACTCAACTGCCTTTGAACTACAGATTATCTAATACGTTTTCGACAAAATTCTATTCTTGCTACACGCTTTCTATAATTATTGAGTTTTCTCGAAAAACGTAATTCATATCAACTACAGTATAGCATGTTAAAAAATAAGGTAAGTACGAATGCAATAGGCTTTGGTTAGTAAAATCTGGGCGACCGAGCTATAAAAATCCGTTATTTCCTCCGACGAGTTTGAATTTAATTTGTTCGGATCTGACAACATGTAATTTGTCTGCCAACAAAAAAGTGGAAACCCCTTGAATGCCTAAAATAAAAAAGAACGACGATGTACCTGCTGTGCGTAGAGGTTGGTGGGCGGATTTCTAACAATTGTGCTGCTTGATATTTGAGAGACTGTAATTAATGGAGTTGACAAATGTAAAGCAATTTAAAATGCTGGATTATAATTAGAAATTCTTTCCGTGATTGAATATTGATAATGTACATACAAGGATGGGCAAATTTGGCATTGTCGTTACATTCATGAAACAAGGGCAGCACCGATTATTTCTGCAAACTAATATTTATACTGAATCAAACATGGTGTAATACAAATGATTATTGTTTTTCTATTTTGACAATTTCAATTTACTTTTTATAACTGCAACAGTTATTTTGCAAGCTAATTACACTCCGAATGGTCTGCAGTAAAAATGCTTTTAATGAGAAATCATTTTAGAGCCATGATTTACTATGATTTTAAAAGTTCTTTAACTTCAAAAAAAGTGTTTGAAGACCTCGTGATTATTTGGTGATCAAGGCCCCTTTTTGCAGGAGTTTTTATAGCTGGTATAATGAATTTAAATTTTAATATATTATACACTTTAGTTGTCCACTAAGAATTCCACCTGTCTCTATCTTGATAACATCAATTCCCCAACTTTTGGTGGGAAAATTACGATTACTATAACCCCACTTACTGTTAGTCCACGTGAAACATTACACTTTCGAATTAGCGTTGTTAATATTTTAAATATTTTTTTAATATGTTGTTTGATGTTTGATATTAATGTTACATATTAACTGCATATGAGTCTTGTGATGTTGCCGTACTTTAAGTATTACCACGTAAGTTAAATAATTTACTTTCTTAAGAATAGCTTTTAATTCACAACTTCTGTTGTTTTTATTTGTAGTTTTGTTCTCTGAAGAAGCTAATAAAGAATTAGCGAAAGCTTAGATACGAAAAAAGGTTCACGTCTTCTTAATTCTAACGCCAATAGCTGCAATCCCATTAATTCCCTTTACACCTAACGTTGTACAGCTAGTAATTTAAATTTTAAAGTGTTTCACTTAGTGATGATTTTCACGAAGCAAAGACAATCTCAGCCATTACTGAAACAAATGTAAACGCCCTACGAAGAATGATTCAAGACACAGTTAAAAGCATCTGGCAACACCTTTGCTGATTTTGTAGGAATAACAGTATAGTAACATGCTAAAAGTGTTAAAGAAACCACACATTTTAGTGTTTATGTAAGAAACTATGTAAATAAAAGTTTAGCGAGAATATACATACCTAGATAGGTAGACAAGGATGCATTGAATAATCCCCTATCACTGATATCTACAAATGTTTATATATGAAATTATTTACAAGGTGTTGTATGTTCTACCTCTAGAAGATCTTGAAGACAGAATCTTAAATGCAGGGGTTCTGTGATCTCCTATCTTTCCTCTAGGGCCGAACCTGTATTCCTAAATGATGCCCCTGCTGTTGATTTCGCACAAACCAGGAAGCCTCCGTAATTCGCCTATCCTATTTTGCCGTAAGTTATTATAGGGCACAGAAAAGAATAATAAATTAGTAGTTTAATCCCCAGAGATAGGCTACTCTTCGAACACAAGAGGGTATATAGGCAGTTTCTTGCGGAATTACATTTTTCGATACATTTTACTGACACAGAGGCGCATGGTTAAACGCGAGCCTAGCCGCATTTCCAAATACAGAACGGAAGAACTCTAAGGGAGGCTGAAATTCTCGATAAAAATGTTATCTGGTAGTGGGAGCAGTTTGTTCGTGACTCTGACGGCTACGCATTTAGATTCATTTATATTCAGCCTCCACTGAAAAGCCCAAGCCAAAATCTAATCTACGGAGTTCTGCCCTGCTACGGAGATGGTTTTCGTCTACCGAAGATGTATACAAAGCAGTACCGTCTGTATACATTGCAAGCTCAACACCTCGGGACTTGGGAAAGTTTGATATATAAATTAGGAAAAGCCTAGGGGCAAGAAGAGACCCCTGTAACACTCCTGCAGCTGTTGGCTTCTTTGAGGACAGGTTACCATTGCATCCTGTGAAAATGGTTCTGTCTGAGAGATATAATTATACGACTCTAACTAAATTGGAATTTATACCCTTTGTTACCATCTTAACCACGAGGCCCATGTGCCAAACAGTGTCAAAGTCTCTGGCAATACCGAGAAAGACTGTCCCCAAAGTTTCCCTCCTTTCGAGGGTATCGCGGATAACCTCAATGAAATGCAGAGTTATGATATCTCTCATTAACACTTACAAAACGCATATTTCGAATGTACGGACAGACTTGGATACTGTCAAGTGAGTGAGAGAAAACAGTTTGAATACAGATTTCAATATTTTATCACTTAAATTATTATTTGTTATATATTAATTACTATTAGATTACCTGCAGGTTGTCGAAAACCAGAATCCGTTATCACGTTTAGTTCATGTAATGAAGCTGTTTCGGAACATTTGATTATCCCTGATTTAAAGTACATATAAGGGCTGTAGGAAAAAATATTAAAGATATATTGCGCATTGTTCATCACTATTATAAAACTGTTATCTTAACGTATCTTTGAATTTTCGAAATACGTACTTCAAATTTTTTTAAAGTTCAGTAGTAAAAATCTTTAATATCAAGTTGTTCATCCGCAAATTATTTCAATGTGATACATTAAATCTAGGGATAGACGATAGCTACCTTCATTCAAAAATGCAACAAAACTAAACTAAACTAACGTAATATAAAGCTAGCTGAATATTTTTACAAAACTCTCTACTGGTGAAAAAATATTAAATACTATTAAAAAATTATAATCACATCACATTGTTTTAATGTCCAATTTCATTTGAGGAAGCAATGAAAGTATTAATTTACGAATATTCTGTTATAAATAGAATAAAACATAACCTGCAGATAACAATTGCTGTGTAGACGACGCATTTTATGCAAGGTTAGATAATATCGTTGAATATGCAAACTCAAACTCACTTAGGTTTAACAAAACAACAATTACCTGCAAGTTCTATAGAAAAATACACCTTCGGGAAATTAAAACCTAGAAACATTGTGACCTGGATTACAATTCCTCTTTTAATTCATAGTAGAAGGATTGTATTTACGTTCCATTTAATTAAAAACTAATTTCCATTTGTATGAGCGAATATTATAATACTAAGTACGTTAGCGGATTCAAAAGTTCATCCATTTATTAAATTCCCTTCATTTAATATTACGAGGGATAAGCTACAATTATTGAGAATTGAAAAATCTAGTTATCCGTACAAAACAAATTGTTGTTTATTTCTGTCAATTGCAGTTTAGTTTGTGCAATTCGGTTGAATAGTATCTGATAAATAGTCCATAGAAAACTTCTGTTGTCGAAAATGGCTACTGTTTATAGATGGTATAAATAATTTGAACGAGGTTGCAAGTCGGTGGTACACGGAAAAGGAGCTGGCCCTCCTTAAACTGCTGTTAATCCCGAAAACATTGCTGCGGCGAAGAAGATGGTGGAAGAGGACAACCGTATTACCTATGGAATGATAGAGTCCAATCTGAAGATTGGATCATCGCAAGTAAGATCAATATTGCACGAAGATTTACATTTGAAGAAGGTTGTAACTCGGTTTGTACCCCATCATCATGCATTGTCCAAGATTTTTGAAACTGTTTAAAAAATGCAACTTACCGTGCACCTTACAAGAAATAACGTTATTACATCGCACCAACATGGATACATAAGTAAGAAATCTACCAATACTGCCCTAACGAATATTATCGACGAAGTCCTACGCAATACAAAACCAAGGCCAACATGTTGCTTGCATTGCATGTGACTCAACGAAAGCATTTGATCTAGTTGATCACAGTGTTCTAATGAACAAGCTTCACACATTCGGCGTAAGAGAAATTGCAGGTGATCTATTGGAATCATATTTAGACCGGCGGGTGCCGGTGTTGAAATAAAACATTTACACCCTGATCAATTTGTACGATCACATCGATCTGCGGATATTGGGAATGGTGTAGGAGTACGTCAGGGCTCGATTTTAGGGACGCTATTGTTTCTTACGTATATTACCGATCTTCCGTCGGACATATCCGGAAATATAACTCTACGCGCGGACGACACGACAATCGTTGTTACCAGAGATAATCATGATAATCTCCTTGTTAATTAAACGTAATTAAGATGATCGTGGAGCTAGTGGGGGGAGGGGGGAGGGAAGCTTAAGGTTTAGATAAATGAGTCTTATTTCCTTTTAATAAGGATTTTTCCATTGGCTGCTAACCCCACTAGCTCCACGATCATCTTAATTACGTTTAGTTAACGTTGTGACAGCCGTTACTTCCCCTTTAACTCCTTGTTAATATTAAAAAAACATTAAACGAAGTGGTTTACTGGCTATCTATAAACAAATTAATACTTAACGTCGAAAAGACAAAAATATTGACCTTTGAGGGGGAAGATACGGGTGAGTCAATAGACGTAGAGGGCATAGCCTTCAACACTGCATCGGAGTGAAAATTACTTGGATTAACAATTAACAATAAATTAAATTGGGATTCGCATATTAATGGTGTTACTCCAAATTAAATAAAAGTCTATACATATTAAGAAAAATGAAAAATATACTTTGTCTATTTCAACTCACATTTATATCACGGTTTAATCCTATGGGATTCCAATAAGAATCTGAAACCAATTTTACTGTTGCAAAAGAAGGCTATTCGAATTATTAAAGATTTATTTCCCACGCAAACATGTAGAACTTCTTTCTTAGAGTTGGGTATACCAACGGCTTATAATCTCTATATATTACAAGCAGCCTTATATATTACAGGGTGCGGCTAAAGTATTGCACCAACTGGAATAACAGGCAAACGCTTAGAAATTTAGATTTGATATTTGGTAGCGTTAAACTGTATATTATAGCCAACATTTTGACATAAATTTCACTTGTTTTGTGCAGTTGATGTGGGCAGAACGACGCCATCTTGCTTTTTAAAATAGGAACAAGGCTTTAACTTTAGAGCATTTGAGAGCTACTTACTCCGAAAATACAAAGGCGTAGAGGGCTACGTTGTTCTCCACACTGCACTAAAACTTGCTCCACTTTACCGAGTTTAGTTATAACTAGAGTGGACCAATTCGGAGCGAAAGCAGAGGTGTGACTAACGAATCAGTTCCCGCGTGCCTCATCGCACATACGATTACTTAGTATGTTGTCCTCGGTCATCGTGTCTGCACGTATAATAGTAGCAGGAAAGTGTATTACGGCTCTGCTTTCGCTCCGAATTGGTCCACTCTAGTTATAACTATAATATGAAATTATTGTAAATGTATTTTACAAGGAACATGTTGCTCAGTTAACTACACCACGGTGTTAAAAATAGTCCTAAGAACATGTATAACCTAGTAAAAATTACACCACTGAAAGTATTCATTTCAATGAATGTATAATAAATAGAATAAATATAACATTAAAATTACTAATGCTGCTGTTAGGAATTTTTTATGCTTTAGAACTTTTGTAATTTAGATAAAATGTAAAAAAGATAGAGATGACAGCAGTAAAGTAGAGAACGTAGAAGTAAGACAGTTTGGTTGTAAGATACGTATTTATTTTTCATTAAATCGTTGTTATTCTTAAAAGTTGTGTTTAATTAAAGACAGTAGGTACAGTAGTGTTAAAAGTATTCCTCACAATTCAGAAGTGGGATCTACCTGAGATCTAAGATAAAAGTGTATAATGAATAGGAAAAGACGGTTACGAATATACATATAGAGACGATAGAAAAAATGGAGAATCAAGAAACTGGAGGGAAAGCAATAGTTTGCGACGAAACGGAATTTAATGAGTTCGAAAATAACATTTTAGGTACGGAGATACGCCGAAACGAAGATAACGTACTAAATGCAGAGACGGGAGGTACTCTAAACGTAGAAAATATCCATAATAGTACAATAGAGAATATGTTGTCTACGATGAACATGTTGCTGCAACAAAATGCAACTATGTTGCATACAATAAGGGCACAAGATAATACCACAAAGAATTTTAGCATTATGCCAGACCTAAGTAAAAGTATTAATGATTTTAATGGTGAAGTTGGATCGGTAGCAGCAGCGAGATGGCTAGACCGTATAGATAATACGGCAGTGTTACACGGTTGGCCCGATTCTTTTACATTCGAAACTGCTAGAATTCATTTGAAAGGGGCAGCAATGCACTGGTTCAATGGTAGGTCAAGAGAGCTAATAGACTGGAATATTTTTAGGAATGCCTTTCGAAAAACGTTTGTACATGACAAAAGTTTAACGCAAAGTTGGAAGGAAATGCAGGCACGGGTACAAGGACCAAAAGAGAATGTCAGTTCTTATTTTCATGAGAAGGTACGTTTATGTAGAGAATTAAATCTGAAATTTATAGAGGTTAAAGAACAAACTGTGATTGGGTTGTGGTCGAGAGAATTGACCACCCTGATCATGGCGAAGCATCATACAGACGAAGACGATTTGTACAAAGATATATTAACATACGAGAGAGTAAACATGGCTAGGGTAGAAAGGATTGAGAAGAATAGACCAGCGGTGGGTAATGACAAACATGTGAAGAGTGACAAAATAGAATCGCAGGCAAGAGTTAAGGAAGAGACGTACGTTAAATCAGAAAGAGGAGCGAGAGCATTACCAATCAGAAATGACAAAGGTGAGTGGAAATGTTTTAAATTTAACAAATATGGCCACATTGCCAAAGATTGCACTGTCTAAAGGTAGCATAAATTTGATAACACCGAGTGAGCAAACAGCTAATGCCAAACATTCAGTAATGAAATATGTTAAAAAAGTTGAAATTAACAAAAAGTCATATTCGTGCTTAATAGACCCAGGAAGCTCGGAATGTACCATTAAAGCTTCTGCGGTTGTTGTTGGAAAATATGCTATTGAGGATGATAAATGCGAATTGAAGGGTTTTGGACCACCAGAAAATAAAGTGCAATCATTAGGTACCATTACAGCACAAATAAGCATTGACGGAGTTGAGGCAGATAATGTAAAATTTAGAATCGTTGAGGATAGCATGCAACCCATTGACGTCATAATTGGCAGAACTTTTACGGACTTACCACATGTAGTCTACCTAAAGATTGATAATGACTTAATTATAAAATACCGAGATGATGACCCGTTTAAGGACATGCAATTAAGGCCAAGTATGCAGGATAGTATTAGCTCTTCAAAGGAAGTTGTGATTCCGGCAAACACAATCAGTTTCATATCCATGACTGGACACTCAGAATTCCAATTACCCTTAATAAACAGTCAGAGTGAAGATGTATGCATACCAGAAGGAAGTGAGTTGTTATTGGGAGAAATTCACGAATTAAGACCAGTTGACCAGATGAAATCAGAAATTACGCCAGAATCAGTTCATGTAAATCCAGAAATGACTCTAGACCAGGTAAATGATTTAATGCAATTGCTAAACGACTATCGGTCCTGTATAGCACTAAATATGAAGGAACTTGGCTGTACGAATATGGTAGAGATGGAGATAGTGGAACAAGCAGGTAGTACTCCTGTCTGGAACAAGCCATACCAAGCGAGTAACAAAGAACGAGACGAGATACGAAAAATTGTTAAAGAATGGAAAGATGCTGGTGTCGTTCGGGAAACTAATTCACCATATGCTAGCCCGGTATTACTGGTTAAAAAGAAGACAGGTGAGTCACGTTTAGTTGTGGATTTTAGAAGACTTAATAAACAAACTGTACGTATGAATTTTCCACTTCCCAACATGGATGACTATGTTGAAGCGCTGACAGGTAGTAACTTTTATACGATGCTAGACCTAGCGCATGGCTACCTACAGGTCCCGTTGAATGAGAATTCTAAGGCAAAGACGGCTTTCATCACGCCCGACGAGACTGGTGAATTCGAGAGAATGGTATTTGGCTTGATGAATGCGCCATTTTACTTTTCAAAACTCATGCACAAGGTACTAGGACCCTTGCAAGGAAGGGTAGCGTTGTATTACTTAGACGATATATTAATACCTGCACGAGATTGGGAAGATATGAAGGAGAAATTAACCGAAGTGCTCAAAGCATTACAAAAGGCGAATCTTACTCTTAAACTCGAGAAATGTGAGTTTATGAAGAGAGAAGTCGAATATCTCGGATTTCGAATATCGGCAGATGGAATAAGTCCTGGCTCGAAGAAAACGAAGGCGATAGAAGAATATCCAGTACCAAATAACTTTCACGAAGTGCGAAGATTTTTGGGGATGGCATCTTTCTTTAGGCGCTTTATAGTTAATTTTGCTGCAAGAGCAAAACCGTTATATGCACTATTGAAGAAAAACCAAGATTACAGATGGGGCGCGAAACAACGAGAATCCTTCCATGACCTAAAGCAAAGTTTAATTAGCAAGCCGATACTGAAGGCATTTGGCCCAAATGCGACGGAAACGCAACTACATACCGACGCTTCCACGAAAGGGTTGGGTGCAATGCTGTTGCAAAAAGGTAGAGATCATAAACTATATCTAGTGTACGCCATCAGTCGACAAACAACTGAAGTAGAGACCACTTACCACTCGAGTAAGCTTGAATTAATTGCTATTATTTGGGCGATGAGTCGATTAAGGATGTTTTTAATTAATATAAGATTTGTGGTAGTAACAGACTGTAGGGCCTTGATATATCTTAACGCTATGAAGACCAAAAACCCTCAAATTATTCGGTGGCATAACCTGTTGAATGAATATGACTTCGAGATTAAGCACCGACCAGGAAAAGATTTGGCACACGTAGATGCCCTAAGTAGAGCTCCGGTTGAAAATGAACTGACTGACGTAGATGATTGGAAAGACCAAGCAACTATATTTACTGTTATTAGTAGAGAAGACGAGGTAGCAGTATTCCAATACACGGATGATAGATTGAAACGGAAAATGGACTTGATAAAGAAAAAGCAATGTACGGCTTCGGAAATGGCAGAAATCAGAGATTATGAACTCAGGGACGGTATATTGTTTAAGAAAGTAAGCGGTAAGGTGCTGTACGCTGTACCCGATCAAATGCGGAAGAGTTTAGCTATCAGATTCCATGATTTTGGAGGGCATCTAGGAGTCGAAAAAACTATAAGGAAACTAAGGTCATTTTATCATTTTCCAAATATGAAGACATATGTGAAGAACCACATTCGGATGTGCCTAGAATGTATTATGAACAAGGGACAATACGGAAAGGGAATAGGCGAACTACATCCAATTCCAACAGGGAAACGACCATTTGCTATTGTCCATGTGGACCACTTGGGACCTTTCGTAACCAGTTCGAAAGGAAATAAGTATTTACTTGTTGCAGTAGATAACTTCACAAAATTTGTTAAGTTAGATTCAGTTCGAAACACGGGCACCGCTGCACTCTTGAGGAAAATGACAGATTTCGTAGAGGAAGTAGGCGCACCTGAGCGTATTATATCAGATCGAGGGACTTGCTTCACCTCACGTGCATTCGAGGAGTTCTGCACCAAACACGGAATTAACCACACTCTGAATTCGCCACGTCACGCTCAAGCGAACGGACAAGTGGAACGGGTGCACCGCACTATCGTGCCAATGATCCAAGCGACAGTTAACGATCCAGACTTTACAGATTGAGATAAGCGCGTTAAAAGCGTGCAAAGGAATTTAAATACCTCAGTAAATAAAACCACGAACATGAGTCCATTCGAGTTATTATATGGTTACACTCCACGGTTTGAAGAAGGGCCGTTAAGGCAACTAACACTGGACAATGAAGATTATCAGCTACCATCGGAGTTGCGAGAAAAAGCTCGATTACGAATAGAGCAACAACAGGCAAAATATAAGAATTTGTATGATCAAAAGAAGAACACGAATGTGAAATACACTGTGGGCGACATAGTGTACATGAAGACGGTACCTAAGCATACTGGGGATTCCGCGAAACTGCAAAGTAAATATAGAGGACCCTTAGTTATCACTGAAACCTTGCCAAGTGACTCATACCGAGTGACCGATCTCAGAAGTGAAGGAAAACAGAAACTCTATGCTACAACAGCGCATGTAAACCAACTGAAGATATGGAAAAGTTACAGGGACGGTGAAGAAATGCAGTACGACGCCGAACTAGAAGAAGGGGAAGATAGTTCCGATGAAATGGACACCCAGGTCGTAAAGGAGAATCGAACATCTGATCGCCAGAAAGAAAAGGACAAGGATGTGGACGAAAATATGAGCCGGCAAGAAGAGGGTAGGCGCGTGTCACAAAGAGTAAGAAAACCACCGCACCACCTAGCAGACTACAATCTCGAGGACGAGATTAAACCAATGATGGCCGAGTGTTAGGAATTTTTTATGCTTTAGAACTTTTGTAATTTAGATAAAATGTAAAAAAGATAGAGATGACAGCAGTAAAGTAGAGAACGTAGAAGTAAGACAGTTTGGTTGTAAGATACGTATTTATTTTTCATTAAATCGTTGTTATTCTTAAAAGTTGTGTTTAATTAAAGGCAGTACAGTAGTGTTAAAAGTATTCCTCACACTGCTATGGTACGATATGCAGTTCGATACATTTTTTTCTATTATTCCAAACGTTTTAAGAATAGAACACAACGTCCTTTACATGAGCAGTGGCATTCTGTTGATACTAGACTGGATCCAGTTACATACATTTCGAACAAAAAGACCTGTAAAATAAACCGTTAAAAATTAATTTATGTACTTTTATAGTTGCTTTTCGAATTGTACTTCAGATTTCAAACGCTGATATTAAAGTAGATAGTTTGCAGTTGTATTTCGAGAAAATTCTTGACTATTGAGAAATAATTCATATTAACATACTTACATATACATATACTTTAACTGTTCATCGACGACTTAAACCCAGACCTATAATAAGTGCCGATTTATTAGCCATACGGTTTTTCTAAGTATTCAAAGTTATCTTGTTTAGTAGCTTAAATGTGTATATTTATATTACTGGTACCATAAATTTTAAAATGTATTAAGTAAACAATATTTAATATTAAGCAGCTTCTATGGCGATAGGTTATATCAACAGTTAATTTTATATTAAACTTCAAGTGTTTAATATCGCCAACATAAAACAGTGTTGTACGTCTATAAATTTTATATTGTGCGATGATTACTGGAGACGCTTATTCTGTTACAATTACTTTGGAAGAAGACTAGATAGGAAATGCAAGTAGGGTATACACATACATTATTATTATGCAAACTTTTATACGGTTATTAAAGATTAATAGGTTTTCGTAAATTGTTATTGTATTTTGTTCCTTATTAAAATACGTACGTATATTGTAGCTTTAAAACAAAAGATATATCAACAGCCTTAAAAACGATAGTTTGGATTTTTTTTGAGGTGGCTAATAATCGATTTAGCACTATTGCGTGTATTATTACTATTTTGGAGCTTTCATCAATTAGTACGATGAAAGCTCCAAAATTGGGGATATAAACGCTGGTTCATGTCGATTGACTAGCGAGCGTTGTTGTCTTAGCCGCATTACATATTGAAACTTTAGAATAAAACTAAAAAAATGTAAGATGTAAGAGGTGTATCCCACTAAAATATTAAAGCAAAAGATATCTACATACATTTATATTCTGTCGTTTAATATAAATATCAGCGTTTGCTATTCCCACTAAAGTTAACCAAACCATTACGATATACATAATTCAAACCAATAAAAAGCTTCTATCAGTAAAAGAAAGTAAGAAATGCTGCCTGACATTTATTTTGAAGCAGATATATCTCTTTCCCATTTTCATTCGCTTTCTGTATAAAAAATAATCCTTATTATAAACAGTGAGGTTCACTTTTTTGGATTCTGTCAGGTCTAACGCTTTATCTCATGAACACAAAGCGAGTATTGTATAGAATATCTTCTGCAAAAGCTCCGGCGTAGTAATACTTTTGTTTGTTAATGTAAACGAAAACACTTTGTTTCTGTTTATTCTCTTATAACATAGGCGAGTTTACAAATGCGTTCCAGGTTCCAACTTCCGCCGCTACATTAGAACGGAGTGATTTCGAACTTCATGCGTAGGGGAACGTTTTTTGTTGTAGAAGAAAAAATCAAATTCTCCAACCACTAACACTAAAGGTTTAAATTTTACTGCTAATTTGCAGATTTTGAGATACGCTGGGGCAGATAACTATACGCTCATTGAGTAAGAACAATAAACAGCGGTTAAAAGTGTGTTGTCTTTATCATAGATAAGTGAAAAAAGCAAGAAGTAACATAAATACCCCCGGAAATGTCCCAGCGGAAGTGATCAAACAGATGGTACCAGATCAGCCGGAGTACGTGTTAACTGTAATGAACGAATTAGCGAGTAGATCCATCTTTCCGAGAGCATGGAGAAGAGTGAAGCTAGTGTTGCTTAGAAAAGGGAAGAAACCCACCGATAGACCTGACTCATTTAGACCCATATGTCTATTAGATGTGGAGGGGGAGTTATACGAACAGTTACTGCTAGCCAGACTGAAAGAGGAACTTGAGAGAACGGGTAATCTCTCGAATAATCAGTATGGATTCCAAGAAGGTAGGCAAACAGCAGATGCGATAAGGGAAGTGTTTCGTATCGCAGAAGCTGGCAGCTGATCCTTCAAGAGCTAAGAGCTAGGCATGTCAACGAAGGGCTGATTAGTATTATAGCGTCCTACCTCGCTGAAAGAGAAATAGTGTTGGAAGCAGACGGAATAGAGAAGACCCTCCAAGTAAATAGTGAAGTTCCACAAAGTTCCGTCCTGGGTCCCACCCTTTGGAACGTACTGTATAATGAACTGTTAGATATGAAACTACCCGATGGCGTTAAAATCGTAGGTTTTGCTATCGACATTACCCTCGTAGTGGTGGCAAAAGGGGAACAGAATTTGATGGATGTAAGAGTAACCACGTGGATGGCAAGGAAGGGACTGCAGATTGCCCCTAAAAAGATCGAAGCTGTGCTTCGTACAACAAAAAGGAAGATCGGGCGTATTCAATTTGAGGTACAGGGTCACAAAATACCCATCCGTCACGAAGTTAAATATCTGGGAGTCTGGCTGGATACAAAATGTGCATTTGCACCCACATTAAGCACGCAGTAACCAAAGCAGAGAAAACTATAGGTGCTGTCTTTGGTTTGTTGCCCAACATCGGTGGTCCAGCAGCATCCAAAAGAAGGCTAATTGGCAGTGTCATAAACTCTATAGTGCTATATGCGGCGCTAGTTTGGTACAAGGCGGTAAGTAACAAAAACCTATGTGCAAAACTAACAAAGGTGCAGAGACCTACCAATATCAGAATTGGAAGTGCATATAGACCATATCGGCAGAAGGAGTTGGCATAATCACGGGAACTTCTAGTCGAGTAAAGAAAAGCAAGATACCACCGATTGAACTTCTAGTCGAGTAGAAAAAAGCGAGATACGATAAAATGGGGAAAACGTTTAGGGGAGAACGTTTCAGTGAGACAACGATGATAAGAAACCTAATAGCATCAGAAGAGCAATGGTACCTGGCGTATAGAACAATACAATCGATCATACAGATCAAAGAACAAGAACAAAGATAGAAGGGACGGCACCACACCGAAGAAATGCGAGAGCGACTTCCGGTGTGGAAAAGCAATAATGCCGAAGTGGGGAGAGGTTTTTAGTCAGTAAGTCTGACGCAAGCCACGATGTCGAACGATGTGGTAGTCTTATGCAAGACTTTCCTCCCCTCCATAAAAAAAGCATAAATACTTTATTTATGATAAAAGGTAACTGAAATCTCTATCACAATGAAGCAACGGCCATCTCTAGCCTGAAAGTCAAAATTCCTTGTGTTTATTTTTAACTGTTTCGACATTATGACATACAGAACTTATCTTTCCAGCGCTACACTATTATAATCTTACTGCATTTTAAGAAACAATCGTATATTGTTCATATCTTTAAAAACCTGTAACTTCTAAGTCAATCTGAATATACATTTTGTACTGATGTGTATTATTTAACATTGAAATTTTTCATAATGCAGTTATACCCCCGTCCAAAGAACTGCATACAAGAGTTTTTCCTTGTCTGTAAACTGTAACACCTAGCAGACATTCCTAAATACTTCAGAAGGCGTTCGTCCAAGAAACCCAACACAGACAAATCAATACTGGTTTCACTAAAATAAAGCAACTAACCACATTGCTACAATTTGAGTAAGTATCGTACGCACCTTATCTCCTAGGGAATTATTAATATTCCCAAAGATTTAAACTATTCTAGACTACGTCTTATTTTAATTAAACCTATAATTCATTAACACTGAACTGAAAAGAAAGACACTAAAGGCATTGTTGTTATCTAGAAATTACTTGCTAAAGTCATGTTAAAATTTTTAAAACGTTTAGATAGTTGCCCAAACAAGTACAAAATTTACAATATGAAAAAAGTGACATGAGACTTGTTTTCGATGTCGCACCAGTGTTTATTAACACGAATATGTGAAAGAAAAACTAATAAGTATAATAAGTTTGGACTAGATTTGGGTAGCAATATTGCTTCTTTGAACAAATTTTCGACAAAATCAGGCAATCTCTAACAGACACTGCTTTGCATTATTTATCTAAAAAATATTACAATTCAGCAGGTGATACTCCCTCCTTGGCCATTTCATTCAAAGGGTCTCTTACTCTTGTTGATTAGCTGACAGAACACTTGCATAACCTATTTGCTGGTTGTGCTCCTCAAGACAGTTGCTGAATGTTGTTGGCAATGGCCGTCCTTTCAGTTAGCTTACCATTTTTGATAGCATGTATCACTTTTTTATTTTCTTATAATTCTTGAAATGTCGGCTTCGCGCAACTTTTTAGCAATAAGTAACTTACATGATATAAATTCTGATGAAATTACCGCCACGCATTTTTTTGTATATACATGCAGATAACTTTTATGCCAATTTGACATAATAAAAGGCTTCCAATTCTTTTAATTCTCAATGAAATTAGTAAATTTAAAGAGGCTAAATCTAATAGAAATATAAATTTTGCACTATACCCGAACAAAAATCGCAGCTTAACAAACCCAGAATAATCTGATTTCATAATATTAAATGAAAACCTTAAATTACTTTTATCTTGTTCTGAACTGAAACAGTGTGACAGCTTTTCAATAAACTCTTGATTAAGTTAAGAGCTTACTGAAAAAATATTTTCTAGGAACACATCTGTATCACAGCCATTACAAATCAAATCTAAAAAGGTAGTTTTATTTGAAAAACGGTGTGACAGATGACGCCCATGTAAGATAAATAAAATATTTTAGTAGGTGAGAGATACAAAGACAAAATGTAAATGTGCTGTCATAAAATCCATAAAACGACATTGGTTTTCTTCAGTAAAACGCGTGTGCTTTATTTCCAGTGACGTGATATAAATATATGCGTATATGTGAAATACTTTATTATAAAAAAATAGAACAAGAATTTTAAAATTCTTTTGGTGTTTTTAGTCTAAATCGCAGATGTAACATTACATATATTACGCGTGTTTCGTGCAATAAATTTGAACAATTGCCTCAAAGCAATAGAACACGCATTGTAATATTTTGCCGCCGCTATTTTTACACTAGCAAGTGTGATGAATACCATAGGCGTTGCCTGTGTCGTTCTGGAAAAGCTCTCTCAACAAATTGAATTTGCGGCTTTCGGTCTTGTTGCTATCACACCCCGGAACTTTCTACGTCATCTATCACAAATAAAACATCATTTAATCATACACAGCAGCAAGATAAATTTTACTAAATGTAGCTAAATTACAAGTCAGAGAAATTCCCCTCGTTTGTGTCTGCTTAACTACTATGTATGTATTTCTATAACAAAATATTGCGATGACTAAACAGCGAAATTACAATAGCCTAAAATAGTTTTCAATACGATGATATAACAACAACAATTATATATATTATATAAATAGGGATAGAACTTAAGATGTAATAACTATAAACACGTTCTAATGCCCCCTTTCATAACTAAAAAAATGTTTTAAATCATACAGTTCACAAAATTGAATACAGTATTTTCAAGTATAACTTTCTTTTTTCTTTTAATTTTATATTTTTTGTAGTTCTTTAGTGGTACTTTTCGACAAATATCAAAATTGCCTTATGCTGGCATTGCCCACTAATATATTTTACTGTAGCATTTAGTAACACCAGCAAGTATAAAAATACCAAATATACTAACTTAACGTTTTGGCACTAATGTAAGTAGCTTCTTCAGAAACAAAAAGTAAGTAGGTAGGTCAACGTGTTAATTTCTGGTAGTGGAGTTAGTCCATTTTATATTTATCTGCATTTATTTCACAATTTTTCTTCGAGACTTGTGATATTGTAGATTTTCTAATAAAATTTAAAAAAAAACTATACCTTATTCTTGAGACAAGCAGTCTTTAAAATTTGTGTAGTAAATAATATGTGTTACAGCGTTACTTGTCCTTACTATATACAATCAGCTACCATGCAAGATTGCTATTGAGATTTAAAAAAAGGTATAAGTAACATAGTGGTAAGTAATACGATCAAAAGAAACAAATTGAGGCAAATTGTCAAGTATTTAAATATTGTGCTCACAATACCAAACCAGAACGATGTGTTTTTTGAGGTGTGGTGGGTGCTTGGTTGCAGTGACTCCATAAGCTGTATCGCTTGTATGTTAACAAGCGTTTTAACAAGAATCTTTGTAAATAATTTATAAGAGGCAACCCCATCAGGTTTCGTTACAAAATGTAGAACTTAAATTCCAAATTTAGATATGTATTTACGTAGCTTTAACTTAGTTTCGATGAAACAATCCAAGAGGAAAAGAAGAGTACGTACGAAACGCTATTTGCTAAATGTACCAAAACGGTTTTGAATTTTGCTATACATACTATTCGACAGAAAATTCCAGTACTTTCGTTCCAATGTACCGATTTTCGTTGGACATCGTTTTCACCAATTTGTTATATTGTTCGAAACAAACAATGTTTGAACATACAAATAATTAGGCATGAATACAGAAGTTGCTGCAAATAGTAAAGAGTCTGAACAGTAACGAATCTTAACAGCCCCTAGGAAGTGACACTTTCTGATCATCTTGATCGTCAACTTGATTGTAATATTACTGAAGTTCCTTATTAATATTAATATAGACTACATTCAAATACTTTTCTAACTTACTTATTCTCACTCTACACAGTAGAAACTTGTATGTAAATGCTTCTGCGTAAATTGCTCATTCTTTTGCGTCAATCAAACACCTACATGTTTAAATTTGACAAAACATTACATATTCTTATGTATATTTCTTTGTAAAACCTGTTTGCTTACACTAAACACAATATGGCGTTAATTCTACACATATACAGGATGGTTCAACCAAGATGGAGAAACCAAACATGTTTTACAAAGAAATACTCATAGAAATGTGTATTATTTTGCCAAATTTACACATCTGGATGTCTTATTGACCCAAAAATCATTAACAATTTACACAGAAACAATTATATACATAAAATTTGTACTGTTACACGTAAGGCATTCGAGAACTGTGTGAAGTCAATTAATTATAACATATCACAAGATTATATTTTTACTAGAACATTTTTCAAATTATTATATTTACGAAGATATTTTTAAGCATGCTGCATAAAATGTCCTAACCAAACTCAACAACGAATTTTCACAAATCGTACGCTAGAATTTTGATAACCTCATTCATCGGTTTTACTTATGGCGCGTTATTATTATTTGTTACCATAGAACAAGTTCGTGAAAACTCAATTCGTATAATCTCAAATGCAATGTAGAATTTACATTCGCTGTATAATTCGTCTCTGGGTAACATGAAAGCGCATAAGAGATTTTGTTTTGAATAACATTCTAATGTTCAATCCTTTTGGAATACTTCCAAGGGCATATAGTTTAAAACCATCAACAGAAAATTTTACATGTGTGAGCCATATAATTTTTGATGACGCTATAAGTCTTTCTGTGTTAATTTACTTTTTATATCCTGCTGGCTTTCAAATTTAATACAGAAACAAAATAAATTATCTAATGCAAATGATGTACCTTTTTTAAAGATCGATACAACAGCTAACTAAAAGCATTTTCCTTAGACAATTCCAATTACTTTCCCAAGGCATAAAATGTAGTAGCGGTCCATGCTGTAATTACTACACTACTACACTTCGACAGCGACAACTAGTGTCAAGGCAGTGGTAATATATGTAACCAGAGAAGCTGATCATTCCATAGCACCATTTATTACTTTGAAGATAAATTTATGAAGTGAGTACCATGTAATAAGCAACAACAAAAAAATAAATTATATTATGAAATATTGTACTCTATGAAAAGGTGTTTTATTATTTTCGTTGCTTACACAAATATCTCGAAGATTTTGTTTCTGTTTAAAGTATACGCGAAGCGAAGCGAGTAAAATTATTTTACGTAACAATATATAATACTTGTTTTAAAATGTAGCTTCCTACTGTACATTTGATGATGTAACGCTATGCATATATGTATGCGAGAATTTGGTCCAAGCGTTTTATTAAAGTACGGCGGATATTAAAATCTCTCCCATAGACCTGTAGAAGTTTATTGCCTCAGGATGGTGTAGTCAGCATTTCATTGTTCCATTTGATAATATTTCACGTGTATGATGAAATGCATTCTAATAAGAATATAAAAATATATAGCGGATATTACAGAAAAGTAAGATATGTAAAAAGCTTAGTTAAAAAAATTTTCAAAGATGTATGTAGAACTAATAATGATAAATAAAAACTAAACTAAGCAATAACATTATACACTTTATATTTACATACATATTAATATTATTTAGTAGCTACTTCTTCTTGAATCCGACTGTGATCTGACTTATATTGTATAAAATTTCTGTACGTAAGTTCTAGATAAAATATATATTTCTTCCTTTGGTAGCAGTAGCAATTTGTAAGGTTACCCTATATCGGCATCATTAATTGTGTTTCTTTCAATGCACGACAAAGGACACTTATGTACATACTTTTATGTAAAATTCCTACATACTTATACGTAAACTTCATGCGATTATATCATCAGTCGTGTCAGAAAATGTTGTACTTAGCAGGTAATGAGTTGTCCGTGAGAATTGATTTTTCAATTTTCAATCATCCATATAAAAGTTATCATCTATTTCACAAAGACGCCCCACAATATTCCTTTGATAGTAATCCAAGTTGTATATTCTACCCAATCGTAGATTATTTTTCCACTTATTCAGTGTCAAAGAATAGACAGAAATATATATAGAAATAAGGAGAGTTGGATGCACGCCACACAGTTTCATTCTGGATATAATGTATAACTGACAGAATACAGTCGCAAAATGTTGAAAGTTCCATCCATAACTAAAAAGTTCTTTATCCATGGAACGCTCCATATTATCTTGCCTTCCAAAATTTATAAGTTTATCTAGATTTAGTTTAACTATTGTACAGAAAACATTTTCTAATTCATCTTAACAATTTCATACACGCAATATTTGTCTGTACATATTTTCTCTGGTGTATCAACTACTTTCTGTATGCCAATAGAAAATAAATTGATTTAAAGATTTAATATCCCCAAAGAAAAACTTGTATCAAAAAGCTAATTATTCGCAGAAGTAACAGCAGCTGACGATAGATATGCACGATCCGGAACTCGAATATTGCCCGTGATGCTTTTGGCAATATCTCGCTAGATTCGATTGAGCTACTATTCGCACTTTGCACAAACAGCTTACACAGGAAGAGTTCTGATTATTCTTGACAACCAATACAATTTAAGGAGCCGCTGCAGCTGCACTCACCAAAAAATAAAATTAGCTCGTACACGTGCAACATTTATATCGAGATTAAAATTACGTAACATCTGAAAGGAGGCAAGAATTAACACACTATTTATATAATAATTAAAATATTGTGCAATCCCCCATAGACTGATTGACAACAAAACTAATAACTTGGTATGTGCGGTGTCCAAAATTAGAAGAAAAAGGTACACAATTGTCATTCACACGTAATAACCCATAGTAAATAAATTAATTATTTAACGAGAATTATCTCGCTTTGAGAAATACAACTCCACCTCTCGATGACTAGCTACGATCGTATACCCAGTTGTCCAGATAGCGTTGTCGAATCAATGCACTCCGGTAAAAGTTTTTAGGTGATTTAAAATTAATGAAACAAAATAAAGTTATGTTACGCTTTAGAAAAGTTAAATTACATATATAAACCACAGAATTCCAACACATACATACTTTTATGAAAGGCTAATTGAACAATACTAACAAATGAAATCTCGACACAAGAACAAATCCAAATAATAGAAGTCAAGCGAGTATCAGTTTAGATCAACGTGAGAATGAAACTTTATGAAAGAAAATATGTACATGGAATGGTATATAATAGTTCCGCTTACACAATTAACTTACGAAATTAAACGTGCTCACAATTTTATTATTTACACAGATTTTTTATGATGAGTGCAGCTGCAGTGGCTTCCCAAGCTATATTGTTTATCAAGATACCCACTGCAGCTCTTGTTGTATGAATGTGTTTCTATGGCTTTGGTACAACATGATCTCGCCCTAGATAACTTAACAGCGAATGATAGGTCAACCGGAATACCGATCCAGTGTGACGTTGCCACAAGCGTCACGAGTAAGATTCAAACTCCGGACTATACTTACCTATGACCGATGTAAATTACTACTAATTAACGAAATATTATTTCTCTCTAACTTAACCTACGGTAAACGCTACTACTCCTTTCATCTTAATACAATAACATATATTAGGTTGACTTACTGACTGAGGATACTGTCTGATTTTGTATAGTAAATGATGTCTGAAGCGGGTTTCTACACGGATAATTTACTAAACACACCTAATTTGATGAAATACTCTATTCTTATACTCTTGAAATCAATCTTTTAAATGTCTACAGGTTATGATGAGATAAAATGGCTGGTGTGAGGTTAGATGCCAACTAATTCAGCTAAACACATGCTCCAATTGCGAAATAAAACTAAAGTAAAATAGTAGAGTGTGCAAAAGATATTGCTACCCAATAAGTATTGCACAGAGAAAAATATCGTTCGTAGTATTGATAAATGTTGTTTATAGACTAAAAATTAATTAAATATAGAAATTTCGTACATTAATACAATGAAGACTCGTTATTAGCCAATAACGAAAACATTGAGTGGATGTATCGTCGATAATTGTGTCAATGAATACGGCTTACATTGAATAAGACAAAATATTTATCAAAGCTACGTATCTTTTATCTATATAATAATTTTTTTTATTAGAAGTATAAAACAAGTTACGAACCGCAGAGAAGAATTTTTATAAAACAATTTCCTTGTATCAATGTAAGAGAGCATTCACTAACCAGAGTACCTTATATGGAAAAGAATAGAAATGATAACTCAGCTGTAACCGAAGGCGGGAGTAATGAATGTAGATTTTATCATCCGTTGAACTAATGAAATGTATATATATCCCAATAATTTTGTGCATTGAATAAATGTACGTGTTTATCGCATGAATAAAAGCTTGTATTATAACGGCCAAACTAATAAATAAAGTATCATGTGATCTGCACCTGCGATGTTTGAACAAAACGGGACCACTATTTAATGTGTAGCGAAGAATTCGGCAAGTCCTCCTCGTGTCGTGTTTAGCATCCTTCTAAAAATGTACTATGACGGAATTTAAAATTGAGAATATTTTCACTGCAACTCGACTCTAAAACTTCGCCAAGCTGTAAACGAAATTGAACGTATCAGTTATGAATAGGGTATTGAAATATGATTAATACAAAAAAACCGCAGACACAAGCAGATAGATAGTCGTCGCATCTGTTATGGTATTAAGAAAGAGTTTATTGCTTATTTCTGTATCTTGAAAGAGGAATTTTATTTGTATCTGGGGTCAGTTTTATGAGGGTAAAGAATATTTAATTTTGCAGACAGTTCTCTAATATATTCGACTCATAATGTTTTATTTATATACATACTTGTTTTACCTTCTAGTAGATAAGTATTTATTTTTCGAACAAATAGGGTATTGAAATATGATCAATACAAAAGAACCGTGACACAAGCAGATAGATAGTCATCGCATCTGTTATGGTATTAAGAAAGAGTTTTTGATATTTAATAAATTTTGTTTTGCAGACAGTTCTCTAATATATTCGACTCATAATGTTTTATTTATATACAGTATCGTTGTTAGGGCCACTCACGTTTCTTAGAAATAAAGAATTTTAAATTTCTTTGTTCAAATATCTTCGTCTTTGTCGATAATCCTTTGTACGTCCGATTCGTATCACCACTAGCAGTTGATAAAAAGCATTCTGGTTATTTCCGTACTGTTTTTGTGAAATTTGTTTAGTTATCTGTTTTGGTTTTTGTGAGGAAGCGACTTAACAATGAAACGTATCGTTACCAATTATTTGGAAAAAGTCGCAATAGAGATTATTGGGGATCTATTCTCACCGAGAAATAGCACGGCGAGAACATGTTTCTCGCCAAGTAGTGGGCAGAGTAGCAAAGTTAATCGCAGAAAACCTACCCTCCACTTCGAGCGGTCGTTCATTGTGGACGAAAGAAAAAAACAACGGACCGTGAAGACAGGTTAATTGTAAAAGATCAAGAATTCGACCAACCTTTCGAGCGGTGCTATGCTAAAGCATAATATAAAAATATCACGACGGACTTTATCTTGTTTATATGTAATTGACGAGATAAGAAAATGAGACTTCAATGGATCTATCAAGGATTGGAAACAGCCTTTATTTTATTTACGTTAATTTTCACACGTTTTAATAAACTTAAAAATTGAATGAATATTTCGTCTTTCAAGGTTGTATTCAGGAAACGATTAGAAGCAAACAGAAAATGTTGTTAATTAGAAGAAGACCAAAACGTTTTCACGAGGATATCATCCGGACAGTGATCGAGATCCTTAGATTTGGTCCTGCAAATAATTATTAGACTTATAAATTAATGGAATAATACTAATTCCATACATATTCTTTAGGGTCTGGAATTTTATCTGGTGCTTGTAAAATCTATCAAGAATTTGTAAACTTCTGTCTTATTCCAAATAAATAGTTTACATTGATTTTAAATATTTATAATATGTATATCGTCCCCAAATCCGACTTTAATTTGAAGATTCTAAACAATTTCTTAGTTTATTTGCTTGTTGCCCGTGATATCAAAATATTAATTCATGTTATGTCAAAATATATGTTAATGTGTTATGATAATGTTTATAAGCAGTTGTCCAAAAAGTCGTTATTTTCTTCTTTCATGAAATTCCAAACAGATGAATTTATATGCATTTACGCATTCTATCCGGATAAGTATTATTTTTCCAAAATAAAATAATAGAAAAGTTATGCGATTTACGAACCAAAACAAAGCTAATGACGTCTAGTTTGCGTTTCTTTTTGAATGTAACGATTGCATACCTAGCTAACAAATATTATTATCTAAATATTCAACAAAAGCCTATTCTTTGCATATAATTAGGAACAAAAGTAATAAGATTGCTTTGGAAATACATAAAAGGTAGACAATAATGGGACTCTCATCAAAAAATAAACACGTGCCTATTGAAACTAAAAATTGCTGAACATGCTAACCATGCTTAAAATTTCGTATGTATAGTTGGTGATTCACACTGATTTTGACATTTCTTAGGAGCTATAAATAAACTTTTGTTTGAGATAACAGAAATTTAATTTATTTTGTCAACTAGTTTTGTAATAAACTGCCAAACCAATTTGCATGACCATAAAATATGTCTGCTTTAATTGCAATTTAATAAGAATTAATAATTAAGCTCTATACATATATTTCTTGAGTTATTACTAAGCATAAAGACTAGAAATTACGTTACTAAATTTTAGTTTTTCAGTTTACTCGCATTTACAGAAATAACCATTTTAAGACATACATACATATGTATGTTGATGTTGATATGGAGAAATAATTACAAAGAATGTAATGTAAATACATTACGTTGAGATGTGCTTTCTATGCGAATTTTTCTACGTTTGATTTTCAGGTTAGGATATAATTATTACACATTTCATCGCTTTCTCTATACGTATTGAAGTAGGTACGGCAATATTATTGTCAGTAAGTAATAACTTTTCTTTTCGTCCTTCCAATTCACCCTGTATAGTTTGTTTTGATACATATTTCGTATATCTTTTACAATTAATCTAGTTATTAAATACATATACATACATATGTATGTATGTGTGTATACAAAAGTAATAAATACTTTCCATTACAAATTTAACAGATATGACACATACAAATAATACAATATAATGGAGATATATGTAATTGGAAAACGTGAACACAATTAATAAAACATCCTACAAACTAAAATTCAGTAAAGATTTTAAACTCTACTACGATAACAGATGCGACGTAAATCTGTTTGTGTAAGCGTCTCGATTGTATTCATTGTATTTCAATACTTCTATTGATTCGACTAGAAGGTTCATTTTTGCTTACAGATATCAGTCTGTTAGAGTCGAGTTGCAGTAAAAATATTCTCAATTTTAAATTCCGGCATAGTACATATATACTATACATATTGATGTATAGTAAATAATTTTAGTAGTATACGTATCTTAAATTATTAATAAAAATTATTAAACAAAATTAACAAAATTATTCCTTCAATTGAGTAGAGTAATACAAAAAAATACCTTTAAAATAATGAACATCAAATGTACTTTATGTCTTTTCGTATTAGTTTGAAAGACATCAATACGAGTAAAATCCGAATATCTTCGATCAATAGGGATGCTGATAGAAGATTTAACAGTAAGTATGATTTCTTAGATCTAAAGTATATCATCTAAGGTATGTATAAATAATATTGAATAAATAATCTACAACGATTATACGTAATAATAAATAGAGCTGACCATGTTTTCAGATTACAGTTGGAATTCCTGGTTCACATTTCCGTAAATATGCACACTGGAACAAATGCTCTTTAGAACGCATAATACATAACAGAATTTGCTACTTTTCATTAAAGAAACGTACTCGTAATACATCACAACTCTGCAATGTTTTAGTATGTAGTTATTAAAAAGCAAGCAAATTGGAGTAACTATTATGGTAGTCGTCAAACTCATGGTAAATACAGCCATTGTTTTTAATATACTTACAGATTAAAAAAAATTCTAGTAAAGTTCTATAAAATAATGTGTATACTTTATGAAATCAATGAAATTGTACATAATTTCAATAAGTTGAAGTTAATTTCTATAAATACATTTAATGGAACTATTGATTATCACGTTTATAATTTCATTCATTAATGTTACGTATGCATACTTTTCAGTAACAATGTACGATTTTTACATTAATAACCGAAATGATTAACGCGATGTACATACATTGAAAAGTTAATGAAGTTGATTATTAAGGTTATGAACGAATTCGCGTACATTATTAGCTTTGTTTTGGTTCGGAATTCAGGATTAGTAACAGAACCGCGCAGAACGTAAGCGCACAACATTATAATTCCAGAATGGTTCCGAACTTTTAATAACCAAAACACATTTTAGGAGCCTGTTACTGGCATCTTTCAGATACAGACTAAAATACAAACCAACAAAATATCAATAGCGAATGTTCTGCGCTAAGTCTTTCAAATCCTGTCTCTGTCTTAGGATACCACTCACTTTCCATAAATTTTATTCCCAGGACAGTAATTAACACAAAAAAAATCAAATACAAACGGAAGAAAATCTCAAACTTTAAAAGACAACGTAAATACCAACGTCATTGATGACAAACATATCGAAATAACTCGAATTTCTGAACACATGCACCGATGACGTAATTTCGAACTAATAATTCAGAATCGGTACTCGTGAAAGTGCAAGAACTGTTTGAACGGTTCCAGAATCATTCTGAATCGATTCTGTCAGTAACCAAAACATCGGATAAAAAATTTGGTTCGCGTTCTTAATTAACCAAAACGCTAAACTGTAAATGCGCGTGCGCAACAACTCTAGAACCATTCTGAATTCTGAACCAAAACAAAGCTATTATAATGTATTGGGTTTCATTGGAATAATAAATTTCTGCATCGGCTCAATTTTAATGCGCAAGTTATTACATTAACGAACGTTTTTATTGTATATACGCTATTTTTTGGCACTGTGTGGTATAGTAACTCATCATTGCCCAACCTGCTAATACAGTTGAGGAATGACCTCAAATTCAATCTAATGTTTTACGATATCGAAACGAAAGGATTGAAATAAAACAAAACCTTCTGACAAACTAATTTAACCGCTGCATATATAAAACAACTGCATCGGACGGAAAGCAATATGAAATAAAGTGATAATAATCAGTGTTAGAATTAATCAACAATAATCATAAACGGAAATGCCAATAGAATTTGAATAGACGGAAACATATGTTAAAAAAATTTGCTCGTGTCTCGCCTTAAATATATCTACCCCTACTGATGATAAAGACTTAGAGAGTGAATGGGCACACGCTACAGTCGGTTATAAAAGTCTCTACAAATATATTTGCAACCAATTATGGTATGTTAAAATAAATTTAACAAACTAAAAGATATACATATATTCGAGAAAAATTAAGCTAATGACCCTGGTACAGATAGTACAGATTAATCAATCTTAGTCCTTATGATAGACGTTTGTACAAAATCGAAAAAAAAAAATACATATATCCGTTCATGAGAAAATTTTTAATGACTAATTGTAAGAGATGAAAATCTGTTCTAGAAAGGAGTCATTGAGGCAATCACGTATTATCGAGATATTGAAAAGAGAACTGGAAGTCTACAAATTGTCTGTTAGGATTAAGTTGAGAACACTGGAAATACTAACCCGATCTTATTACTATTCCCAGCGTAATTGTCAACATTTCTCACTTGATTACTTATGCGGATATGACCCAGGTAGCACACAACGTTGGTGTAACGTTGGCTGATTGTCCGAGTTACATTGGGCACGCGTTGGGTAACAATGTTGGCAGTATGTGAAAGTGTGAACATTTTACAACGTTGGTTTTATATCTTTAGGCGACATTGGCGTAGGATAAACTTTCAATACCTACCCATTCTGTTGGTGAAACGTCGGCACCTGACGTTGGCGTCTTATCGAAAGGATACATAGGAGTAACTACGGGAAGTGATATTGGGTATTAATCTTGTATGTGATATCTATACGATAAGACATACAAGATGAAAACATATATGATGGTACATAGGTACACTGATCCGATGTTATTAATTAGTTTAATACAATTCGTTTAATTACAATTAGATCATAAATAATGTAATAGAAAACTTCTGTTTGAATTTTACATATCTATGTATGCAAGATGTTGATAATAGTTAAGAACATATACAAGTAATGATTTGAAAACTGTTATAAAATCTACGCTTATGTTGAAATATTCAGCGTTCAATACAAACATGCTCATAATTGTGTAACATTGTATATCTCGATATGATCTGCCTGTAATTAGGACATATATCGTAATGTTTTATTTCATGTGACAATATATAAGGAAAACTTATTACAAATTGTAATGTTTTTTTATGTTTATGTTTAACAATAGTTAACATCGAATCATATACCTATATAACACCATCTGCACATACAATAAATAAAGAAAGTAATTACGATATTTTATTTATTAGTGAAACTAAAATTCAAGATTAGCAAAAATGTTACAGCACATTACGTCATATGTGATATATCTTATTACAGAACAAAATTTATTATCTCTTTACATGTATATAATAACTGAAATATTTTATTGAACTAAAAATATTAAAACATTGACAAAACAAACACTGACCTAATCGCGGAGATGTTCACAGCTCAGCTGATTCCTAATTTTTATCAGCAGCAGTAGTCAAAGATGTACGACCAACAATAGCCTTTTCCAAATTACACTCAGTTTTACCTTCATCTCGATCATGTGCAGTAGCTAGCCATGGAGCAATAGTTTTATAAATGTCGTAATACATTGGAATATCAAACCGTTGGCGCACAGCAACTGTGAACAAATGAAAAAATATTAACATATGTATGTATCTATCTTTAGTTTACATAAGATTAAAAGTATACGAGTAACCATGTCCACAGTCATGGTAAGGTGCATTGCAAACTTATTATTAAAGCTATGAAGTTGATTAAATTAACAGTGGCGAAGTATATCTAATTTTTTCTATAAATTAGATATACTTGCAACATATTACATTTTTCGAGAAGAGTAAATAAATGGCACTCGCACAGCAATAATTATTAAGAATGAATCAATAATCACAAAGAATGATTCATTTGGCAAGTAACTAGGAAAACCTTTATGTGAATACAATATTTGATCATTGCCTACTTGCACATTTCCACAATTCTCAAAAAACTTGCCTAGTTTTAATTTCACAGTAGTAAGTAATAAAGGTTTTGTTCAAAATATTAGTTTCTTTAAAAATATCTAAAAATATACAGTATTCCATTAAAGAAGACAATATGAATGCTTTTTTTCTGTTTTTCTATCATTCAGAGTAAAAAGTATTACTAACTTGTTAAGTAATCAACTTCATAGCTCGTGAACATTTTACTTTGGACACTATGTATATTTCATTCCATTACAGATCTTGAAATGAAGTTGTGGGGTTTGCTATGTATACAGTGTGATTACGTATCACTTTTTGAAAATTTTCTGATTTTTTTAAAAATAATTTTGACTATAGTTATTCTTTGCCTTCGCCTCATAACTAACCCTTTTTTTTAAATATCGCAGGCAAATTTTGAGACAGCATCTAAATATTAGGTTTAACATAAAATTTTAATTAAATAGAAAATTGTCTTGGCTAAATATGTAATAAAAAATAAGTTATTTTAGTTGATTATTTCTTAATTAGGAGGAATTTCAAAAAATACAATATAATAATCATAACTATTCACAATAATTTTTTAGATAAATATCTCAAGAATAATGCTCAAAAATTAAATCTTACCTATAATCGTTTGAAAGATGTTCGCTTTATCTAAGGCTTACTTCGATAATTGTATAGCTTACGTCACTCAATATTATCTTTAAAATAGTCTTCAATACAACCAGTACGGTTCAACTTATTCACCTCAGCTAACGCGACTACCTGTAAATACCAAGGCATAAATAAAAAATAAACAGTACATACCTATACTGGTATAAATGCTAAAGAGCGGATTCTATTAACCAGAAAATAATAAATAAATAATATTTTAAACTTCATGCGTAACTATAGATGAATTTATGGTAATTATTAAAGCTCTAGTATCAGTTTGTAAAAAATTAGAAAAAGGCAATTACCTATAGCATACGATCAGTTGTCACAAATGATTGTGTAAGATATACGAACTCTGGCCTAACATCGGAAATAGAACATAAAGTATCTGTAAATACAATTGCAATTATGAACTAGTATTTTACTTACAATCAGCGGTAAGGATGACTGGCATTAGTATACAAGATACAAATCAGTTTTACGTTATCGGATCTGACGTATCTTCCAGGTTATAGGTATCCAATGCTTTCTTAGTTAATTCCTACAAACTGCCGGATATTTTCTAAACTCCTCGCCAGGTTGTGGTAGTTCAAACTTTCAATCACAGCCTGTATGAAAAATACATATTATATTACTTATGTACGAAAGTACTTACTATGCAAACTATGTAAAGTACTTACCCGTCCATTGTTCTTATAACATCTTTCACAACAATTTTAAATATTATACAACGTAGACTGGAACACTAACAACGGTATACTCTTAACTATATAATATAACTCTCTCTCATGACTAACAACTGGGCTAATAAAACGAATAAATCAAATAAACAACACAAGCTTGCATATGGCGATGTACGACTGAATTCGATCAAAATGTCGCTTGCCGATTGATGCGCATGCGCACAGCAAATGATAATTTTGTAAATAATATAAATCCTACTAAAATATAAGTTTTATTTGTTAGTTGTGTTGGTTATTAAGGTTGTCGTGATTTAACTGCATTATTACGTATAATAAGATTTTTACAACTATTTTATTTACATTTGTTACATTTGAACTCATATGGTTCACAATGTATGGGTAATATGAACAATAATAATATTTCGTAAGTTCAATTTTTGAGATAAAAAGGAATAAAAAACAAATGGTGCATTTTGAAAAGGAAAAAAAATGTCACATGGTACGACTTGAACCCGCGATCTCGTGAATGTTACGTAAGAACGTTACCCACTTAGCCACGGGGTCATTTGACTCCGCCCTCAATTCGATTGTCGTCTAAAAACTTTTATGCGACATTCAGCCAACAAACCGATATAAAGCCAACGAACATGGAACGTTGCAATGATAAGTTGAGCCAACGTATTTTGCCGATATATGACTAATGTTGGATATTTATCGTTTGTAGACTGTGACTTTGCGCCAACTATGTTACGTTGGCCCGAGCTATCGCCGACACTTAGCCAACGGACTGTGCTACCTGGGGATGAGGCAATACAAGATCCTAACGATCAATAATTTTGGTTTGTCTATAAAACATGTGAAAATAACTCGAACAGGATAGCTTCGTAATGAGAGATTTTTAAGTTTTGGTGGATTACATTTACAGAATCAGATATGCACAATACATCATGTTTTGTCATCATATATGCCTATAGCCTCCTCAGAACAAAAGAAAGTATACCTGGCATTCATAGATATAGAAAAAGCTTTCGATAAAGTACCAAGGGAAAAGTTATGGAATATCTTAAGAAAAAGAGGGGTAGATGGTAAAATAAGACGTACAATACAAAAAATATATAATAATAATACCAACGCAGTAATACCTAACGATTTGGAATCAGACACTTTCAAAACAAAGGAGGGGCTCCGACAAGGAGGTAGTCTAAGCCCAATGTTGTTTATTGTCTACATGGACGACATCATTAAAAAATGTACGGAAAAGAACAAGAAGGTTAGAGTTGAACATCTTAATCTGAAAGCAGTGGAAATATCGGAATGGGCATTTGCAGACGATGTAGTTATAATAGCCGGCAGCCAAGAAGACGTACAACATAACCTACTAACATGGAATAAGACCCTAAAGGAAAGTGTAATGACAATTAACAAAAAAAAAAACTAAAGTTATGGTGGTGGGAGACGAAGACGAAGACATGAAAATCAGAATAGAGGGAACCGAAATAGAACAGGTGGGAACTTTCCAATACCTAGGAGTAAAAATTGATGGGAAAGGAACACAGGAAGCAGAGATTAACCAGAGAATAGAAAAAGCAACAAAGCTGTACTACAGTATGAGAAATAAGTTTATTAATAGAAAAGAGATATCCCGTGAAACAAAACTTAAAGTATACAAGGCAATATATCGACCGATCCTAACATATGGAAGTGAATCCTGGGTGCTAAATAGGGGACAGAAGAGTAAAATACAGGCAGCAGAAATGAGGTATCTAAGAAGAGTTAAAGGCGTCATGAAGATGGATAGAATAAAAAACTTAGAAATAAGAGAAGATCTAAAAATACAGTCTGTGTTAGAATATATTGAAGAAAGACAGTTAGGATGGTGGGGACACTTACATAGAATGGAGAATACAAGACAAACAAGAAGAATATGGGAAGCAAGAATAATGAAAAATGAAAGAAGAGGAAGACCGAGAGCGACATGAGACAATGTTATCACTGAGTTATTGGAAAGGAAAGGGAAAACCAAGACGGAAGCGAAAAACATGGCAAGAAATAGAAAAGAATGGAAGAAGTTTTTAAAAAGCTAAAAGAAGAGAGACGCCCTACACCATAATTATGGTAGAAGGGAACTTTGGATTATATATATATATGTATATAGAGAGAAAAAAAAACGATAAATCGAGGTAATCGGTCTGTAGTTAAATGAAACACTCAATTATTCATCTACTCTATAAGCTAAATTGAATTTGATTAAATTTTAATCAAATTCAATTTAGCCAGTGCATAACTCTAATTGTAAGTAATTATTACCAATTCTTTGTGGTTTCTTTGTTGATTGTGATACTTTTTAGCACACTCCTGAAGAAGTTATGAATCATAACGAAATATAGAGTAGATGAATAATTGAGTGTTTCATTTAACTACAGACCGATTACCTCGATTTATTGTTTTTTCTCTAATACGTACGGTCGATACTTCCCTTCACATTATATATATATATATACACATTTACAGAAATTAGCGTCTTATAATGCGTTGTGTGCATAGTCTACTATCAAAGTTAAATATTTTTGACAAGATTCTATTTTATTCATTACGTATCAGTTATATCTTTTTCGAGAAACTATTTGAATCGAGCTGTACATATTAGTTTCAGTTTTATTTGTTTTAATTTTCTAAATAAATTTGATCATTAAGTGTAACGCTTATGATAAGTAAACGGGGTTTCAAGTTCAATGATAATAATTCAAAAGTAATTTAAGTTTAACGCAAATTCAATAAACATTTATATTTGGATTTCTTCCCGATTTATATTAAACTGTTTACTTTACTTGGATATACCATCCGTCCGAATGTCTCTATATACGCATGTTAGTGCAAAGTTAGTTCTCTAATGTATCCTGTATACTATCATTAAGAGATAAGTACGATTCTTTCATGAACATTAATTTCAGAACACCAATAAATACGTCTCACTCAAAATTAGCCACATTTTACAATTAATGGCGCGAAACAATCCACACCTACACACACTGCTTACTCTCAAAGGGAATTTATTTGGCGTGAACCGAAGTAGATAGGAATAAATTCGATTGCGCTACGTAAATCTCGCAAAGTGGGGAAATTTAAAATGTATTCAGGTGTAAATTTAAAGTTACTGCATAGAGGCAACTTGCTGTTTTTTTTTATTGAGTTATCGTGAATATGGGGCGATTATTATAATAACGATAATTTAGAGTAGATCATAAAAACGCGATTAAAAAATGTAATTAACTTTAAGCACTTTTCACGGAAATCAGCAGTCGAACGAGATACTTTAATCTATCTTTTTAAAACTTCTTAAGTGCGATCATTAAGACTTCATTAAACGCAGTATCGTAGGTGCCATAAAGGAGTAAATCGTCGATGAATCGATCAATAATTTACTTCTATCCCTGGATGTCGATTCACAAAAGGATAAAAACCGAGCCCTTTGAAAATATCCCTCGTAGAAAAACAAGAAGAGCACTTTTCCGGACGTTATTATCTCTTGTAAATACCGATCTGAGCGTGATAAATGGCAAAATATATTAAACCGCAAGTGCAAAATCAATATCCATAACTTATTATGAGGGCAAATTTGAATATAAGCAAGGACGATATTCATTTTATATGGGATATCGGAGATTCCGAAAATGTCATCACGTGTACAACGTTAATGTCTGTTTTTTCTTCAATTTTCAAAGTTTCAATAATTAATTGATAAGAATTTGAAAATAATTTTCCTCCCTAACTTAGCACGCAAACTTCTTATGAACTTGCTCGTGTATAATCGGCTACAACAACACAACTGTAATGTATTACTACACCAGAAGAACAAAAATGTTTAACCAACTAACAAGCAAATATCCTCGAAAACCATTTAGCACTCCAGGAAAACTGTATCTTAAGTTCATATAAATATTTTTGCTGAGTAGCTTTTTGGTTTAACAAAACAATTAATTTACCAAAGTTTATTTAGATTAAACCGGAAATGTGTTTACATACTGAACAACTATTTCTTTAAATGATATGGCCATAGGTCCCAGGTACCTGCATATAAAATCATTTTCTATATTGACAAGTTACCAAAATAGTTTTCTTTGAAAAAGATCTTGAATTGAACGCATACACGTAAACATTCTCTGAAAATCAATGCATAAAGCCATAGATGATATAATGTATCATAACTAAGTGTATCACTCAAATAGTATAACTCAATTATGTTGCGAATTACTTTCGCGAAACTTCGGTAGTTTACACTATACTCAAGCGCAACTTTCGGTTAATTATATTACTGATACATTTGTTACGACAAAAGCTAATGAAGAGGGCAATTAATATTACGGATGCTGCTATACTCCAACTTTATTAAAGTGAACTAAACTGTTTTGAAACGTGACTAAGTTTACTATGAATGTGTAGATGCTGTACCAATAAGTAGCAAAACAGTACTTCAAAATTTGAATTGTAAAGTACAATCAAATTTTGTGGTAGAATAAAAGAAATGTAATTGTGCTAAAGAAGAGAAAATATAAGAAAGTTGTATTATTTAGGTGGATATTGACCCAACAAACGAACATGACCTACTGGAGGAATTACTACATCATCGAATGCAGAGTAATTGCACACACACAGAGGCGCACCTACACATATGCACACTTACGATGGGGTTTCGTACAATTGTCACAGACTGCAATGTGTAAAAACCAAAATATTTACCTTTAAATAAATTAGAACTGCAACATAAATAGGCACTTTATTTACAAATACAGACATTCTTAGTGTTTTATATTATAAACTAAATCAAAAAACATATAATATTCAGCTATGATGAGGGAATCGCCAATCGTAAATCTCAACGTTAATCTGAACTTTCCTGGTGGTAATGACGAATCCCAAAGATTAAAATTTTCCAATCCATATGATTTCTGAAAAAGACCGTAACTGAGCAAGACTTTAAGCTGAGGCGGGCGGTTAGGGATGGTGGGGAATTTTTTTCCATGTACGACAATGTTAAAATTTTTTGAAATTTTAATGCAAAATTTTTTAAAATTACAAAAACAACTGATAAATTACAGTAGCAACTATTATGCTGTTGCCAAGTAGTTGCTGGCATGATTGTAATTTTAAAAAAGTAAAGTTTCATTTTCGCTTAGCTGCAAATCTTAACCTAAAGAATTTTTCTACTACTTTAAACTACTTAATAGTTCAGTAACAACGTAACACTTGCTTCTGTTACAAATTGTTTCTGTAATGGAAAATTTCTCGTCGTCCCCCACCGGCCATGCAACCTTAACCTCACACTATTATACATACATACATTCGTATAATGGTGAGTTTATGTTAAAGCTGCGATAAATGATAAGCACGGAATGAAATGAAAACATAAAATCGATTCGATGTTTCTGCAACTAGTAAACGAAATCTTGATCACACATATTGATCTAAACTCACAGAGGGATGGGCCACAAATTTGTAAATAATATACGTATACTTTATCCAAATTACGTTATGCATTTAACTACATCAACTACTTTTCTTCGGTGTCTTATTGATGAAATTTCACAGTAAATTCAAATGAAACAACTATGCAATAATACAAAAAAATATAGTTTAACAAACATAACCTAAGAAACTTTACATGTCAGATTCCTGTGGTAACCATCCATTAATAGATACGAACGTTAAGCTTCATCTGCACCTATGTCAGGAGACATATAGCTGTGTTACGATTGGTTTACGTATTTACAGTCAAAACAAATAAAAAATCGAGCTAAAAGCAATTTGAAACAACTAACAATAATCCAAATAAAGCGAAAACATGGTCAATTCTGTAAGTTACGACCACAAATTTGAATAGTTTTTTTTTACTACATTGATGACTTGACAAATAGATATACTAAATAGTGTTTAAGATTATCTGAGGCTCTACGAAACTGTGTGCGGCGACAAATTAGGGTGCCGAGAAAGATCTAAGACAATACCTATTATGCTGTAAGATAAGAAATTAAGTACCGCTCTAAAAGTTTCACATTTTGTTGTCAACTCAAAGTACTCAAACGATGCATTTTTTTAAATAAATTCAAGTTTAATCAGCACTACAGACTTTGTGGAATTAACTTCCATTGCTTCGGTTAAATTTCTGTAGAATTTCGATGCAGTATAACCTACTTCTGAAATTGTACCAAATTGTATAAAATCAGATACCTAGGTTGAAAACAAAACAATAGTCAATCAACCTAATCGTAATTTTGAATAAGATGAAGAAAGATAAGTTTACCCAACAAATCATTCAATATGAACAGTTCGATTTCAGGCAGTTGTATCAACAGACTTTCACATATTCAAACTTACTGAATCCACATGTAACCCGTACGTAGAAAATCATCGGTGCGGTGTATTTATGTAAATATCTTGAGGAACTTCGACAGTCTGGCAAGGAGAACTCATTTACAAAATATACTGACATGAATCAAAACATCTTTCATCATTTACGTTCTAGACACTATAAATAAGAACATTATGCGGCAAAGATTATAAACCTACTTCATTTAATCGGTGATTAGGCAATTAGAGTGACAAAGAAAACTTAGCCCACCATCCGATCAACTTATTCGTAGAACATTTTCGGCATTTCTAGAGTGACTTTTGATTCTTGCTTTAGATTTAGGCTGTTCGTTTAGACACTATTAACAAGTGTTATAACAACATCGTTTATAACTAATCGCCCAGCAGCCCCACTTGATAAGCATCTCAAGTTGTCAGAATCCTCTCAATAACCGAATTCTAGATTCAACCGCTTACTTATGACCACAAGTCGGTAAGAAAGTGTATGCAGATGCAAACAGATTGCTTTCGTTAATATAAGTCCATATAGAAATTTTTGTCAGATTATGTCACATAGAATATAAATTACGCTGAAACATAATTTGCAACCTCGTAAGAAAACATAAATTTTTCACTACAATTGAATATTTTGCTCCTGGAAGTGTTAAATTGGGCGTACAAAAGTACTAGCTTCCTTCATCGGGACATCGGGTTAAATTGCTGGTTTCAAAAATTCGATCTGCCCCAAATGTTTTGGTAGTTAAAAGCCAGCATACCTTTAAATTCACTTGTAGAATTTGAAGTGTAGGCATATTATTTATAATAGCGTGGAAAATCACAGTGACCTTGAAGATAATTAATGATAATCCAAATATTGTTAACTCCATTAAATATTCACCTTAAATCCATCACCATCAAGATCTGTTCTAAGGCCAAAGTATACATTATAGGCGCGGTATGTACGATTTGGTTTAACATTTTGTAGTCGAAGGTACTGTAGGAGCGATTTATTGTAGCCTACTATCTCAGCATGATCATGTACAAATTTGTAGTCATTCTGCTGAAACTGAAAACATTTTTCCAAATACAGGTCAAAAATATGGTCAATCCTTACAGCCCCACATAAACTTATATCTAAATATGTTTAGTATTAGTTATTGTTTCAGGCAGCGCACATATGCGTTAAAAAATTTAAAATTATAGGATCAGAAGTAACACCCTTTTACAAACCTTCACTGTTATGAATGCAATTATAGACTTCTAGATGATACACCTACAGTCTTGGCCAATTGTGTTAGACACCCTTTACTTTCATAGGTTCGAGAGTGTGTTTTCCGGCCGATTTTTGGGCGATTTGTTGACGATCCACTATTCATATCGTTGCTGGGTGGTACGAACCGCACATCGCGAATACTTCATTATTCTCGCTATAGCGATTAAAGTCTTACTTTGTGTCTTAAGTAGCACTGTTTGCCCACGTTCTACTTTGGTTAATTCACAAACTTTTGGCATTGTTTCACTAAATTAAGTTTAATCCATAAAAATGAAAGTATCCAACACAAAATATCCTGGTTATATACTCCTAACACATACCTCTCTCCAATCGCGTCGACAATACGCTAATATTTAAAATCGAAACATTGCTGCCTGCTTACCTATTGTCCCAAAGTAAGCACTAAATATGTAAATTAAATATAAATTCGATGCTCATTTTCTTGGAAGTGTAATAATACGTATAATAATGGGGTTTTATGAGGGTGTCTAACACATTTGGCCAAGGTTGTATATAATGTTCATCACACCAGTGTTTTAGTCAAAAACGATCTCATTGTGTTGAATATTGATATACCTATTAACCTATCAATTTTATTAAAAGAGCCTGCAACATAATTGCAAATAATATCTTAACAAGTGTTCTCTCTTGCTAAATAACAAATAAATTACATACTGCATTTAATTACTTACTTCGTTACTGCTAAAATGCTTTAGACATTTCATATTAAAGTATTACAGTAGCTTTTCTTACTTAAATTGGATTTTAAAACACCTACATACATACTCACCATTACAACTGCGGCTACACAGTATAAAACGACTATCGGCAATTCGTTCATGCCGAAATTATGTGTACCTACAATTTTTGAATGGTTAGAGATATAGATTTGCAAATATGTAGATATGAATTAGAATTGTTTCTCATACTTTACTATCAAAAAATATTTTCTGGCCTCCAGTTAGTACGGTAATGATTCTATTTTTTTATAGCAACATATATCCATCCTATAGAAAGAATAAATGTCGGCAATGTTTGTAAACTCTGCGCCAAAAAAAAATTAATTCGACCTAGAAATGTTGTTCAAAATGATCAAGAATTAGCCTTAAACTTTGAAAATTAAAATATTAGGACACTTTATTCTTATTTCTTTATTTTTTAAATAGGTATCGGTCAATAAAGAATATAGAAAAATATCAGAACAGTTTTACACGAAAAGTTAAATTGTTGTCGAGTTATTTATAAATAATCGTCCAAATTAATTGTTTCCAAATTGAAAAGGTTATAATTTGCTGTAGTAGGCAAGTACCTGTCAAATTTCTTGCACTATTTTAATCGCAATATACTGGTTTACAACTACTCAAATGAATCACCAAGGTTTTAGTAATGATGATCTACAAATATTACTAATTATGATGAATGTTGGCACATTATTGACAAAGTGAAATGTTCTGTAGTTGTCCACATGACTCTAGACCAGACAGCAAAGTTGTTAGAAATATATACATAGATACAAAACGACATATACCATGACCATGAAAATAGACTGGGGTATTCTATCTACCTATGAGGCGCCAGAAACTTGCGAACATTTACGGAGAAATGTACAGCACACTCATATATATTGAAAAGCATGTTGTTACGAATTGCTAGAGACATGTCTTATATTTTATACATCTATTTAACGTCCTCTAACGATAATGGACAAAACAATATTAAGTTTGAGTCACTAAATATAGGCCAAGGAAAATCCTTTCTAATAACACCAAATTTGCTAAATTCCGTTCACGGGAAGCAGAATAATTTCAATTTATAGAAGAAATTCTTACCATTCACACATTTCTGAAGATTTTTTCGGAAACGTGAAATCGGCTTTCGCTAATTTATTTCTATTTAATATTTTCGATAAAAAATAAAATTTCCGAGAAAATTTAAACAGCGTCATGCCACTTATTGGATTGGTTCGAATTTGTAAGCATTAGATTGGAGAAAGAATGCTGTTCTCAACAAGACTAAGTTTGCAAAATTCGGTGGAACAGAACCGAAGTTATAACCATACCTTCAAAACAAAGTTTCCCCTCCCCTTATTTGATAAAGTATAAAAAAAATTCCAGTGTAAAATATGCGGAATTTTCAGTAAATTGCGATTCTCGTATTTGTAATAAACCTTACGTTGATAAATTTTATATAAAATAAGAATTTAAATTGTTGGTGTTACATACATATGTACATTAGTTTTTTAACAGAGAAATAGAACTTGCTTAGTCACAAATGTACCGGAGAGCGTTATAACTGTCCTGGGATATTTTCATGGACATCCAATTGTATCATTAAGAGATGGCGAATGTCATTAGGACTTCAGCAATCTTCAATTCATAAGACTTTCTTAAGAATATTATTTGCTATAATGAATGCAAGATTACATAAAATGATTTATTCGATAAAGGTTTTCACAATCGTTGTTCACTGCATGGAAATTGTTAATAATAAAATTAAATTAAACGATGCAGAGAAATCATGTAGCTATTTTAAAATATGAAATTGAGAACTATCTGGACATTTTCCTATATATAATTTTAACAACGAACGTATTGCCTTCCTTGGATTAATATATTTCTTCTACCTATATGATATTATACAATTATGCGTGTCATTTTGATACAAATGTACTGGATAAAAATAAAAAATGAAAATATAGTAGGACATTTAAATAAGCTATCTATGTTTATCAATTGCATGAGTAAATAACCATCAAGATAGATTTCACTTACTTTAAAACAAAATATTGAGACCACCCTCAGATTCGTCGTAGTTATTCCGACATTCGTGGAGATAACAGGACAGTTTTGCACTATGAGAACAATCATCTCACTCTGTTAAACATAATTTATATAAATAACTGGCTTGGGAAATATGCAAAATTTATTTATTATAATACATGTAAGATCAGTACTTCACATCATAAATACATTTAGTACGATGACATATTCCACTCCAAAAGACTTGTTATCAGTAAACGTCAATATTAATATGTATTTTCCAGGAATCACACTAGGAGGTAGTGACGCATTCTGAAGATTGAAATTTTCCAATCTTGCAAAAGACCTTAATTTCCTGTTCAATTTACCACTTTAATAAGGCACACATTTTATACTTCGTTACTTAAAAGCAAACGTATGTAAGCTCAAATTTTACTAACGAATAACCTGGCTGATTATATTTACAGAACTATTATTCCGAACCGAAATATTACGTACACATACATATTAAGTAATATTTCAGCGATTTTCTATTACTTAATATCGCAAAACTGCCGTTCCATATCTGTAGAACTTAGAATTAGAATTTATAAATTAATTATGCCATGTTTGCTATCGTTGAATTTAATATTACATTGCCAAACATTAAAATATACAATATATTTTTTTAATAAGAAGGCTAAGTAGTCCAGTCGACTCCGAATCAGATTTCTGCTTCGTTTCTGCTTTGTATCTACCCATAATATGTGCAAGATTCCTCCTCCTTCCATTAAGGCAAGTGATTTTTATCGCAAGATAGACCAATAGATCCTAAAAAGGGGATACATATTTCTTTTCTAAATAGTGAGATCCTCATTTTCGTAAAAACAACTTCCCCTTGTAACTCCAATCCATTGACCTTCGTGTGCATTCTAGATTATAATAATGTTCCGCCCCAGTGCCAGGCGACTTCATGACTTTTCTTCGAACATTTCGTAAAAATAGTAAGCATATGTTCTCCTCTGTAATTATTCAACAACTAAAGCATATTAAAAAATGAAGTATTGAGTATAAAAAATTCAACCATAAGGAGATAATCTAATTCGATCTAAAACAAGTACATTAACTCTGTATTAGTATGTAGAATTTCCTTTAAAAACATAGATTTTGCTTAAATCTTTACATACACGGTGGCTGATATCTATGGAAACGGTTAATTAATTCGTAAAATAGAATAAATAAAAGCTAACTACATATAGGGTCAGTCAGTCAAATCTTCATGACAAAACAAAATTGTTATCCCTTTAATGGAGCAGCCTATGTATTATTCGATCTCTGAATTTTCTAGATAATTCTAAACAAAAATCATATAGCATACAGCCTACCTAAACTTAACAGTTAAGAAGATATCGAACTCCAAATGAAGAGAATTATTTAAATGCCATATGAGATGTGGTTGAAAATTGAATAAATTCGATACAGCAAAGGGCTTTAAAGCATAACACGAGTCGAAACCTTATTTTATATACAGAAACTTGACCTCTGAACTATATTTATTACTTTTGCAATACAGCATTGTTCCCGAGCTTACACGAATTCTCGTACAATAACAATCCCAATTTACCGGCGAAACAAATATGATTCCAACAAAATGTGACTGTTCCACATTTTGGACGTGTGGTTTAAGAATATGTAAAGAAAACTTTTCCCGGTAAATGGATAGGACGCAGAGACATTTCAATGAGCATTTAAAAGAATCAGTATTACCTACACCTCTTAACTTTTTTCTGTAGTGCCATATACAGAGTCCTATTTCTAATACAGACCACAAAATATCAAAGAATTGTAAGAAAGAATTTTATTCAGAGATATTCATCAAAATAGCATGACTATTTAATTATTTCTGTAAATGCACTAAATATTTAATCATATCTAAATTTTGAACAATTTTGCGTAGAGTATAATTCTCTTTAAAACTCGATATCTCTAAAACTGCTAATTTTAGATATGTCATATCCTATATGATTGTTGTTGGCGTATCTGATTTAGTGTATCACTGACAGAGTAACGGTGTACAGCGTACCAAGGTGTCTATCTTACAAGCTTCTTTACAGCGAACGGGGCTGCTATTATGTTAGATACAGCAAAATTTATATAAACAATGTTGTAGAGAATTAAATTTAGCATAAAAAAGATAGGATATATAAATCTTCAACGGATATCACAATATGAACCTTCAAACTTTCAATTAACCGTAGGATGAACGATTTGTCGATCTTCAAATTGTTCTAACTCACAAACAAATTAATAAAGTATCATATAGTCGCGGACTTTTTGTGCTAAATTTAATTCTCTACAACATTGTTTATATCAATTTTGCTGTATCTAACATAATAACAGCATCGTTCGCGACAGTATATCTCTAGATATTAGTAATGTTACGCATGCGAGTGCCCATTCGTTAGTCGCGCCAGTAGTTTCACTCCCAATTTGTCCTCTTTCGACTGGAGTGTGTGTGTGCCTGTTTTACAATAATCAATTTTAGTAGCAATTCTAAATAAAGTATAGAATTACCTATTATATTTTATTATGTTATCTGTACGGAAGCCCAAACGAATCATATGACAATGTAACTTAAAATTCCGTTTTTTAAAGTGGAGATTTTGTGTTCAGAATTTGATATTTTGAGTTTTAGACTTGATTAATGAACATAATATAAGGTAGAGCTCGTTAAAAATGTTCTCAATCTAAATTTCGTTTATTATACGGTTGTATTTTACTCAACGCACATATACAACCACTAATGTGATGGACTCAATATGACCCCGGTCGAAGATATTTTGTTGAGCCTCATTTGGGAACCCAGCACCTACAATAATTACTGTTCTCGCTTGTTTCAGCAGTTAACATAATAGTACATTTTGCAACAAGATATGAAAATAAAGTTTTTTCGTCAGTGAGGTAAACTCACGAACGAAAAAAAAAACATTTTATATCGAGCAGCAACTTTCTACGAATTTGATGTTGGATCAAAATGAATTTTTCTCGTTCAATCCTTGCTTGACAAAAAAAAAATATTTTTTTCAAATTCCGGAGGTCAACATTATCAGACTCAACTATTTTAATCCAGGCCACAGAACCTTTGAAGGCTAGTGAAATTCATCAAATTGATTACGCTTTCATGTTTGGATTCCCAAATATAATTTGTAATTGCAGGCACGTATTGATTACTTGTTAGTTATGGGTAAGTTCTACCTCTCTACAAAGAATCCATCCTGTAGCAAGCGCAGGAAGAGTATAAAGAAACGTTTAGCTTCAATTCGTCAACAGTAAGTTCAGTTTCTGCACAAAGTAATAACAGACGTTACATGGTAATTTATATTCTAGAAAAAATAGTAAAACTATACCTTATAATAGCGGGCTGGCAGAAGAAATTGAGAAAACCGAAGAAATAAACAAAAAAAATTTGGAACCACTGTGTGAAGGAAGTGTATTACAAAATGAACGAATGCCAGAAACTTGTATGTTAGAAGAAAACGAACAACAATTAGATCAAGGAGCTCTAAATTCGAGTGAGAGTGAGATTGAGGTTGAGGTACAATTTTAATAAATTGAAAATCATTCTCACGCTAACAAATTACACATCATTACAGGTAGAAAAAGTAGTACCGAAAACACATTTTTCTTATCAGGAAGACGAATTGTGGACATCGGTTTTCTATTTAAACAAATTTTGAGTCACACTTCACATAAACCTTTTCAATGTTCCCTACAGGATATGGACGTAATTTCAGAAAGCCGTCACGGACTGAGGAGTGATTTTATCTTGAAATGTAGAATGGGTAACAAAAAAGAGAAGATAGCCACGGAGGAAACAGTAGATGCAAATATAGACGTCAATACTGCAGCAGTATTAGCTTCTGTATCTACAGGAGTGGGTTTTTCCCAACTTGAAGAATCGCTTTCTGTTTGGAATGTTCCGTGCATGTCGTATAGCACTTATGCTGTGAATCATAGCAAAATAAGTGAGAAAATTTGTGAAACAGCATGGAAATGCATGGAAGAAGGTGGGAAAGAAGAGGCACGTTTGGCACGAGAATGTGGGGAAATTGACGAGGATGGGTATCCCCTCATAACAGTTATCGGCGACGGGGCTTGGTGCAAACGATCGTACCGTGTCAATTACAATGCATCATCTGGCGTCGGTGTTCTTATTGGCCAGCGCACAGGCAAAATTTTATTTCTGGGAATTCGAAATAAATATTGCAGCTTATGTGCGAGAGCCGAAGCTCAAAAGAAACCTGCCACTGAACATACCTGTTATAAAAATTGGAATGGTTCCTCCACTTCAATGGAAGCCGATATTTTAGTGGAAGGGTTTAAACGGAGCGTTGAAATGCATGGTATCAAATTTTCTAAATTAGTTGGCGATGGCGACAGCAGCGTATACAGAAAACTTTTGGAAGCCCGACCATACGGGCCAGCTTTTTCTATCGAGAAAATTGAATGCTGTAACCATTTATACCGAAATTTTTGTACAAAACTGACAGAGCTATCAAAAAAACCAAAAAGCAATGCGAAGAATCTAGCAGTCCCGGTACCGTTAAGAAAGAACTTGGAGATAAATATAACAAGGCTCCGCAGTGGCATTAAAAAGGGTGTTGATCACTGGATCAAACAAGACTTATCATTCCATGAGAAACTATCAAACGTAGTACGAGATATTAAGAATTGTCCTAGTCATGTATTTGAACATCAGAATGCCATGATATTGGATATTTCTGTGATGGTACTCCAAAAATTGATGAAGAAAATATTATACCAGCGATGAAAGCTTGCGGTCTTTACGAGGATATAACAGTCTGTTTGAATCGCCTTATCCATAATGCTGCTAGCCTTTTAACGAATATGGATAATAATGCTGCTGAGCAGTATAATGCTATAGTTTGTAAATTTATTGGTGGAAAACGACTTAACTTTTCACTTCGTGGGAGTTACCAAACTAGATGCACAGCTGCCGCCGTGTCATACAATACATCTGCGTCGTATCATAGTGTAATGCACAAAGCAAATTTATCAGAAGAACGGAAGATAAACAGAAGAAACGTAAATCAAGAAAAGCGTTATTCGGGTAAGATTTGTGAAGGTTACAGCATAAATAATAATATTAATCATTTATTGTTATAACAGGTCAGTTCATAGAATGTCTGAACGTAGGAAAACCGAAAACGCCGATTTTGATTACGGAACCCCAGCTCAAAACGCAAACTTGGTCTCTGCAATCCCAGATATGGAGGAAACAGTTTTCAACGATAAAAAAACAAAATTCCTTGCAACAAATAAGAAATCTTGTGGGGAAATTATCAAAATTGAACGTTCGACTATTGGACAAAACTGCAATCCACTTTGGAAAGCAGCGAGAGCAAACCGACTGACAGCGTCATATTTTGGCAAGATATGTCGAATGCGAAAGTCTACTTCTTGTGCGGCTACAGTAAAAGATATTTTATATAACGAATTTTACGGGAACGAATATACACGTTGGGGAAATAACAACGAGGAAAATGCCATCAATCTGTTCAAAAAACTTATGAAACATTTACCAGAACCCAAGAAATGTGGAGTTTTTCTTGATCCATGGGATGGAATTTTTGCTGCAAGTCCAGATGCGTTATTAGGTAAAGATGATTCAATGGAAGTCAAGTGTCCATTAGGGCCCGAAGATTCTCAAAGATATACTCCTGACGAAGCAATAATGTTAAAAAAAAATCAAATTTGCTGAATATATTGAGGGAAAACTGAAACTGAAGAGACACCATCCATACTATTATCAAGTACAAGGTCAAATGCAAATTACCGGAAGGCAACGTTGTCACTTTGTAATCTGGACCAGAAAAGAGAGAAACGCTGAACAGGCCAATGATGAATTATCGAAAGTTGTGTCCGATACAGTGATCACATCTAAATCAGGGAACGACGAAACCAGGCAGGACATCATCGGATCGATTCTAGCGGAAGAAATAATGAGAGATGATGAGTTTTGGAAAACTGAAATGCTTCCCAAATTGAATTTTTTTTATTACAATTGTTTGTTACCAGAAATAATAGATCCACGACATAGGAGGCACCAACATATTCGAGATCCAAAAAGAGAATAGAGTTGAATATTTTTTTAGTTTTTTTAATTATGTTAGATAAGTTAAAAAGTTGCTCATTAACAAGTTCCTATCTGGCTATAATAGCCAATAGCATGACCATAACTAGATTAGTACGTAACTAGATTCCTACATAATATTGAGTTTTAAAGACATTTTTTTCGCAGTTTGCAGTTTCGTTTTATTTTTTAGTTTCGTTTGCATTTGATTTTGTTCTGGTTAGCTATGTATTAAGACATGTACTATAAACCTAATTGTTTTTTCTTTTAATTTGGCTCCCTATACTAGGTACTTTTTATTTAACACTAATCAGTGAACAAAACCGGTACTGTTGTGTGTATAAATCTTTCGAACAAAACCGGTTTTGTTCGCGGATCAGTGTTAAATAGAAAGTACCTACTGTCTCAGCTAATACGGGTCGGCGTTCACCCTATAGCGTCGACCCTTAAAACTCTGCGGCTGCACTACCCCATTCCTGGTCTCATAGTTCCAGGGTAACGGGCGTGGCGGGAGTAGACTTCGTATATAGGGGAGGATGCTTGGGCGTAGGCATGGGCATACGCTCCGGTGTCCGGCCGCTAACCGTCGGAATATATGGTGGGTAAGTGAGGCACCCTACGGCGCTTACCTAGAGAACTCTGCAGCTGCACTACCCCATCCTTGGTGGCCACACTCAGGGAAACGGGCGTGGCGAGAGAATTTGACGAAGATAGTAGGGGAGGATAAAAGTCGGTTCGCCGAGGAGTAGTCCGCCCGCTGGTTGTCTGGTTGGGGAAACCTTCGGTTTCATCCTAAAACAACTCGGTGATTCTGGGACCCTACGGTTTCACTGTAGCTGCCGCGGAAACTCGATCGCCGGAGGGGCGAAAGGGTTGGCGCGGTTGGCATTTTGGGGTAGGGCTTTTGCCCGGCCGTCTCCGTAGTTCAGGCTTAATTCACGGGCGGGCTGGTTGTACCTCACGGCCAGATTCCGTTTCCCACGCTTGGCCGATAGTAGCCATCCGCAAAGAGGCCTAGGCCCCGTGGGGTTAGATGTGAGGTAGGAGTTCGCTAAAGCGTCTCCAACGGTGACCCGTCCAACGTTGACAAGAAAACTTGTCTAACATGGGTAGCACGGGGGAGAGGAGCCCACCGGTTCGCCGGGCCTCTCCGCGAGGTGTCGGTCTCGTGCGAGCAACTGGTTTCGTGCCTCTTTGTCCTGAGGAGTGTGTGCACTTTCCCTGTTTTGCCGCATACCTAACTGTCGGTCGGCAGCTGGTGCCCCTTTGGGGTCCAGCAACCACTTTCGTGTCTCAGCTAATACTGACCGTATCTGACCTTACGTGTTGAAGAAATGAGAAGCTAAATGAGTTTAACAAGAAAATGTTGACGTTCATTCGCTCGGGGAAGTTACAGACCGCGGCTTCGACACAGTCTCTCATCCGGACTAGAGTACGAGAGGATTGTTTCATAAATAGGTTTCTTATTATCGATTCAATTTTCATAAAGATAGACAAATAGTCAATGTTGAAATATATTATTTCGTTGCTGGAAAGTTATACCAGAACATACCTATAGGTAGTCCTGAAATTATTTCCGTTCGTTCCATGAGATCAAAGTTTAAACATACACATAAATAATCGAACAAAATAATAAAAAAAATTCAAGTAAAAAACTTCGCTCCGCCCACTGACCGTCTGATTTGTAACTTGAGTCACAGTTTCAGACGGCCTCCGCAGGGAGCGCTAGTAATCAGTCAAACAATTTTATAAATAAACTTTGCATGCCATTCTATAGATTTTCATGAAACTATGATCGTTTCGACAAACTCTGTACATAAACTTACTTTAGGTTAACGCTACAAGGTGAGTTTTATGCTACTTGTTATTTTTAGGGCACTAATTTTTCGTTTGTTGAAAAAAACAAAAAAACTCTGTAGCCTTTAAGGTCCGTTATTGAACTATACATCCCCATTTTTTTTCTTATTTATTCCTATAAATAAAAAAAATGGCAGCGAAAGTCTTCAGGGAACACTTGTCGTTCACTAGAGAACACCCTTAAGGCATACTATTATTGAAACACCGTCAAGTAACATTCGAATAATTCGAATTAAAAATCACCAGCAGATTAACACTGGACATATAATGTAAAGAAACGAATAAAAATTGGTGCTCTTTCTGTAATATATTAGTTTACACATCCTGAAAAGAATTATTGCCATACATCGCATTCACAGTTTACATTACAACAGAATTTTTCACCAATAAATAAACATAAATCAATTGCATCAATTGCAAAAGATATAAAGGTTCTAAATTATGAAACGATCACGAAAAGTATGATAGGAATATACAAAAACTTATAGTAAATATAATGCGCATAACTTGTGAAAATAGTACAATAAAATATTCAAACGCATTACAGTTAATAGTGATATGGTTTTCAATAATTTACACAATACATTTCAATAAAACTCAATGTACTTATTACTAAAAAACGCCGCCGTCGTTTAGATTCTACTTAAACTAAACTAAATAGATTATTGCAGACAACAAAAAAATCAAACGGTATATTCAGAATGTTTCAGGTTTACCGCTCTAGAAAGTTCATGAATTCTCTACACTTTATGTAAATTTTCAAGAGGATAATCTCTTCATAGCCTGTGGCAATTTAAACTCATAGGAGGACTCTCATAATGTACTTCTGTGGTTACTCGTCTGTAATTCTGCTAACATTGTTAAAATCTTGTTCAAACATTGTAAAATATTTACGAAGTGAAAATACTTCTTCTAAAATCAAAACAACTAAGAGAAGATTTGTAACAATCCAACAGATTAATTAATTTTGATTAACTTAAGAAATTATAAATTTTATGCGCTATAATAATGTAACCTCTACAAGAATTAATGTAATCAGAAAATGCTGTCAGTTTGGTACAAGAAATACTAAACACACCAGTACCATTGTATCAACTAATAAATGAACTTCTATTACACAAACATGTAAACTGAATGGAAAAATGTTATCTGCAATGCAATAAAATGTCTGAATATGGTAGAACATCTAAAAATGGCATTAACAAAAGGCGAACATATTCTGAAACGGTAGATACAAATCTTGAGGTGTTACTACAAATAATGATTATAATAGTTTTGTCAACTTTAATTGGCAAAAAAAAGGAAGATTTTGCGTTTTTTCGTAGTATTTTTCCTTTTTTCACCTACGAGTCTACAAAAAAGTCTGCTCCAACATTAAGTTTTTTCTATAACGTATAATCCATCGCTTAAAAAATGAAAAAAGAAATACTAGCCTTTACAGTTTTCGAGTTCTACCTATTACAAACGTCTGACTATTGACGTTACTTACTAGTCGTACTAATAATACGTACATCTCAGTACATCTGAGACGCCAAAAATAACATGAAAAAGGAACACAACCTTTAACAATTTCTTAAGCATAGAGCTAGCAATATATCATCATTAAGTAATAATTTTTAACCGTTCTTAACTTGAAGAACAGCTTATACTTTTAAAGGCATGTAAAAAAACTTATTTAGTGATAAGAATTCTATAAGAATAACAAAAATGTTCACTATTATCCTAACACTTTGTACAATTGAAAAATAGAAAAGGAAATTATTTTACACCAATGAAACCAGTGTTCATGAAAAAGAATGTAAATTGTGGTAAAAATCGAACTATGGCTATGAAACTTTGCCTATAAGAAAAGCTTGCACTACTGGAAGACATTACAAACAAACACAAAGATATCGTATGTGTTTCATTAGCACGAACTTTACTTTCCAAATAACTAGAAAATTATCGACCAGGTTCTCATACATAATTGTGCTTTTCTAGAAAAAAATGACTCATCCAAAGGCGTTTATTTGTCCTCATGGGCTCAAAATCATTCAAATGTGTCTTTCTTTCAGTGGATTGATTGTGCCACATCCTGCATATCATGTAACGGTGTTCTATTGAAACTGTATTACCCCACTATTCACAGCATGCTATCAAATAATGAAACAGTCTACTATCATAGATGTAGACCTGATAGACCTCATTTCCCAACCCGTAGAGTCACCAAACAGTAAATTTGTATAGTTCCAAAAACTTTTGAACAGTCTCATGTGCGTTGCTTTTGCTCCAAATACTGCAATTTTATTTGTTGATTGATCCATTCAATCTAAGGCGTATCATCGTTGAACAAAATTATAGAGTGGAGCTAGATCCTGTAAGGATTTTGTCGAAGACCTATCAGAAAAGTTTCTTTCAAAGTTGATAGACACCGCTCAAAATGCTGCTCTGTTATACAAGACTCGAAGTTGGTTGATTCACTCGATAATCCGTTGGCTCAGGCCATTCATATATTATTATGTTTGAAAGGTTTAGTTTTTTTGCCTTGCGAAGAGAAGTAGGTACTGTTGCTATTTAAATTGAATGTCAAGTCTAAAGCTGTAGCAGTAAATAATCAATGCAATAAATCCAGCTATAAGTACGTTTTTAGTATTTAAATAAACTGCATCTGAAGTTACATTACCTATATATGATCTTTGGCAAGAACTACTTTTCACATTTACATTAATTCAATTGTAATTGAAAAATTTCAAAATAAATTTAAAATTGTGTAATTCGTGTAAGGCGCAATTAATTTTATTTGCATTGGCTTGCGAAGCTTTAAAAGACACGCATATAGAAAATTTGGTAAAATTTTTTTCCACTCTGACTGATGTTTAGCACATTTTATTTTTAACATGTGGGAGGAGATCTGATAATATAACCAGTTAGCAACACAGCGTGAACAAACTAGCTGCAATTTCGACACATTTTGAAATATTCAAACTGTTAAGGGTTAATAATGTTCAGTCTCGTGCAAATAAATTCAAGATTTGCTAGTAACAGTGATGACAAATAATGAAATTTTACCCACGGCACTTAGGTTACTCACTTGAAATATTGAGTTAACTCAATAAAAATTTCGTAGTCGCAGATATAAACTGATTCATAGATAGTTACAGTAGATCTAATCTAGAGAGCAGCTGCACGTTACGAACCGTCAGAATGTAAAGCAAGCAAAAGCCATTGAGCTCATTTAGAGTCAGCTTACTGAATTGATTCTCCTAAAAGAGTCATATGCGAAAAAGGAGCAAAGCAAAAAGATTCATTCGGCCCATAAGCATCGCTTACATTGATTAATCGCTCATTGATTAATGTCCCAATTGTACGATATATGATATACCTATCATGTTCAGTTGTTATACGATCAACACCACCATCGGCGATAACTACACGCGTCGATTGAGGAGCAGGCAATTGTAAAATTATAACTAGGAAAATCCCTCTCGATGCGACCGTTTCTTTTTTACATAAAACTATTTTCTTTTAACTGCTGTGTAAGAAAACTTGTAAACTATTTTACGAATATCACAGTTGAAAACCACGGATACCTGTAATTCATACCATGTCCTACTTGAGACAAAATGTATTCCATTTCGGTTTATACACGCTGAAATAATTGTAATCTCTAACTTATTCAATAACTTAATGCAATTATCAAATATGTAGAATGTACTTGTAATACTGGACGTTCATATTAGTTATATAACATAACAAGCCTTATCAATATAACTGAGAGTAGCACAATTCGCTTAAACTACAAACAACTAACATGTATCTAAAATAATTAGATTAGTACTATGGAGGAAGGGTTTCCAGATGAAATTTGCCGGACCGGAGCCAGGTCTATATATCACAAAGTACGTGGTGCAATTAATGAGTGGATTATAAAACAACACCAACTAAATTGGAACCATGTAGCTGGACAAAGGCACAGCAAACGGATAATGGAACGACCGTCACAACGATTAACTGCTGACTTACTTGCATTAAACAGGACTCAGTTTAGGACAGTAACATGTCTATTAACAGGACATGGCTGTCTAAGAGGTCACCTGCACAAGATGGGGATCTATAAAGATGAACCCCTATACAGACACTGTAATGAGGAACAGGAAACAGCCTCTCATATCATCTTCGAAAGCGTAGCACTAAGTCAACGTAGGGTTGCTATGCAAAGCGCATTTGATTTACCAGTAGAGGAAGATTTACCAAATAGGCTTTTAAACCTGATCGAGGGAACCAGCGTGTCTGAGTAAAATGAAGGTAGGGATAACACAATAGGCCCAGTGGGCCGCAGTGTTAGGGACAACCAAAGACTGCCCTGTCTTGACAGTAAACAAGCAATCACTATGGAGGACATACAAATTATAATCTTTATAAAACCTTACAAATTTTTTGATATCTTGCCCTGTTAAAGCTGGGTTCGCAAAAAGAGGGAAGATTTGACAAATATTAGACTAATCTGTGACATTTTTGTCGCAAACCTAGCTTTAACAGAACAACTAAATTTGTAATTTTTTTATAAAGCATGAAATATTGTACAAAAAAGTCCGGCAGAGTAGTGTTCCAACTGTGACGGTTACAATTAAATGTTTCAAGTTAAACGAGTACCATTACTCTCTATTATCCCAGTAAGAATTTTTATACTGTATAAATTTGTTAACTTAGAACGATCCTATTTTCGAATAATAGCCATCCTCATCTAATTAGCAGTGAAGATTCTAAAAATTTTAAAGCAAAAGTGTATTTTCTTCTGCCATAAATGCAATGGTTTTATAGAAGTGATCTATTACTCAAGTAGTAAAAATGTAAAATGGATTTGTTTCGATAACTGAACTAACTGATTCTTGCTATCATCGTCCTTGGCGATAAAGAGCACATTGCATGCACTACCAAAATATTAATCGCTCAATATTTGAAATATGAACCAATTAATTTACAAAAATAAACAATTATTGTTGTCAAAATATCGTTAAAATCATGTATCACTTCACCCATCCCGCTTGAAAATCTTGAGATGGGATAGTTCTGTTGATGAACGACAATACTGTCTGCGATAACTTCATGCCGAAATATGTTCCTATAGAAGTAAAAGTTGGTACATACATCATTTTTTATACGGAACGTCTTTCAGAATATTCAGTGTTTCTATTTAAATGAAATGCTGAAATGAATTGTTTTAAGCGTGATTGATACCAAATGATGGAATCCAGAAAATACAATTGTTTAGTATATTTCCCTTTTTATTAGGTATATTTCCCTTTTTATTAGATGCGTAACCTATAGTTTCTGTTATATTAATGGAGTGTCCTTGAAACTGAATAGCGACAACGTGTTCGACGTGTTAAATTCATAGTTATATTTTATCACTTTACAATCTACAATGTCAGTATCAGTTACATTAGCTCAATTTATATTTAAATGCATACATATATTATACTGGCAAATTTACAAAATAATGATGCTACTAACAGTCACATAATGTATCTACATTGTTCGCGTTTCTAATTTACGTCAACACAAGCGTTTAATTCTGGTAGGTTAAATCCCACATTAAATATGATTAAGGATTAAGCACTAGCAGCGAAAATTAAAACGTTATATTGATATATAGCAGTGTACGACAAAAAAGAGCAAATTTGAACAACCTAAAAATATATTTACCCGCATAAAGTACATGTGCGCAACTCTCAAAACTTTAATCAACTACTTTAAAAATTCAAATCCATTTACGAAGCCAAAGACGAACTTGACGCACATAATACGCGACGATAATCTGTTCTTTGATATCATTTTGTTGATCTTGTCTCTGTCATGAATTGGAGATGTACACATAGAAGAAAACTTATAACTTAGTCCCGGTGGCGTTAGCGCCAAACGCTGTTGTTTTTTACAAGTTGCGCACTTTCTTTCTGCAACGTCATCTATAAAATAAAATGGGTAAACATTAAACTTACAGTTCTTCTCGTTCGCCGTTTTTCTCCACTTTCTGCCAGCTATTCGATTTTTAAAATCTCCATCGTCACTTTTCAAAGTCTCTTACGTTCTTCAAGAAATTTAACATTTTTTGATAATTTTCTACAAAAACCAAAATGAAACTAATTGATTTAGGTGAGACAGTTCTCAAATTTCTCGTCACTTATATTAAAATTAGAAGTCTCAAAGAAAAGAAAATTAAACATAAATTTACGTAAAATGTGTGCTTTTAAGAAATGTTTGTCAATTATATTTAGATTGAAAGCATACTTAGAAAAAAAAGAGGGTGAACGAACAGTTGGAAAAAATACGCGAGATCGCGCGTGAGTACGATCTCCGCAGTGTGAAAATCGAGAGTAGGGTGTTAAAGATCAGATCACCGTGGTAATAGCGTTGCGACTGGCGTGTTTTAGGCGCGAGACGTCCATGCCGATGGCCGTCGAGATGCTTTTCCCCGTGCGAAGCGGAAAGCATGCGCTTCGCTGTCATTCACGGCGATGGTCTCAGTCCTTCTTCTTCTCGTTATTACTCACTGCATCATCTAGACAGAGATGGTGGTTGTATGGTGGCGGTAGACTTTTACGCCCCACCGTGGAAAGCGCAGATAAATACCGGAGTTCTTCAAGTTAAATTTCCATTAAAGTAAATAACTCGTAATAAAATTACTTGAAAGGTGGTGTCACTGAAAAAGCACAGAATATTCTGCCCTTTCTTCCTGTATACGGTTGATTCTGCTATACATATTTCCTTGCACTGGTTTTCTCGCATATTTTCTTTACTTTGCAATTGGTCTACAGTTTTGGAATCTTGCTGCGTCATGTCGGAAAATAAGAAAACAACTGTAATTAAATAAATGTAAAAATTGTACTTTCTCCCTCCAAATGTAGCTGCAGTAAATCGGAAATGTGCGATTTGTTTCTTTTGAAGTAAATATAAGATAAAACAGAAAAATTCTGATAGCTACAACCGTCAATAGTCGCTTCTAGACTAACAGCAAACAGAAAGATAACCATCGACTGTCGAAATCAACCCCGCCTTATAATTTGCCTGCTACGAAAAATGCACAATCAGTAATAATATGTAGTTTCTATAATTTAACAGTTATCAAAATTACATCATCAGTTCCACCTTTCAAAGTAGAATAACCCTTCTCGTTTTATTAAAAGCTTCTAAATGTGGGAAAAGTCCAACAATGAAATCTGTCAAACCTTTGTAAATGAATGCTTGCCAATATTATTATGTCCATGTCTACACTCAGATGGATGCATTTTATGAGTGGTATTTATAGATTTCAAGCGTTTCTGTTAGTTTGAGTATATAAATACGCCTTTTAGAATACTGTTGGAGAGTGTTTGGGATTTAAATACAGCCTGTATATCCAGGTCATTTTCCAACTACGCTGGTATACTGCGTGACATACAAAACCCGTTCATTATCGTATATTATCAATGTATATCAGGCTTATCCATATTTGGAATGTCTTATTTAAAAGGATACTCAGACCAGAATACCGCTGGGTATAAATCGTGTCTAAAAAAGATTTCACTATTGCTAACCAACCTTATTATTAAAAATACTAATTTGATTAAATTAACAAGTGGATTTTAATATTTAATTTAATTTTAATATTTTCATACCGATTAATATGGTGATAACAAAAAATAATTGAAACTCTGTTTCTAAGATATTCACAAAAACACAATTATTTTTTATGTTTAACGTTTGAAAAATTTCAAAGCGCAAGTTTTATGCAAACAACACTTATTTATCAAAGATACACCTGTCTAAACTTGATAAATACAACACTTAGATAAATAACGACGATAACAAAGAAATCAAAACACAAGTATATACATATATGATGATGATTACTAAAGCAAAAACATTAAACCTTTATAAGATAATAGAAAAAAACGAACATTCTTTTATTAAATTTTTGAAGTGACCTTGATTTATTTTAATACATTTGTCATTTTTTTTGTTAGGTTGTCGAACTGTAAAAAATACATGATGGATAATTGATTTCTTATAATTAATAATTGTGGATAGTATAAGGTTACTATTGCTAACCAATAATTAGCAACGGATAAATTTTTGTAAATAGCCTTTTAAAAAGTACATTAAATTTTACAGAATTTCGCCTTTAATAGAAAATTTACATTTTCATTATTTTGATCTAAAAATTAAATATCAGGATAAGGAATGGACTAGTCACATTTGCTACACTTGGTGTGCTGTTACTCTGAGGGGCTGTTAAAATGGCAAGAACGGCGCTATGCCACTTACAAAACCTATAATTTGGCGTGAACAAACGGACCATTTGTCTGATTGCTATTTTTACTGCACGAAAACTTTCGGGTTTTCCAACAAAAAAAGAACAAGATTAGTTACATTCAGAAACCTTGCCAGTACCAAGACCTATAGGTGTTTCGAGTGAAGAATATGCCATTACAGATGCAGAGGAAGAAATTTACGAGTTATTATCGACCAGCGATGATGAATATTTACCATCTCTAGAGGACGGACCTCAGTAAATCAATCAGAATTAAATGACCTTATTCGAGATCTGAACTTCAAGGATGGAAGCTGTTAGCTTCGGGCATATATATTTATGTATCGTAATCGCCAAAAAGAACTGTCACAGTATTTTTCAACCGAAGAACGTCGTTCATTTCGCAATAATGTCGATGATATAATACTGACATTAGGACATCAACACAATCCAGACAAATGGCGTCTTTTTATCGATGCTTCGAAATTGAATTTGAAAGCTGTCCTTCTTCACATAGCAAACGTTTATCCACCCATCCCGGGCAGTCTTCTCGTCAAAATTAATTACAACAACGTGTACAAATGACGTATCAGCACTGACCTCAAAGTTGTAGCAATTCTGCTCGGTTTACAACTGATTGTGAGGTACAGGAAGCCTTCAAATACATTTTTTTTTACACTCGCACCTGGATTTCCTTTCCCCGAACCTCGGCGACGTCAGTGATGAACACAGTCTGTTATCGAAAAACATTATCAGGGCAAGTGGAACAGTGAAATGGCTGATTATTGTTGGAGTTTGGTATCAGAAAGTACCGTAAAATAGTATAAAAGACAAATAAATAGAAAAACTTAAGACAGAACGTTTGTACCAAAACCTGATGCGCCAGAATAAATTTGTTTTTATTGTTATTACATATTACGATTTTAACAAAAAGTGAAACTGTACATAGTTACTAAAGAAAAAATTAAAATTTGGTGCCTAGTGATAGAAAACATGTGATAGATTTTTAAACTGAAATATATTCGAAACAATATATTTTAGAAAATTAATAAAGTAATTAAAAAAATGGAGATATCGTTTCTCTAATAAAATTATGGTTATTGAAATAATTGCGACTAACGAAATAATCACTGATATATTAAAACATATTTTAAAATCTTTAAAAACTGTAACTTTAATATCATATAGACTCTATATGCTCTATGCTCTATATTATAGAGCATAGGTATTGAATATTGAGCTTGCATAGCACGTTTACTAATGGTATCCTTTGGCGAATGAAGTCTGTCTAAATTAAAGTCTATATTTACACCTCCACTACAAACATATCCAATCCAATAGTCAGAATATTGAAAATAAGGGGAGTTTTGAGTTGAAGAGGTAATTAATTTCAGCCATATCACATGCAAATTCCTTGCTTTATCCGAGAGAGAGTAATAGAAATTTGCACGCTGAGTAGTAGGCATATACGAATAGGGGAAATCTTTTTTGTGTAAAATCATACGACCTATAGTAATAAGAATTACTATAACAAAATTATAATTAGCTAATAACGTAGTTAGCTATTATATTTTTCTATATAATTGTGAATTTGATATTATCCAATTTTTTCTATATAATTGTGAATTTGATAGAAGAATTTATCCAATAATCATTTGTTTCTACTTTGATAGCAAGCTAAAACTATGATATATTCTACAAAAACAACAGCTCAATAAACAGGGGTGCTATTTTCATTTTTGTTAATTTATTATAAATTATATTTGTTGTTAATTTATATGAGCTCAGTAAGCGATAATGCCGCACCAAACATTGGTTTTAAAGTCTAGTTCAAATGCGAACCTTAAGCTAAACGTTGATTTTTATATCGCTATATGTAAACTTTGCCAATTAGAGAGGTACACACTTTTCTTTAGATGGAAATGGCTTCTTCCGTAAATAAGACATTTTTAAGGGTTCATAAGTTTTTTTTATTTGCCCGATTATTTTCACAAATATCCAAAATTTCATTTGGACGGGTTTTCTCGTTTTCTCTTTAATTGATGTAACTTTCTTCGAATTATTGAATAGGGAAGAAACACTGTAAAATAAAAGAAAAAATGGTAGGTAAACAAAAAAGTCGATGACGTCATAAATTGAACACACACTGTGGAACAAAATAGCATCTACTGCAAAAATTTTGAGCAGTTTGTGAAAAGTAAAAACAATCTTCTTGTGGCGGTTTAATAAACAAACATAAGGGAAATTAATTTCTACCACTATCCGCCGCCACGTAATGAAATGTTATACCAAATTACTACCAAAATTTGATAATTTCTTAAAGTGGTAAATCTAATATCTAGAGTTTAGATGGGGTGGCACGTTAAATGTTACTCCCACATTTTAAAAATCTTTTTGAGGAAGTACATATGTTTGAGGCTAGGTAAGGAAGATTTTGTGTTTAAAATCTCTTGGGCGCCACGGTATATGAACAAATCCTCCTGTGAAACGCACAATGACAGACGTTACTGATACCAAAATAAATAAAATAATTAATTTAAACGGGTCGATGGCCGCAGTGGTTAGGCGGCTGACTATTGTTGTGAGAGGACGATAGGTGCCGGGGTTCAATTCTCTGGAGGGACAGTGACATTTTTTCAGAGAGTTTAATCCCGGATCGACTTGCCATTCGCTGTTGGGAGCAAAGTGATTAACAGCGCGGCATCATAAAAGGCGGTATGATGCTGTCACAAAGCCATTTAAACACAACTTACACACACTAAACTACACCGCAAGAGTTGCAGTGATAGCCAGACAAGTAATACAGCTTACGGAGTCACTGCAACTAAGCACCCACCACACATTAAAACAAAAAAAAATTCCCCTGACTAGCAAAATGTCGGTCGCAGTCGCTCTAACGTAATTAATAAAGAAAACAGATACTTACTTTACAAACTTTCTTATAATCTTTCCCTAATACGTTCTCAGGTACGTGCGGTAAATGGAGGATTTATAGTATTTTAACAATAAATAATAACACAAAATATGTCGACTTATTTGTCACTGAATGAATGAAAATATAGCAAATGAACGAATAACAAATATATTAAATAAAATGAGTGAATATATAGATACAAAATTAGAACATATTAAACGAAATCTTAATACTAAATGCACCTTTCTTAATTTAATTTAACAACTACGCCATTATGATTTTAAACTAATTTACTAACGAACTAACAACATTAAATATCTATCTGAAGTTACGAGAACAATAACAGTAAAATTTATATAGAATAATAGTTAATTTTTATTTGCTACGAGCTCGTGTTAATGCAAAATAATAGCTTTATGGCCAAATACCTTTACGTTACTTCTTTCTTCGCGTACGCTCGCTGACGCTGTTTCGTTCCACCAAATGTCCGCTTCTCTTTTCGCTTTGTCTTGGGGCTTCGGGCGTGTCCTTTCTTGTCTGTTCTCTTACCAGTATTTTTATTTTTTATTGGCTACGTGCTGGCCTAACACCAGTAACCACGGCCGTTACCTTTATATTGATTATGTAAACAAGTATAGTAAAACAAGAACACTAACTGGCCCTAAATTGACAAAGATATTTTATAATAATTGCGGAGCGAACTGCACTCTCTGGCGGTTGAACAAAAAGTAGTCTTACAAGCGGAGCCGAGCCAAATTCCTACACCGTACAGTTCTCACCATAAGTCACCTGTTTTCTCGTTGTCGGTTAAAAACTATTACATTTTTAAACTATTAAGAATACATGAAATTTTAATATAGGGACATTTATATACAATCACGGAATATATACAGATAGGTGCATTGAATTAACTAAAATAAAATAACATTTCTTAATATATATGTACTTATAATAAGTACTTGTCTTCCTTATTATGTCAATGCGCTTGAAAAATAAAATAATTGAAAATGTCGCGTCCCGTTACATACCAATAATTGTACCTACATACTCTGTTCATAACAATACAACACACTCCTTTCTATTGAAATTTCAGTACATACTGTAATTAGAAAGCAAAGTTAGAAATTGTATATTAATTTTGAAAATAACATTGACTCTGGCATTGGAATTTATTCAAGATCCTCTACTCTCTCAGTAGTGTCTTCTTTTAAATAACTTAACTTTGTTTAAGATTAATGCAACTAGGTATATTGTAAGCAAATTTCCAATTTAATATTCTAATTACTATTGAATACAACTACGTTGCAGCAATTTGACCCGTGTTATGCCTATGTATAATTAAATTACAGGTATATTTTATGAAACTTAATATGATTTTATGACACAAATATTATATCAAACATTTCTGTTCTTCAAATTTGTGAGAATTATTTAGAGGACGGTTACAGAATCCATGTTACTTCAAATTCGATAAAACCAAAAAACAGTTTTCATGCATTTTTGTTTTAAACGTAACGTAAATATTGTAGTTCCATAAAAATAGTTAATTACTATTTAAAAATCTTCCGCTGCTAAAATATAAGAGAACTTAGTTAATGGCTTTAGTATCTCGCTTAAAAAATGCCGATATTAATGTAAAATGTTTTATATTAACTAACGTATGTACCTACAACAAAAGAAGCACTCTCCGCAATGCTATATAATTTCCATTCGTCTGAGAGGTTGACTATAAAAAGGGAGATGAGTGAACTACGTTAGGAATCCCTCTGGCGTTATTGATGAATGCTACATGCAATATAATTAGCACTATATCATAAATAATAAAATACAAAATCCTTCCTTCGTTATGTGCACTTCAATTTCATCAAAATAATCCGCAGATTACAAAAGCATTATATCCGTTTTAATTCAATTTAATTAGTTTGTAATATGAATCGAACATCAAAGGCCTCTAGTGTTTTACATGATTTTCGCAAATACATTAACTGCACAAAGCTTACATATCCAAATTTTTAAAATTCATTAAAATAAAATAAGATTAATTCAATATGTATAGCAGTTATGACAAATACTGAAATATTTCCCAGAAGTTTGAATTGCATTAAAATGAATAAAATTGTAAAACAATAGCTGACAAGAATTTCATAAAAACCAAAATCATGTCTCATGTTTTAATCCTTGATTAAAAACGAGAATACAAGTATATTTAAAACACTCTACGCTTAAAACAAATCCCTCAGTTAGATGTTTTTTCTCTCTTAGTATTAAGTTATATTATATCCCTTCAACCATATTCAACAACATACCGACATTGTATTCTTTTATTCCAGGGAACAACCGCTTCGCAGAATACACATCAGCAAAAATATAAATCTCCAACTCGGCTTACAATAAGGGAAAAAACAGCAGGCACAAGATAAGGATGAATCGTAATGGAAAAGTGTATGGCCTGCGGTAGCGTGACTGTATTTTTGCGGAAATCTGTGATTTCTAGGCTGACTGAGCATTTTTCTTATAGTTCTATTTTCACTATTTCGGCAATCAGTTTTATAGTCAATTCAATTGTCTACATATTACATGTTGAATGTTTTGATTGTGAAACATTATCTTTATATCGAGTATGTAATTTCATTTTTAATTGTTTTCTACATTTGGCTTTTGTAAAATCAAGCTATCTTTATCATTCTTTTATAATAAAGTATGTTTATAGGTGTTTTTCATATCGACAAACAGTGGTTCTTCGTGCTTGCAATTACCTGTTTTGACCTTTTTTATTCAGGTAAGTTAACGTCGGTTAAAATAAATCGACATCAGTTTGCATTAATATCAGAGGATCCCTGTGACCCATTTTCACTAGAAAATTTAAAAATAGATAGTAATAAATAAATTGGTCATGTTTACGTCCCGAATAAAATATAAGCATAGATAGGTAATACATAAAATACAAGGTGTATGACGAATGTCGCATGGTAAGAACCGGGTCGATGCCTATAATATTCAGAAACGAAATCTGGCCGCTGCAAGACAATTTTCATTCATGCAATAACTTATCTAAAATATAGCGCTATAAAATAGTCACGTCAACAATTTAATAGTACTTAATGTGAAATGAATGTAACAAAGTCTCTTAGAGCCAGAAACCATCACATTGTTTTATTCGCGCAATTTAAAAGTTCCTTGTTATGGCTCGCTTGGATATCTATTTAATTTTTTTACTCTTTATTTCTGGGGTATTTGCTCCTGTTAGATTCAGCGTTGTAGTTCCTCGAATTGTTTCCGTTTAGGTATTGCATTTGAGATACTCGTATGTCATATTTATTGTACTTTAAAGCATGTGAATCGCATTCTACAGGATATTTTATCTAGGATTTAGCTGCATAGAATATCGTAGAAGATTTAGGTCGTCGAACACTAGTCTACTATTATTTAAAATTGATTTATACCATTTCTAGTGTTTGACCATCTTTGCATTTATCAGTGTTCTTTGTGTTATCCACTTTTTCTATTCTATTGTGTGTTACATATTTACAATGTTTCGAATATTTTCTTCTTAACGTTTCGCTAGTCTTTCGTCCTCGATTTGATAAATTATTGCTTTGATTTCATTTTTCTTCTTACATGGTCTTCTAAATGAAGCTATACTTGGAATTGCTCAGATTGAATATGAATTATTTCTTTTACAACTTCTTCGATATTCTATCTTACTCGGTCCAGTTACCCAGTTGTGTTATATTTTCAGACTTCAGATCGAAACGCTACTCGTGCTTCTTTATTATCGCTTCTTAGTTTCCTTTTTTGGCATTTGAAAGAACTCTCTTTAGCTCTTCGTATATCATTTGGTAATTTTTTTAGAAAACTTTGTACTTATTGCAACTTCAATTTGGGCAGGATTTTCTTGCTAAGCCGCTTAACGATTGCATGTAATGCAATGCTCCCCAAACGCCAATTAAATTAAACATATTTTTATTTAAAAATATGCCGCCCGGAAGTGGAATCGAACCACCAGGTATGGCTATCGCAGCCTACCGCAACACCGTTGCGACCACCGGGCGGCTTCGACAGCACTAATAATCTTCACAAATACATGCGAACAAGCTGTTAAACAATAGATGATGTAATAGGCAATTATGCCAATATTGGCGATTGGAAAATTGCATTATATATACATGTACTTACGCCAAGAAAATAACCACTTCGGTGCTAAAACTGTTGCCTATCCTAGGCCTTTACATCGCGTTCACATATATTTGTGAAAATTATGCGGTGTTGGGAGTGGGCCGCGATAGCTACACTTGGTGGTTCGACTCCACCTCCTAAAATAAAAATATGTTTAATTAATTGGCGGTTGGAAAATTGCATTATATACAGGGTAGGGCACCACATTTGCCTCGGTTGATATACAAAAAATGATAACACATATTTAAAATCTTTTTGTTGGAGCATGTGTAGGTCCATTAGGAGCATGTTCTAAAATTATTTTGAAATATACAGGATGTTCCAAAAGAAAGTTACACATCAAAGTTATCAAAATTTAAATGGAATACCATGTATATTATTGGATATTTCGATGACGCAGACTAAATAAAGGCAAGTTACTATTATATTCCCTATACCTAAGTTCAATATTTTCTGAGATATTTAACAATTTTAGAAAATATAGATCAATATTTAGAACGAGTACCTGGCGTACGTATTAAAGTTACGTGTTTTAAGTTGTCTTATTTCATTAGCACAACCATTACATCTAATGCTAAATTAAAGATGTTTTCTAAAAATTATACAGGGTGGTTAAAATCTTACCTCTAACTGTGGGTGCCGTTAATGCTCAATAACTTTAAATGGAACACCCTGTATCTAATACCGTCATTCGATTTTAATTTTGTTTCTCTTTTAAATGTTATTAAGGTATAGTTTGATGATTCAACTTATTTTTATCTTCAAAAACTACTACCAAGCATTCATATACATATATTGTAATGTGAAATTTGATTTATAATAAAATCAAGAAAATGTGAGTTTTACTCTTTAAATTAAAATTTGGTAAATTTGATTTAAAAAAATTAATCTCAGAGGTTCGTGAATTCTTGGCTCTACAGCAGGTGTAGAGAACAGAATACGAGAGCTTACCGTACGTTACAAAATACCCAAGTGAAAAAAAAATTCCAAGTTAAAAAGAATATTACAAGACAAAAGACAAAAAAAAAATAATTTTATTTTCTTAAATAAACCTACAAAAAATTGTTTACACTGTGCAGAATGACGTGGCAATCACCACAACTAAATTATTATTTATAAAGACCTTATTTGGTAGTTTTTGAAATTTTGTCCAACTTTTAGTAGTTCTGTATAAAAAAAAATTAATTTTGAAATTTTAATTTTTTTTATTTGTTTAATTAAAATAAATAAATTTTACCTTTTTAACTCAATTTACTAAAAGAAATTATTTCTAAAAAAAAACTACTAAAAAAAATTTTTAAATTTTTCAAATATTTTTGTACTTAGAAAAATTTACCAAGTTTTTAATTTTCAAAAAAAAATATTTTTCTCAAATTTTTGCAACTTTCGAAACTTAAAATTACTTAAAAATTAAATTACCTTATTTTACGTGTGTGAGTGTGTATGTGTGTGATTTTGGAAGCTTCTGTCTTCGCGCGCCTAGACGGATGTTGGATGGACGACGTCCTCTTCGTAGGAGTAATTAAATTTAAATTAGGTGGACAATTTTGATGTTTAAAGTACTTTTTTTTAAGATAATCGTTGATTTGGGCCCACGGTGCACCGGGGTAATTTTAATAAATTTTACGTATAAAATTAAAGGCTCTGTACGACGATCTATGCAAAAAGCGGAAGTTTCTTGCTCTCGCACGGCTTTTTATAGGTAATTCGCAATTGTCTCTAAATTTCATCAGAAATACCTTTTGATAGTCATCTGTCAATCACGGCAATCAACGATCGTTGATGGATTAATTTATGCACGTCCGGTCGAAAATTTGTTGTATACAGGGTCACCGAAAAGTTGAAGATTTTAATTACCACCTACTTTTTCTTCTTAAAATGCCCCTAACTGGCTGGTCTTTCTTCTTGTGTGTGTGGAATTGAATTGTGTGATTTGGTTATAATATTTATGTGTGTTTGTGTACAAATTAAATGATATAAAATTTATTAACTACTTTATAAAATATGAGTGATAATATTGTGGTGTATTTAACATCTTTCTGTCTTTGTCGCTGGCTGGACTTAACATAAGATCTCTGCTTAGCAACACCCCCCTTCTGTGTCAGATGGCTACTGAGGCAAACCATGACATCGACCCGCACATATGCGAAGAAAATACCGATGGTGCCAACTTGCAGAGTTGCGCATCCTCTATCATTTGATAGTGTTGAATTGGATTTAAATGAATTAATTTTAAACAAATACCTCGCATGTGTGCAATCATGTTAATGTTACATATTTTATAAAATAGAATTAAATTAAATTGAAGAAATACACAGATCAGATAGTTGGATATAGTTTAATGAATATTAAATTAATTTAGTGTTTTTTTTATCTTTTTAGATTACCTACAGCTGGATGATCATCTGTCAAGTGACAAGTGGAATTGTAAACATTGAATAAAATGTAATATAACATTACAATATACAGGGCATATAGGGTCATTATTTTCAGTCACCTGAAACTCACTCTACAGGTCTTATTATATTTCATGTTATTAATGATTCTGATTGTTTTCTTTTGCGTGACGAATACTCGTTCTATGTTCCTGTTACAACCCCAGAAAATTATCCCATATCTCAACATGGACTCAAAATTCGCATGATAGACCATAGCAAGAGTTTCGTCGGAGACATACTTTCTTAAAGTCCTCAAGGCATAAGAGACCTTACTTAATTTTACATTGATTTGAGTCCTGCATCTAGATGGATACCCAGGATCTTTGCGTCATTCTTTATTGGGACTTTAAAGTCACCCAACATGGTATCCTCAATTACCAATACCACATGTCTGTAGTTTGGTTAACAAAAACTCATGATTCAAAGAGTCAAACGCTTTGGACAGGTCCAAGAATACACCAATGCCTGTTTTTGAGGTTTCGAGTCCTTCTATAATTGCTTCGATAAATTCATATAAAGCTGTCGACGTAGATGTATCCATATTGAGATTGACTTACTAACTTGTGGTAATTTACAAAATTTAGAATTCTGCTACACCTTACTACCTCAAAAAGTTTTGAAAAACTTGGGAGCAAACTAATTGGCCTATAACTACCCAGTTCTTTCGGGTTGCCCTTCTTATAAAGACGTTTCACAATAGCCAACTTAAGTCGCTCCGGGAAGATTCCGTACTTCAGTGAGTTGCATATGATATGGCATAAGACCTCACTTCAACACTCCGTTTAGCACGGCTAGTTGAGCTATGTTTGTTGCTAAGTTTTCTAGCGAGTTCAAGCAATTCGTCTGTTTTCACGGGCTACAGGTATAAGGAAGCCATACTGTTGACTAATATGTTTCTGTTTCTACTGTGGTTGTGATTATAAAGATGCAGTTGCTGTATTAGATTAGGAACAGATTCCAACAAGTACACATTGTAATTGTTGGCAACCTGCTCCGCTCAGGTATTTGGCATTCAGAAGACTTGTTAGTTCTGCCTGTTATTTCATTGCAGATGGATAACACGCACTTACTTTTATTGTCGGACCGCTTGACTCTGTTTTCATAAGCTTTTGTACGATTCATCCTCAGTAAGTCTTCATATTTTCCTTTTGTGTTGTTATAGGTATTCTGAAATGTATTGCTGAAATTAGAAAGGGTATACAGAACATCAAGTTCAATTTTGCATCTTTCGATGGCAACATCATTATGTCTTCCGGTACAAACTTTATTTTGCTGTGTTTTTATCACAGGAAATATGCTATTGAAAATGCATGTGAAGATGGACATGAAACGGTTCCATTGTAAATTTACAACATGGTTTGGCGTATTGTACACTTCTAGCCAATCTTCTGAACTTAGACCTGTGAGAAATTCCAGTATTTTCGGCTCAGTGAAGTGTCTTCTAGACTTAGTAACATTAACAACGTCCAAACTAAAAACAATTTTTTGAGCGACATGGTCTGAAACATGACTAATTACAATTCTAGACTGATGTGGCTCACTATTTGTAAAAATATTATCGATACAAGTTTTACTATATGTTGTTACCCGAGTACGTTCAAAAATACTTTGACTCAAACCAAAGGATCTCATCAAGCACACCAGAGTTAGTTTGTTTGCACCTAGTAGATCTATATTAAAGTTTCGAGCTATAATTATCTCTTTATATACTCCCAACAAAAATTGTTCAAACGGACAAAAAACACACCGAAATCACCATCCGGAGGTCGGTAGATAATTCCAACAGAAACAGGACGATTATTTATGCTGCAGTCAACAGCCGCACATTCAAAGACACCTTTTATCGACAGATTACACAGCTTTTGCCGCACACCGCAGTTTATATTTTCTCGAACGTATATAGCAACACCTCCATGTTGCCGTGTTCATCACGACAGAAACTAGCACCAATTTTAAAGTTCTTTATTTTTAGAGTTTGTAATTAAGATACTGACTTCCAATGTTCAGTTATAGAATATAGAAAATAGCAGTCCGAATTTTTCATAAGCATCGATTCAATTCTATCCACACTGTTACCCAAAGACTGGACATTCTGATGTATTAACGCTACATCTCTTCTATAAGGAGCTATTGCGCTCGGCCGTCCATTTAGGTAGTCTGACGTGTTCGAAGACGAATTTTCTCTAAAAAACGGTTTACCCGCACTTCAGAAGGCCACATTTCCGGCTTCTTAGCCTCATCAAGCTTTTCAAAAGGTACGGATATCTTATGCGATGCGTACTCGTCCGGATGTTTAGAGTTTAGTTTCTCAGCTTTTACTTTCTCAATACCTTTACTTGTTACATATTTAATTATATCGTTTTCCATCGTATTTGGCACTAACCCGTATACATGCAAATGCGCAAAACGAGTAACTTCTTTTAGTTCCGTATTCACCGCTGTACCATACGTTACATTTAATTTAGATGTCCTACTCTGTCTTCTTCCTACGGTTGTATGTATACCTAGAAGCATTATTTCCAGCAACATTTACTACCTCTTTTTGTCTGTTTGAAGGCAATCTTTTTGATCATGATTGCGTTTTAAAACATCCGAATACCGTGTATTCGTGTTTCCCGTTACGATAGTTTTTTGTGATTGCTCTAGGTCAGTGTCTGTATTTATATGAAAATTTTCTACTTCTTTCGATACGATTTTTCGATCAGTTATTTGTGACGGTTTTTCTAGACGTTGTTTATTTACTATATTTTGGTTATCTGACTTTGAGTCATGTTTTGATTGCGCCTCGAAACTTCTAATATTGGAATTTTTAGTTACTATTATTTTTAATTCTTTGATTTCTTGCATAAGACGTTTATTTTCTGTTCTAAGCCTCTCAAATTCAGTATTGAATCTTGATAATGTAATGTTCACTATCTTATCTATTGCTTTGGTTATTTGCTCATGTATGTATATATGTTTCGAGCTTACCTCCATCTTGTGAGTTCTTCACTAGCGAGACAGTTTCATCCAGACACTTCGCACAAGCCCATTGACGAACAGATCCGACCTCTTTCATCCGTGTAAAAACCACATCCGATAATTCTACACATCCGATATAGTAATTTCCTTGACACTTACTTCTACAACCGATATAATCTTCGTAAGTGCCGATAGGTTTGTCACACCACATACACTTTATAGTCATCTAAGCATACTAATAACGGCAAATAATGACTCATTAACGATAACAACAATAAAGGTTCGTACAGACACGCTTAGTAATTTAGTCGAGTAGCGAGTAGCTACTTACCACCAGAACATTTACTGGATGCCAGCTGTCCACATTTCACTCAAAACATTTTAGTGGTACGCAAGATGTACAGATGACGTCATCGTGCGAAATTCAACAAAATTATAAAAAAAAATATCAGAAGAAATTGAAGAAGAATTAAGCGTAGGTATATAGGTTAGAAAGTGGATAGACAGAAGAATTTCATTATAAGCATCAAATGGTTTTGTGAAGGAGTTAGAATTAGAAGAATATTTTAATGCACTCATGATGTCAAAAAGTGCTTTTGATTATTTGTTAAATAAAGTTTTATAGATGGAACATAAACAGTATCGGCACCAAATCCAGATTTCGTAGAATCCTTAATTTTTTAAATTCCTGTGAATATGTTGATCTAATATTCTTTATTTTCAATTTTATCTCCTTTTCTCCAAAAGCAGGAATGTTCGTAACCTTTTCCAAATCTTTATATGCTTTTTGTTTTGCAAATCTGCTTTTATAGATAGCACTTTCAATGTTCCATAAACATTCATATTTGACATATTCTATAACAAACTTGACAGTAGTGTCTTCACTCCATCGCCACGACATTTTTGTTCTACTATGAATTGCTAATGTACTAAACTAAATTTACACGTTCATACGTGTTTAGTGGCTGTTTATAAATACTGGGGGTACTATATTCGAGCGAAAGAATAGAATCAAATGGATTTACTCGACTAAATCGTTTTACTAAACTACTTTACTAAAATCTGATGTCCGCACGTAGCGAGTTACTAAATTGCTCGCTACTCGACTAAATTACTAAACGTGTCTGTACGAGCCTTAATGAGTTAATAATGACATTTTAATAACATACTAATCGCGCTGCATTGACGTAATATTGTCATCATACCGGCATACTTGACCATTATGTTTAATAGCGCATAGACGAACATCGGTAATGAAAGAGACAAGATCCAAAAAGGCGACCATGTTACATTCGATGAATTGTCCAATTTGTCCTTTTCTGGAATTCAAATTTCAAGTAGAGGATATTGAAACATGAGTGCTTGAATCTTCACATCTAATGAAGAAAAAGGAATGGAAACTGTATTGTTCTTTCTCAATCGATATAAGGGAGAAAGTTACAAATCTTTGAATGACATTGGACTGGAGATAAAACATGAATTTAATATGCAGTGTAACTGTAGGAACTAGCTAATACGAACGTTGCAAGTCAAATTCCTCTTTGATGAAATGAGATGTACTTTAGTTCGAATTGTACCTTTACAGCTCTTATATTCGCTAGATTCTCTCTATTTGTGTAGTATACTTCCGCTGACACCTGATACCCCGCTGACACCAGATACCTTCCTGAGGATCTGTCAACTAATTAGAGAGGTTGACGTCCATAAGAATTTCAAAAGGTCAATCTCAATCTAACGTACATCTCCTTTGAATTAATTAATAGTCACAGAATGTCAAAAAAGCATTCATATTGGAATTGATTTTATTGCTGATGTTTTGATAGGTAATATTCTATAGAAGCTTTGGGAATGTTACAAATCGTGAGGATTGTATGTATGGGCATTTAAATACACATTTTTTCAAAATTTTCATAGCAGTTTGTCGCAGGTAGCTCTAGCAAGCTATAGCAAAAAAAAGCTTCGGTTTAATTGTTTATTTTTGATTTTTTCTCATTTATGTATTATAACTTTTTTGTTGAGAATTAAATTCTCAATGAAACGTTAATAAGATATACCGGGTGTTGCATTTAAAAAAGAAGACATTTTCAGACAATACTGAAAACTCGATGCTCAATTGTCTTTCTGTTTCCACCATTGCAGCCACCACATAAAATTCCTGAAATATGCCCATCTAACGGGCTTTGTAGCTCAGCTAATAACTAAGTTAGCAATGGTGCGCTCTTAACTTAGAACACCTGTATATATAAACATACTATAGTATGATTTTATTATAATTTCAATAAATATGAAAGCCTATCATTCATATCTGCTACTTCACCCTTTATACGTCAAGATATCAAAGCTAAATTTATAAATTACTTAATTAATAGGAGCAGAAGCGATATCCTAAGGATCCGGAAACCTCACGTTCTACTAACGAACACATCAATCAGAATTCCTTAAGCCTCGCATTCTCATATACTTATTCAACCTTCCAAGGGTAGTTCCAATACTCTTGCTTATATCTAAACACTTTGTTCCACAAACAATGGAATTCTATGTCCACTTCAATAGAGGCGCCTCAACTTAAACATACACTGCAAGCATCAAGTGGATATTTCTATTGCCTGTAGCAGTTAATAAATTGCTATAACATTAAATGCTCGTTTCATTACTAGGGGAATAATCATTTGTATTTGAAAAATATATCGAGGAAAAATTATCTATATAGTAACACCAACTCAAAGTATAATAACTCATATCAAAAATTTTCATATGTATAGGAATGAGAACGTTTAGCCATTAACTCCTAAGCCTTGACAATTTATTGGAATTAAAGACGTAATATGCAACTGGTTACATTCGAAAGAACTAAAATCATTAAAGTGTGTATTGCATTAGAAAATCTTTGAATAACCGGAACTGGAATTAATACCGTTGAGAATGCAAAAGATAAACAACAAATTTAGTATGCCAGGCGTACCGAGCAGTAATAAGGAAAACTTAATTTGCGTGTAACCGCGGCAGCTGCTAAAAGGGTGATCGATTTTAACCTAAATTATCTACCATGAATAGTAATTTATTTCTCTGTCAGTAAATGTCTTAAACAATGGACGAAGCGAGTAACGCCTGCTTTGAATTAGGACGTTGAACGCAATACTTTTAATCCATTCAAACAGAATCTTAAGTGCTTTCCGCCCTCGATACGAATCTTTGGTCTCGGCATTTAGAATCATAATACACGAGTTCGAACTTTCATAAATTAAATGTTGCTTCCTGGTTTCTGTAAATGACCTTTTGTAAAAGAAAATACTAATTTTTGGAGAACTTTCGATAGAGGTAACACAAATGAGTTCTCTCTTAATTATAAATTCAATGGAAATATTCACAAGAAGTTATTATCTGAATATCTATACATAAATTAAAACAATAAAACCAGCACCAATAAATTTCCACTACAACAAGCTATTATTTTTTATACAGTAGATGGTTTGGAAAACAATGTTACACTTTTGGAGTTGGTCAGTGTATTTGACCGCTTCCCGGATATGAATGATAAACTTTGCGTATTTATTTTAACGTCGAACGAAACAAAAAACTGATGCATAATTAACATATGAAAGTCTAAATGTCATTTCTGAATGAATTTCATCGGAAAGAAAAAATTATTTTTTTTAAGATGTGTCCAAGTTACCTACCTCTGTTTTGGAAAAACGCATGATACATATGTAGATCAAGCTTATTTATTAACATGATCTTCAATCTTTTCATCATTAGTAAGGTTGGTTGATACATAATTTTCATTTTAGCATGTGCTATTTTTGATTGATGATGATCCCATTTTATACCATTTTAAAGAGTAGGATACAAATGCTTCTGAAATTTGAGCAAAACGTAAACCAAGTAGGTGCGTGGCATTCATTTACTTCAAACTCCCATGTCATGATACCTCATTAATTTTGGGATACATTTACAATTCAATAAATATGTAGCATATTGATTTTTTTAAGCCATAATATTCTCGTTATATTAATAGCTATAAAATTTTATCAATAATCTTGTAGTCGGTTAATACATTTCTTTCTAATACAGACAATTTATTATCTTACTCAATATATTAAAGAGACGGAACAGATCAACGATTTACTGTAATTAAGACTAAGTTATTGCTAGGTTTTGGTTTGACATTGTTATTGCCTTTGTAGTCGCAGTCTTGCTATCCAAACGAGCCGGCCTTGTGTTGACCGTTTGGTGTTTTGAGGCTGAAACAATAGGTACTACAGTTATTAAATGAAATTATCATATTTTCCATCCATTCTTCAATTATTGTTTACGTTGCAAGTTGACAATGCATGTGTTGGAGGTAATTTATTTCCAACTATTTTATCACAGAATGTTTTCAGCCACTTTCAATCCTTTTGTAATGGAGATCCGTTGTCTTACTTCCTCCTTGGCACTTTGTGAAGGCAAAATCTTTCAAAGCTCAATCATGGTTAAGAAACTATATATTTCGCAAATTAAATTCTAGTACCCAAATCTATCTTTTAAATAGATTTAAATATGTAGTCTAAAGCTAATCCAAACAACAATCAGCATAAGCATGGTTATTTTTGATCATATTTCTAACTGACAACCATTTTTAGAAACAATTTTTTGCTTTTAGTTCTACTTATTCGGTATTTATTTATTATATGAATTAAAATAAATATTACAATAGATTTGATATAAAAAAATTATTAAAATTAAATTTTCAAGTAAAATGTATATAAAATAAGTTTTATTTTACATACATTTTACTTGAAAAAATTACATTTTTATACATGATAAAACTTGTATTGTAATGTACAACTATTGTATTTTGAATTTCTTGGCTTTGCTAGGTGTATTTAGCATATTTCAATTATCCCTCGTTGAATAATATCAATGCATGCAGACATTAATTGCGACAGTAAAACACAAGATGACCGTATGAATAGGGGTTATTAATTTTTATATCTAAGATTTCAAGCCCATGTCGTCACAATAATGTTATTCTCTATATAATCCTTAATAATTGTGCCTGCAGTTTTGGTGAAGCTGCTATAAAGCCTTGTAAGCAAGAATCAAAAATCTCATGGCATATTGAGTATCTAACTGTACAATATATGTATATATACCACCACATACATTGTGTATACCTGTGTCTTCTCTATTCCACTTTCAGACAATGTACTACTTCAATACTCTATACTTCACAATAAATCAATTTTACAAGGAAATGCGTTTAAGATTTTCTCCTAAAGCTGTTTCGATTTTCCACTTTACTGACAATAGCCTGTACAGAGTTTCGGATGAAGTAAAAGCTTTTATCGAATATCAACTGCCTTGGTGAAAAAACAATATGAGATATCTATGTAACTCCTTTATATTTCATTGCAGATTATATATGTATGTATGTATCCATTCTTAGTACATAAAGATATTAAAAATGTCAGTATCCTTTATCTGAATAGTACTCCTGTTGAATTTTTCTATGCTATTAGTTTTAGTTAAGATAAATATGTAGTAATTTACATGACATCTCCTCATCACTGTCCAGTAACAGATCATTTACGCATATCAATTAAACAAACTGTTCCAGAAATGGGTCACTCTATTTGAGTTGCAATACCAGAAAATACAAACTTTTTGTTATGAGACAGATATGAGTAGTTGGAGACCGCGCATATAATATATGGGAAATAGTTTTCAATTTTATGTGCAATTGAATACAGCTAAGTAAACTAACTAATGTTTGTTGAAAATTTATTCGATTTAAAGTAGAATTACAAGTAATGAAGAAGTTATCGTTTGGCATTTTGTGGTTTTTCTTTATTAAATTATTAATTAAAGTTAAACATATTAACTCAATTGGATAGTATTATCCCGCTGTATTACACAAAAATGAAAGAAAAAAACATTCGATTGTCGCTCTTATCAACCAAGATATTGGACTTCCGCGCACTAAGCGGACACCCTGTATAATCGCTTTCTGAATTCCATGTTTAACGTTCCTGAAACCCTCAATAGACATGTTATATACTGAAACATCCGAATATCGTAGGCAAAACGCAAGCAGGGAGTTTTTGTACGTTGAAGTCGACTACAGTATACCGTATGTAAGGTCCACAATAAACCAATTTTATGACAAACTATCAACCAACATTAATCTAAAATTATTATCAATATAATACCTGTTGCCATATAATACATATGTCTAAAGTGAAATATGATTTTTAATAGTATATAAAATATGCCGGTCCAAGAATTTTTTAACAGCTAGCTTCGGTATCTCTTATTATCTTAATATAAATCCGGATGTGTGGCTTTGTAAAAAAACGATGACGATAGAACCCGATAAATGTTCAAAATGATTTAATCTACAAAATTCCTTGTAGTAATTGTTTAGGCTCATATATGAAACAAACCTCACAATGGTTAAAGCATAGGATTAGTCAACATAAAAGCGAAATTAGGAGTGGTAAGCGTTCTTGTGCGTTGGCTAATCATGCATTACAATTAAATCATACGTTTGCTTTCGAAAATACTGTAATTTTAGATAAAGAACCAAAATATAGGAATAGGTTATTTCTTGAAATGTTTTATATAAATATTACTGCAAATAGTGTGAATTTTAAAACAGATACTAATCAACTTAGCAATATATATTGTAATCTTTTAAACCATAATAGTATAACACTTTAATATCTTGCTATTGCTTGTACTTTAGTTTCCTTGATTAATTAAAAAAATTCATGTAGTTTGACTTTTGAAGAAAATTTCTGACATTCACAAAATTTTGAATTACTTCAAACAGACATTAATCTAAATTCTTTTGTAAGTTTTTTATAAACATTTTTTAGTTGTATAACTTATAGATTGTTTATACTTTTAGAAATAATAATTGTTGCTTAAAAAGCGGTCGAAAAACAACATCAATATGAAAACGATAGTCAAATTTTAGTTAAGTTTACTTCAGTTAATTAACAATTAAGCTGAATACAGTTCAGTTAATAGAACAATTTGATGAAAAACTTACTTATACCTATATGTATTTTGGGCAACAGCATTTATTGATTGTTCATGACTATACAAAAAATTGTTCCTAACTACTGCACAAAACTATTAAAGAAGCCATCAACCATAAATGGTTTTAAGTATAGAGGGATGGCGTAAGCAATATATCTTGCAAAATACTGCTGTTTAAGCAACCTTGTATGATATATTTGCCCATTTTGGTTAACTTTGACCTTAATGCGGCACAAACTTATGTTAGTTAATTAAATTAAACATTATATAACTTCAATTTGTTAGATAGAGAGACGTTTTCAAAGGGCCCCGAATAAAAAAACCAAAGAGAAAAAATCCTATATAAATAAAGACCACCCTAAGACAGTGTTTTTTCTAGGCTTGAAAAGCACATATTTTCTAAAATGTACGTTTAATTTAACTAATTGACGCAGTCTATTAAGTTAGTCAATATGTTATTGTAAGAAAATATAATTTAATTCCAAAGCATTTAATACTTTTCCTGTACACCCTAACAGAATTTTATAACCATTCAGCATGTGTAAAAAAAGAACTTACAATGAACTGGAGTAATCTAGATATAATTAGGCATATCTGTAAATACATATACATATGTACATAATAGAATGTGGTACTCATGATTATATCTGGAACAACCCTTCCGCAATATAGAACGATATACACGCATATAATCATTAATAGTTATTCTGGATTTCAAACGTACTTGCGCCTGATAATTGGTAATGGTACTTTACCCAAAAGTGATATACAATCCAACCATGTTCGAGTACAGTACTTAACACAATCGAATTACTTTACGACCTATCCATTGTAACAGCATAAATGAAGGCAGTTAACTTGAAAAGGGTACATCCTTTATTATAAAGTCCTACACTCTACGCTCTACATAATAACGTGGTACATACTCGTAAGATAAACCTAATGATACCTATCGTATCTAATATCTGTAGTCGCTCATATATGGCTTGCTTATTCATTCCTTGTTCGAATTTTAATTGCGTTACATAAGGCGACCGTTTATACCACTAACAATAAGTACGCTAGTCAGAGTGAAATTGACTTCCTAACCGCCTCATTAGTTCAAAATTAAATAATCGTTTTATGCACAGACATGCATGGTATTGAACACTTTGCTTATTAACGATACTATGCGACGATGCTATTTCGATAGAAATTATAGTTTGAAATTTTATCGTTATATCTGAAACAAAAACTTATACATTAGTAAAGAACAAAAGGCCTCGATTGTGGTTTCTTAAAATCATTGACTTTCGCAATACGCGAACCGCTGCAGTGCGTTGTGACTAACTAAAAAAGACCACAAAGTAAAATTTGTGGCACGATTTTTCTAATATTTGACTAGCGTTGTGGCAATTAAAAACAACAAATTCTATGTTGTTAACTAATACATGAATTATAACAAGAAAAGCATTTCCTTTCCTCCGTACATATTTAACACAATTATTTATAAACTTTGGAAATGTAACTTGATCACTGTCAACAATATCTAAATATTTATTAACGAACGTACTTATGCAGGTGTTGTCGAGCCAGGAACCAAATGCTCAGAGCCAATGGGAATATAACCTACCGTGTTCCAAGCGGAGATCTGAACAAGCGCTATAGGAAGCCTAGCATTGCAATTTTCTTCGATACTCAAGCAGCCATAATGGCAGTGAGTTCTAATACCATCAACTCGAAATTATCCTGGAAGTGCCTTGATAAACTAAACAATCTAAGCAAAGGAATCACAGTTGCACTATGCTGGTTACCAGGACACTGGAATCAACGGCAACGAAGAAGCTAACCTATTATAGCAAGGAAGGCCGCTACAACTTCGTTCGTGGGACCGGATCCGTTTTGCTGCATAGGGATGAGCACGTACAAAAAAGAACCCAACGATAAAGAGAAGATGCTCAGGGTATGCTTCTGGGAGGATCTCCCTGGTTTGAGCCATTCCAAGATATTCTTTCGAAACTACAATAAGCATAGAGCAAAGACTGAGTAGAAACAAACTATGTATCCTCAAGTTTTTTTTTACAAGTGCATTGCCACCTCAGGGAACACCTGACAAGGATACGTCTGAAAGAGAATAGCGACTGCAGGTTCTCCAGGGTGGAGGAAAAACCCGGAACATCTGATATCTAACTGCGCCACTGTCACAAAAATCCGTGCCAACCATCTCGACAAAGACGTCGTAGATGACGAAGAGGTACCTTCTCTAAAACCATCACAAATCTTACGCTGGACGGGGAGCATTGAACGCGAGCATGCCAGGGGGCACAATAGGTCTATAGGTCGCAATCACCCTCAATTAAATCTAATCTAATCCAAACATTTATTAGAATCTGTTGAAGTGCTCCAGATATCAAGGCTAACTAAACAACTAAAGATACAAGTATGGGATATAAAAATTCCTTTACCATTTAGGAACACATAAGCTTAGCTGCAGCAGCTAATGGATAATATTTCTTAATTACCCAAAAAGAACTTGCTAATTTGTTGAAAGCTTTTATCCCAAATAACTTTATTGCAGTATTGTAACCCAATAAAAGTAGTGATTTGTATGTATCCTGTTTTTTAACATATGTATGGTCGCGTACGCTTAGAAGCAATACGTTATTTTTGGTTCTTTGTTTTGACTCAGTTTTTTCTTTTATTTGAAACTAAACTTTGACTAATTAATTAAATTCGCCACCAATCGATATCTACAGTTAGAAATGGCAGGCACAGATTAGAAGTAGTAATTTAGCTTTTTCGATCTGTTACTAGTAACTGTTATACAGATTATTTAAAAACATCAACAATAGCCTCACAAGTATAGAATATGTAATTAAGAATAACAGGGTTCAAGAGAAAGAACAATAGCTGAGCGACCCCAGTTTAAATTGTCTACCTACACGTTTATCTATTGTGCAAAATTACAATCCCTACACCCTCTCAACTAGGTACTCATTAAAAGATATATCCAAAACTTTAGAAATAAATTACTCTTTAGCCGCGACTTAATTTATTTTAAAATTCATACATGTATATTCTCTATGAATGAAAAATAATATTTACAGTTTTCAACTATTCAAAAGACAAACTTCCTGTGTTCGTACCACTTTCATATTGTAACTGGTGAGCGAGTTCATAATAACATTTTTTGAATATTTTTAAACAAAACCACTTATTACAAAATATATTAATATGAGGCTATCACAACATAAGCAATCACGTGACTTCTTAATTTTCTTCCCACCAAATTTTAATAAATCTAATATAGATATGTGCGTGCTTTACATTATTTATTTATTTAAAATAGTTATATTAAGACGGCAAATAGCCGCAAAGATGTGCTCTTGGATTACATGAAGTGCGTGGTATTGAATAATAAGGAGATGGTATAGACTGGTCAAGAGAGAGACAAATAACTGAGTGCTGCCAAATATTCCCAAAACATTTCTTGGTTTTGGGACTCTTCCGTCTACTCACGAGTTACAGTAATATCTAACAATAATGCGTTTAATATCAATGCCCTGTTAGTTCAGAAATGATGATTTTCTTCGGTAGTCATATACTTACAAACAGTATAAGCTGTCGTGAAAACAAAGATGCTGTCAGAATAAATCGGATTGTAGTGGAAACGAAAACAGGAAATTTTTGCGCTTTTTTTATTAACTCAATAAACATTCAAGTGTTGTCGTTTCATTGCCTTTTTGGGTTGCTCTCCCAGTTTTGTAAAGCGTCTAATAGTAGATATTGCATCCGATTTTGCAGCGGTTCGATTCGAAACGGGTGAAATAATAAAACAAGACTTTTTTTTACCAATTATTATCCTGGTCTATTAATGAAAAACCATTTGAAGGGTATCTAAAAATACCCCTCAAATAATTTTAATAATATTGTGGAACTAATTTTCATAATAATTGACTTGGTTTTTAGAGCTTAAAAAGATTTTTGGCTCTCGGTTATTTTCAATGATTTTTACAAGCCCTAATTGATTTGATAAAGAAATGAAAAGCTAGTAGCTTAGAGTATCTAAAATAAAATCTTTTGGTTTCTTTTAAGGTAACTATGCTTGACTACAAGTAATATTTTATATACTACCAAGGTAGATGCAACAACTTGTAGTATATAATAGGACGGCTTAAGATTGGAATCACATAAATCTTACTATTATATAGTAGTGTGTAAACAGATGGTAACGGTATCCCTGCTCGATGGTAAAAGGTCTAAATTAAGTAAATGCGAAGAAATAAGCAAGCAAGCATGGTAAGCCCCAAGACCAAATCAGCTTTAAATTGGGCAATAAAGGGGCAACCCACCTTGACAAGTTTGAAGTGAAAAAAGACGGTGCAATTGGCCCGAATTGGTCAGAAGGACTTGGAACGAAGAAGTGAATAACTTGGTTGAACGGATGAGGGTGGAGCACTGTTGTATGTCAAGATAATTAAAACACTGGTCCATGAATTATGAAGATTTAATAAAATTAGAGTTGAACCTTTTCGACTATTGCCAGCCCAGTACATCTCATTGTGATTAATCTCATCTCATCTTGATTTTTTTGTGTGATATTTTAAAGCAAAACTGTTTACGCAAGTGACCTGCTGCATGATCTGGAAATACTAAAAGCACGAATACAGGATGCGGTAAAGGTTATCATATTATCTTAATTTGTGGACATTCTGTACATTTAATCTAAGATTTTCCGATGGTTATTTTATCTACTCATCAAACAGAACTGTTTATAAAGAATGACTTTTTGTCGTAAAATCAATAATAAAGATTTTTTTTCCTCTTGTCAGCTGCATCCGGGGACATACTATATAATAAGTTTTCTTTCGCGAAATCAAAGCAGCAGTTCGAAATTGTTTTTTTATGTTAACGGTATAAATTAATTACTTTTTATATGACTGACGTCATCTTAAGCTCACGCACAAAACGCCGATTAGGTGATCAGAAATGAACTGTCGAACCTTTCTAGCTTTCATGATTGGATATTAAGCAGTAACATATGGAATGATAGAAATAACAAAATAATTTTCATATTTGAATTTGTTAACACTGATAACGTAAAAGAAAATAGTAACAATATGGAAAACAGCCTGGCATAAATTACTACTACTGTAAATATGTTCATGGAAAATGGTATTCTTTAACATTAAACAAACTGTTATGCGATAACACAAGAGAACACTTATTTAAGAATATATATCTATGCCTGGTAAATAATACCACATAATACCCTAGTATATTTATTTAGTATCCTCGCATTGTCAACGAGCAATTCACTTTTAAATCAACTTGGCAGTTTGCTTAAAATTTTCGCCTAATATTTTACTTGCGCTTATAGTATCAAATAAAAATAAATTGGAATAAATTAAACATATGGAATGACACATTTTGATACTAATTACTAAAGAAATATAAATTCAATCAACAATTTAAACACAACGTGTGGTTTATAATTCGAAAATTAATTATTAGTTTGAGACAACAGGGAAATCTTTAAACTTAGCTAAAAGCATTATTAAATTTCCACAGTACATATAACAAATCAAATAGTTGGAAACTTGAAAATACCACGAAAAATTTCCTGTTTTAAAAACTTAAAAAACTTACTACTACTAGTAAACAAGAAATGTTATGCTTTTCATTTGAAAAAACCGTTTATTAGTTAAACTTCATTTTGCAAAAATGCATTCATTTCCGAACAACGTTTTTGGATCGGATGGGAGAACTTTTGGCGAAAGAAAAATGAACACAAAGTGAAAAATCTGTGCGCGACAGTAAACATGGTGGCGGTAACGTTCTGGTTTGGGGGTGTATGAGCAAGAGAATGGACCAACATATGTATTTTACAAGAAAATTTACACGCTTAGTTCTTTGAATATATATCTAAATAGGATGCCTGGTAAATAATACCACATAATACCCTAGTATATTTATTTAGTATCCACACAAGATTAAAAATATTGTCAATCGAACCGGAAGTTACAGGTGAATTGAAAAAACGTCTGCTGGAAGTGTTACAAGCCAAATCAACAAGCTAAATCAAAACTTGGCATTTGCTTTTTTTAAAATTTTCTTCCTAATATTTTACTTGCGCTTATAAATAAAAATAAATAAATAAATTATATTACACATTAGTCCAGTGTGTAGTTTTTGATACTGCTACTAAATCAACAGATATTTAACACATGCGTTGTTTATACACAAAATGTTATTTGACTTATACATCAATCAATAAGATACGAGAAAATTCCTTTCGTAATTATTAAGAATTCATACTTTCACTAGTGTAAACAAGCTTTTCAGTCCTGAAAGGTTCTCACGTCTTTCATCTTCCGAGACCCACGCACTTTGCAAGTTATGTATACTTGTACATATGTATGTTACATGTATGTAGGTGTAACGCAGGCAGCTGTAAGGCAGGTTATATGGATGTAGCATCTGTTCTCGCAATTTTATATATGCTGCTAAGTATGGCTCTATTTGCAAAGCCATCAACAAGAATCCAGCCTACACGTATTCTGTATCACAATAAATGTTCTCCTGTCACCATTCGTAGCGAATAGATAGCGACAGTATTTCAGTTTTATTCGTTTATTAAACGAATTATTTTTGTATATTTCGAAATAAATCAATATCAAATTGTATATTGATCATTCTATGACTGGTAAAAGTGCCAGGAAAGGGCGAGAAAATATATGATCATACGTGTGCAGATCTAGCTGTCATTTCTAACACAGATTTACTAGTTGTTACATATACGGGCCACAACTAAATATCCTTTCGAAATTTATAACAAATCGTTCAATAGCAATATATTTACAAAACATACTATGGGTTTGATACATCAACCCTGCCCATAAAAAGCTTATTAACAACTGTTCAGTATTGTATCGCCCTTAAGTCTCACTTTATTTCCAAATAGATGCTGTATCACGGTATTATCACTTTCTGATTAGTAACTAAAATGTAAAAACTACGGAAATGGCAACCCCTCCACATGAAGAGAACTTATAAATAAACTCTGGTGTATTATACAAGAATTATACTCCAACCATTTTCTTCATTTACTGTAGTAGACTAGCAAAATTTTACAGCCCTTCAATACAAATTAGAAGACAAGTAACATAATTATATTATGTCCTATGTCAAGCTTTTGCTGCCACCACATTTATCTTATTCCTTTCTATCGAATAAACTATTTTTCATGATTAAGTCAATCGATTAATTAGTGTAAAAGCCCGCGTTAGTAAAGGGGCTCATTACTGTCGACAGTGTCTCTACTTCCGAAACCAACATATATTATTACCTTTTACATATGCTATTTTTACTTCTATTTGGTGAATTAGATTGGAACATTCGAAAATGTGTATTATATAGCTTAACGGAATCTTGTCAACAATCACATTAATTCCTGGAATACCCTAGCGATTAATTCTCGGCGCTTCACTTTTTCCAATTATTTAAAATTAACACAATATGCTAACCATATACATACATATGTTGTATTTTACATCTAGGAGTCCCTAGAACACCTTCCTGCTAACAACGGGACCAATTCAACCAATGGTAGATTCAGTAGATAAAAACAGTCTAATACTAAGTAGCTATAACTGACAGTAGCTTATAGATGCCAGGTACTAGAAGATATCTGCCTGAAAACATGTACATTTTTAAGATACAGTAGTAAACATAAGATTAAAGTTTGAATATCCTTCTATTGTGCTGAAAAAACAGCTACTGCATTATATCACCTCCAGTGACGATTTACGTGGATATAGTCTCACTTCGGTTATTTTATTCTAAACACATTTTGTCCACTTGTAAAATTATATTTTGAGAAGCGTAACAGGACCAATGAGATTTTTTTTTACAACTGCATGTATATTGATTGACTACTTACTATCAAGACAGGACAGTTTTTCGTTGTCCCTGCAGCCCACTGGGCCTATTGTCTTATTCCTACCTTAATTTTACTCAGACACGCTGGTTCCCTCGATCAGGTTTAAAAGTCTATTTGGTAAATCCTCCTCTAGTGGTAAATCAAATGCGCTTTGGATAGCAACTCTACGTTGACTTAGTGCTACGCATTCGAAGATGATGTGACAGGCTGTTTGCTCCTCCTCATTACAGAGTCTGCATAGGGGTTCATCTTTATAGATCCCCACCTTGTGCACGTGACCTCTTAGACAGCCATGTCCTGTTAATAGACATGTTACTGCCCTAAGCTAAGTCCTGTTTAATGCAAGTAAGTGAGCAGTTAATCGTTGTGACGGTCGTTCCATCGCTCGTTTGCTGTGCCTTTATCCAGCTACATGGTTCCAATTTCCTTGATGTTGTTTTATAATCCACTCATTAATTGCACTGCATGTATAAATGAAATGATTTATCAGTACATACTGAAGTTCCACTCCTGATGAAGTTCTCAAATACAAAAAAATAAAATTAAATTTTTAATTTAAAAAATTCTATTAAGGTTATCAGTGTGTTTAAATTAAAAATTCTTTTATTCAACCTCAATATTTCGTTTTATTTAAAAGCCTCATCAAGAGTAAAACTTGTGTATGTACTGACAAAGCATTCCATTTATGCCTACGTATAGTATAGAGGTAGTTCAGGTGTTTTTAGTTCCATTACTTCATTTATTTGTTCTATTCTAATTTCATCTTTCTATTCATATACATCTATGTATATCAGTTCTATACATGTATGTATATATTATATTGCAATGTGTGTGTGTGTATAGCAATGTCACTTTTTTATACAGATAACAAACTTTCGAAAAATTGCTTAATATAAAAATAAATCAAATATGTATAATTTCTTATACTTCATTAGTACAAACAGAAAGGGCATTTTTGCTAAAATCGTATCGTGCGTAGAAAATATGAAGTGTCATTTCAAAAATGAAGTTAGCGCTAGTCGTCGAAGTTTTCTTCCTGCTCCACCATCATAAACAACTCTACAAAAGAATGTAGGCACTGTCCCAGCTGTTGAGGTTCATACTTACGGTACTATCTACCTGCCAAATATTTTGCTGAAATAGGTACCGTTGCCGAAGTTATAACAATATCTAAATTGCTCTCCATCAAGAGTGTGATCGTAAAATCTATAGACGGATAAGTTAGGAAAGGTAAGGACAATGGTGGGTAATAAAAGTTATTCATAAGTTTGACCATTATATACGAACCCGTCAGGAAATAGTAAGAGAAGAGCAGGAATAACAAATTATAACACATGAAAACAAAAAAAGTTAAATTTTATATAAGTGCTTTTACATACGTAAGTATGTGAATATGGGGAAGGTATATCCGCCAAATTGGAAATTATGTATTGACGAACCAGTGTTTTTCAATTCATTAACTTGTTTCTTACCACTTTTCTATCTTCCGTTTATATTATTTATATCACAGAATCTGACGCCTACCATAACAATAACTAAACGTAAACAAGATGATCGTAGAGCTAGTGGGCTTAGCAGCCAATGGAAAAGTCCTTTTTAAAAGGAAGTAAGACTCATTTATCTTAACCTTAAGCTTTCGAATTTGATTAAATTCTTCTTCAGAATGTAATTCTACAAAAAAATATGTATAAAACTAGATACTACTTCCCCTCTAACTACCATAACAATATTTTGACACTGTTATGTCATAGACAGTACCCTCTTTACTGCAGTTTTAACCGAATTAAAAATGAAACACTCAGGTTTTCCACTTTATCATTTGTAAGCGGAGCTACGGAAATTAATATCACATAAATTGTGAAGGTAATATCTGGATACTCTCCGGATTACGCAAGGAGCCCTTACGAGCGGACTCCTGAAGTCTCCAAACTTTTTAAGGTAACATACTAACCTAATTCAGTTGTGAATTCCTTAATTAAATATTCTCAAAATTACGCTAGATAAAAAAGCATGCAATTAGTTAGTTACTAAGATCGGACATCATTTACTGACAGCGAATTAATCAGTGATTACATGATTGCATCAGTAAAAGAAATGTAAACTTTCTAGGACCAAGCAGAGATTATATCTCGAAACCGATAGCACAGCTGTACAATTAATAAAAATTGAGAAGTAACCATATTTTATCTTACAGAAAATGTCAACTAATTTATTTGAAATACCAGTTCATGAGCAAACATTGCGACTCAACGAGTAGACGATATTTTTGAAACTGTCATAATTCAATTAACTATTAAAAATCAACATTCAAAGTAGTTCTTCTTGGCGCTCAACGAGTCAAGAGATATTTCAGATATCACTCAGGTGTTACTTTAATTCATACATTCATCATGTATTCAGGTATACATAAAAATTATGTGTGAAGTGGAATGGAAAGACATTTCGACCTGTTTGGTACTAAAGTTTATTTTTCAGGTTTCTATACAAATACAAACGATATCTTTTAAAATTCCTTTAATAGAAGTATATAAACCCTTACCGCAGAATATCAAACTTATCATCGCTAAAATTTTACTGCTCACACAATTTTATCAGTACGATACATTTATTTCTGGTTTTTGTTTTGCACTCTCGGAACTGCTTATCTACATGCAAAAACATTCTTTAAAATATACTAAAAATTCTTACAGATTCAAATTAACTGATAGTTTTCACTAGCAAACTTAATCCGCAACTGCTGACAGTTTTCAGTGGAAAAATACGCTGCTACACTGGTTGAAAGTAGTATCATATATCGAAAGCGCAGCTTACGGCATAGCAATAATCCTTTATTGATATCTTCACGTAGGGGATCGATAATAATCAATATAAATGATTCAATAATCAGAGTTTCCCGGCGAGTGAACGTGAGAACACCATAACTGAATAAATCCCAACTCAATCTAAATAGCACAAAAAGCAACACAAAATAATTACAAGAAAAGTATTTCATTATTAATTTTCTGTATGCTCCATTTCAGTCCTTAGAAAGCAACTTTTACGGAAATTTTGTTAAGTTACAAAAGAGAAGCGCTCTCTTTGATATTAGTTAATTTCATTTCGTATAATAAACCTATTTTGCCAGAATTCGAAAGCGGTTGCTTTGGGACTCTATATAATCGGTGAATTATTTCCTGTGCCTTGGCCTAATTACTTTCACTTAACGAAAATACCAGGGTTTATGTTCATAAGTAATTAGGTTTCGGTAAAAAGTAGCGATGTGATTAAATCTTTTGTGTCGGTCCCCACTTTAGCTAATATCGGCGCTTAGCGCGGAAGACAAAAACGTATCTACACAACTTTGTGGATGTAATGAAAGTGCTTTAATCTAACGTTTATACTTGTTATATTTAATGAGATGATAACATTCTTATTCGATACAATATTCACTTAAATATCTTAGTAGTTACACTTTGATTTACTTTTACACAGAGTTTTACAAAAATGGCATAAAAATAAATATACTATTATGTGTATTTGCTTAAAAGATAGCTATTAATGTAAGTAGAAACGATTTTAAAGGAAATATTCAATTGCACTGTAACGAGTGTTTACAAAATTGAAAGAAGTTTACGAGGTAGTTCATCTGAAATGAATTTCATTTCCTAGTAACCTTAAATCGAAACGGATATAAAGTTCGATTTACATCCGATCTCGTTCATTTATTGCTTTACTCTTATCTAACTTCCTACAAAGTTCTATAACAGCCCCAACTTTTCTGGCACAATTGAAAATTTAAAAATAGTTAAGTATAAAATATTTTTTTAAACAAATCAGTCGGATCTACAGGCGTCTAATATCTATTTTCACCTGTGTTTGCTTGGAAACTAACGAAGATAAAAGTTTGCGGTTTAATCTATTGAAATGAAGATAATATTGTACATAAAATCCTATTACGAGAATACCCTTCGCCTGAATATACTCGTACCTCACCCCTCTAGGCTATGTGTGGTGAGTACTACATAGTTGCAGTGACTTCTTAAGCCGTATCGATTGCACGATGACTGCAAGTCTTGATGCGTAGTTTGCGTGTGTGTAATTATGTTCAAATAGCCCTGTGACAGCTGTATATTGCCTTTTGTAATGTTACGCCGTTAGTCACTTTCCTCCCTACAACAACGATCCTTGTATTTAATGTGGACAAATTGTACAACTTAAAGGACGGCTTTGGACACTATAGAAACATTTTACTCACAAAGCACTGATTTTCTTAATAAATTTTAGCAATGTCTACTTCCCTTTACATTGATGAAAATAAACATAATATTTGCTCACAAAATTTAAACAAAACTTTAACGAAGTTTTCAGAATTGCACATTGAAAGAGAAAAGCGCCCAACAATTTTGTATTATTAAATACCAGACTTATATATGTTTTGCTTGGTAACAAGGACCGCAAACATTGTCTGTAAACAATAGTAGTAAGAATAGAGGTTCTTGTACTTAAGTTCATTTGTATTATAATTTCGTACTAAATAAATATGATTTTAGATGCTGATTCCTTATCCCAAAGCAGACCAAACTAGGTAAAGTCAATTCTTATAGACCGTTATGCTTTCTAAAAACCATAAGTAAGATTTACGAAACATTAATTGGGAAAAGATTGGAGCAGGAAATTGAAGAAAAGGGAGGATTACCTGAGTACCAGTATAGCTTCACCAGATGTAGATCGACGATACATGCAATGCAGAAAATAAAACATATACATATCTGAAACGAGAGAAACGCGGTGGGATGTGCTAGTAGCTTTAGATGTCAGCAATGCGTTTAATACGGCAGACTGGAGCCCTATTCTGGAAAGATTGGCAAAGAAGAGAATTTCGCCATACCAAGTTAATATCATTACCGATTTTCTGAAAGAAAGATAGGCGTACCAAAAGGCTCGGTTCTAGACCCTACGCTGTGGAACGTTTTGTATGATGATATCTATAAGCTAGTAGTAACGCCCGATAATAAGTATACACTGATATTTAATACAAACGAAAACTTAAAACGAATGGGCTGAATGGATTAGGGACAACTACTTGGAGCTGGCACCAGAAAAAGCCGAAGCGTCATAACTAACAACTAACAGTGCAGTTGAGGGTTGCGTCAGCATACAGGACAGTCTCTACGGTGGCACTTCAAGTTATAGCAGGACTTATGCCAATAGACCTTATGGCGCAAGAGCGAAAGATATAGTATAACGAACGTAAGCAACAGGAAATTCGACGGCTGAGGCTGAAATGGTGGCAGGAGAAATGGGATAACACGCTCAAATCACAATGGACCAAAACCTTAGCATCGAAAAATGGATCACATGTAACCATAAAAATGTTTGTTATTACACGACCAGTTCAAAGAATACGGAAAACGTATAGGAAAATAAGCTGATGACAAATGCAATTTTCCAGTGTCAAAGGTAGAAGACTTTTGAGTGCTACAGCGAAGTTAAGGTTAAAACCCAGTTAACAGTAAGCGGCTAGAAAAGGAAAAATAGGTACTCGGCGCTGCTGTGAGGTACATGTCAGATGTGACGATTCCATAGAAGCGCTAGGAGAAGTTTTAGGTGGTTTTAGTGGATATACCAGTCCTGCACACTCCATCTGGGAGTCCCACACTAGTGCACTGCAATTTCTATAAAGAATTTCCATTTCCGATTTCCAAAAAAAGTGCTGATTATTTCTTTTAGTTTCTGATTCACAAACAAATAACTCCTCTTATTACTATTCTTAAGATTAATTAAATAAATCAATTATGCCGTATAACATGTTCGTCTTATTTGTGATTTTCGTGCTAAGTATAAATACGATCTGTGAGTTCGCTAAACACAAAAAGAAAGCTAATGACTCGATTTCAATTTTTATTCAGATAAATTTAAAGCCAAGGAAAGAACCTTTGCTTTGCACAAACTTCCGGCGTATGATCTGAAACTATATCTCAAAGAGAAAATTTACATTACATAGGTCTGTCGATACATAATCAAATATTATTATCATTGTAAGTACATTGTCTCGCTAACAATTTCCTTTCTCTCTTGTATTTTTCGGCTGTTTGCTCACACAAGTCGCGGAACTGTTCTAAAGAAGAAATTGACACCCTGTTTGCGTACGTCGGAAATATATTTACATTTGAAAGGAAGAACGGCCTTTGAGTTTAAAAAATTGGGTCTCTCTTGCAAACAACAGATGACTAAGCACTTCGTTTTTCCCCCTTTGTTGGCTTTCGTCCGTAATTAGTCACAGTGGAACTTTTTTGTTTGTAATATCAGAATCTTTTTTCTTGCCGCCCAGACGTTAGTGGCGCAGAGGAATTAATTTAAGAGTTAATCAACTGTAAAATTTCAATAAAATGAGGTGTGTAGATGTTTGTTTTCATTCTATGTGGTATTCTACATGGTGAGGCAAAATAATAAACGAATTTGAAGCAACTTTGGAAAGGAAATCAATTTAATATTTCCTAAATCTATTGTCTATCAATATGGATAAACGCATTTAAGAAATCTTAGCGTTATCTCAATCAAATCTTCAAGTTAATAATCGATACTTCCCCTTGAAGGTATAATGTAAATTCTAAATAAATTAAAACACAATAAGATAGAAATTCGAGACATATTTTTGTCTCAAAATATTCCTCTGAGTTACACTACACACACGCAGTGTTAACACAAGTTTTTACGGGCATCTCATTACTTGCATCTTATGCAAAGACAGTAGTTACCGACTAACTTATTTAATTAATTTATTCGTAATATGCTGATACTATTTAGGCTTCCACCAAAACGATAAAAGATTTGTGTACGTGATCAGAAAAGCAATTTCATCCGCTCCATGCGACTGTCTCTATATTAGAAATGTATTGTTAGAGCCAGTGTAATTGAAACCTATTCCACTATCTATGAACAGTCCATTGTGTTTCCAGCGTTCAGTTTTCCACTACGTTGAAACTGGAAATAAGGTCTGTAATTAATGTAGGTATATTTCAAACCAATGTAAAATATCGCGAAGTGTATTAAATGTTTGAAGATTACCAGATTTTCATTTAGTCTCCTTGGGCTGAATGGATAGCTTTCTCATTTTAATCAGTCTGTCACTTTTATAAAAAATAGTTCTATCTTTTGAATAGATATTTAAAATATTCCTACTAATTTAACGTTGAAAGTTACAGTATATTAAAATATCTGGAATATAAATAAATGAAATAAAATTTCAGTACATCTAACGATACAAACTATACATATATTCATCAGACTATTCACAATGGTTTCCAGCACTTGCTGCCTCTATTGATTTATAAGACCGAAAATTATCGACTGACGCAAAAGCTATTTATATTGAAATTGGTACGGTAACGGTTATGGTATCCCAAACACATGATATTCGTACAATATTGGCTCAAAATGTTTTAGTTTGTACCAAATTGCTCGCTCTGTCCTACACTATCGTCAAGAGCTGAATGCAAAACAATACTTACATTCTTCTGTAATATGATGATCTGTGCTGGGCAATATATATAACTATGTACTTCTGAATATACATATATAACCTGGTATTATTAATATAATGCCACTTTTATGGCAAATTTGATTGTGTTTATTACTGACTTATATTATTTTAGACGAGTGTTAGCCAAAACCACAACAATTTATATTGGACATTTTACATACTTCACAGGGGTGAATAGGTGCTATACTGGAAAAAGTTAACCAAGATGTAAAACTGATATTGTGCCACGTTTACACCAAGGTCGTATACTACCTGGAATACTGAAACTTTTGATGCAAATGTGCCAATTATGTGTTAACAAGCGTTTTAACAATAAAACTACGATTTTGTTGATAATTTTGTTTTTACTAACACGCATGTCTCATAAAAACCATACTCCATCAATAAAAATGACTTCTGTAAGTCTCCAAAATAGATATCAATCTCATCAATCGTCAGAAAAATTACACTGAGGTTTTGTTACGAATTCTTTTTACTCGCTTTGGTTTTCAAGTTTCCATTGAGCAATAGCAGGAGCAGTTGAAATGTAATAATTAGTTACGTGCTCAATGTAGGCTGCTTCTACTTAATCCAACTCATAACATGTATACATTTTTATAAGCTCTGGAAGATGAAGAACTAGAGTCTGGCTGGTTTCTGCGCTTGTTTTGAAGCGGTTGTTACTAAAGTCAATTTTATGTAAGGTTATATAATTTCATAGCTTTTTTACACTCAGTTGGGAATATTAAATAATTTTAGTTAATTTATTTGGTGTTTATTGATAGCATTTTGGACTTGATTCTCAGTGTTTTGTTTGCAAACTTACATATCTCTTAAAAATCTCGGATTTAGTAGATCCTGTTCATAAAAGCTATGTTTCCGCGTTTCTTCTCTTTCGCAGTTTTACTTCACTTTTCTTCTTTGTAGCGTTCTAGCGTTATGTCAGTCATCATTTTAATTATCGGCTTGGTGAAAAGTAGATAATGTGGTTGATTTGGAGAACTACTAAAACAACATATTGATTTGGTTGTCGCGATATTGTAGTTGATTGTCGTTATATTTAGATCAACGGGGTTTCAAATAACGTCCTAAAACCCACTATTCATATTCCATTTTTACTTTATTCTATCTATCAAGGGCGACTTTTTGAAATTTCTAAATAAAAGAAGTCAGACAGAACCTATTCCGGAGTCTATTTACTAAAACTTACTTACTATCTTGTCATCAACTCTACCCAAGTATATCAAATTACTTTGAGAAACTTCTCAATAAACAACAATCTTCTAACCCACGTTGTTGAAATTCTACTCAACCCTAAGTTATTGCGTAGAGTTCATACAATTACATGTAGCGATTGCAGGCCAATACCAAAATTTTCTCTCAACTGAAACTTTTTTAACTAATTAGGTTCTTCAATTAGCTTTACAAAATTCATTTAGTTATTTAGGCCCTCCATTCCCAATATAATTTATAAAATATGTTAGTGAACGCAAATCCTCACACTTGAATCCATTCTACTGCACTATCTATAACTACCTCTTTCTTAACTCTATGACTATTAAGCTATATACCACTAATTCTGTAATACTGCTATTACTGTTACTATTTTTATTTGATTTTTAAAAATATGTTTCCTATTGTATGTGCCAAGTAATGTAATTCTAATTTTCTAATTTTGTCAACTAAACATTAAAATTTAATTAACATCACTACTCCTAAATTGAGGTTATCTAATTAATGTTTCACCACTTAAACACAAATATGGCAAGTGTTGCCCATGTCATATTTTACAGATGACAGAGTGTTTAAGTTATCCCAGAGAAATTCAGCGCTTTATATTTGCTTTATTGCGTACTACAAATATCGGAAATTCGCTAAAAACCTCGTCAATATATACGCCTAGTATACCTAGAATATTCACCTTCTTCCCTTACCTTTTATGTAAAATTTTAGATTTTTAACGTCGAAAGGATCCCAAATGTAAAAGGGAGCTTTTGTACTGTTCGTTTCAGGTTAATGCAACATTACTTTCAAATCGCGCCAAACGTTTTCTTGATGTGCGACGGGCACTTTTATACATTATATCGTATATAAATGCTTTATCCAAGACCACCATCAATCGTCTCGTTCTGTTGACAGAAAATCAGACCCACTTCTCGCACTGAATTATAAGGGCCTCCTGCAAAAAATAGAAGCTGAATTTGACACAAATATTACGCTATAAGTTCTCTTTTATACCCGCTTATACGAGAATCAACCGTAAATAATCTCTCATTGAAGCAAAAATCCGTAAAAGTGATTGAGCGGTCACTTGTCGAAATACCTCCATATTGTTTTCCTGATATACGATTATTTGCGATTGAAATAATAGCTTTTTACTAAAAAATCGATAGATACACAGGTATTTGTTCTACAGGCTGGTAAATGTAAAAGTACAGTGTTGATTATTTGTGTTCTGCCTTTTTAAATACAACATAGTTACTAACGGGTCGATGGCCGCAGTGGTTAGGCGGCTGACTATTGTTGTGAAACGATAGGTAAAGGGACGGTGACATTTTTTCACGAGTTTAATTCCGGATCGACTTGCCATTCGCTGTTGGGATTTATGATGCTGTCACAAAGCCATTTAAACACAACTTACACACACTAAACTACACCGAAGAGTTGCAGTGATAGCACAAGTAATACAGCTTAGTTAACTAAAAAATAAATACTCCTGTTTAGGTATTTGACAGGAAACGTTTCAGCTTAGTGACCTAACCGCGATGTATATAAAAATAATAGTCCGCATTGAATTTTTGATTTAGATTGCTTTTTCTGGTAATATGTTTGCACGTACAGCACATCCCAAAAGAAACGTTTAATATTTATGTGTTAGTTTCTAATGTATTCGATATTTCTCATAATTTTATTCTGTAACCGATATTATCTTACGCGAATCATCGGGAATCTTATGGAAGAAATAATAGTTTAGTAATACTATGTTAAAGAGTAATGAAACAATATCATATTGCGATGAAGATTTGTTCCGAATATTTTTCAACAATGCGCTTACTGTTTTGTAAATTTCTAATATAGTATATAATTATAAAAAGTATATTGAATTGAATTTTTTGTTTTTGGGCAATACAGTAATACAATTGGTCGTCGACAGGAAAAGTTAATAAGTAGTTAATAACTATACTCAGAGTAAGTTTTCAAGCGCTCAACAGTTATAATTTTTATTAAATGTGAAAAAAGTAGAAAATTTGATAAACCTAAATGACAAAAAGTTAATAAGATCTTGGGGTAGGATGGGCTCTATTTCAGTAATGTGACATTGCATTTCATTCTTTAGATCTAGAATTATTGAGAACTATTTCTGTAGACCTGACTCCTCCAGAAGTTCACAGAAGTCAAATTGCATTATTTTGCCGACTAGTAATACTCTCCAAAAATCACTTAATTCTGAAATCTACTCTACAATAATTGCATAGTCTCTCTCACTATGTAACGGTGTGACAACTTTTGGACCAAAATCTACACCAAGCTGTCACTTCTCTGGGATACATGGGTAACTCATGAATGGCATGTAATTATTCTCCCGAAATTCGGAAATTTTGTTTACTAATATAGCCACCCAAATGGAAAGGAGTTTCAACTGAGAAGATTATTTTGTGGTAAAAATTGCATCATTTCCAATATCCATCCCACAAACTGTCTTCTTGCGATCTGGCCAACTAACTTCAACTCTTACGTCAACTGGATCTTGTCTACCAGGAGGTGAAGGTTTTTACGTAAATTACATGAAAGGTTATTGGTAATTTTAAGAACGATGCTCTGTGATTATTCCTGCAGCACACTATTCTCTAAGTGCAGCTATGTTTACTTGTAAACAATCAGAAAGACGATGCGCAAGTGGTATTGTTTATATTTTCTTTTGACGTATGATACCGACTTCGCATGAAATAAGGTTTCTAATTTCCACGGTAGCTATGTGTAGATCGACGAAAATTCCCATGTTATCATGAAATTTATACATCAGTTAGATCTTTCATTGATCGTCTGAATGGATATTGTGGATGAAAGATTACTAGGACCGGTTGTATTACCGAACCGATTTATAGGCGCTGCGTACTTAAAATTTCTGCAAAGCTTAGAAACTTTAACGTACACTACATCTGCATAAAACCTCTAGGAGCTGCAGCGAGTAGAACAAGAATGGCAATTCAAGACAATTCGGACGGTTCTTTTCTAACCTAAACTTTGTGATCCTCGGCAGTGCTCCGATTATAGCCAGACTTGATTAGTCGACTTTTCCTCGAACCGGTTTCAATACAGCAGCACTAGTCCATAATCATAGAGAATTGGTATTTTATTTATGTATATAGCTCGGTTTGTAGGTGTGGCAGTGGTACTATTAAATGTTACGAACTTTTGAATAGAAAACCATTAGAAATACCAAATTAGCAGTTGGAAGATAAAAAAACTTAAGAAGAAGTTAATTCTAACAGTTTTTCGATCTTCCCTCAAGTCAATCCTGTTAGTATCAAACTCTGAAGTAGTAGCATTCTTGTCTCGCGGTAGACACTTCTTTCCTTAAAGAGTTAACATTATCTAGTGCGATGTAAAAAAGTAATATCGAACTCTTTTGGACTAACATTTTATCAAATTAAATTAAAAATGTTACATTCTCCAACGCAGAAAAAACATCACATTTGAATGCATTCTATCTTCTAATTAATTATCTTTATGGTATTAGATAGGGAAATTATCTTGGTTAATCTATAATTCTATCACTTTCCTTTAAACGCTGGGTTTTATATGTAATTTCATCGGAAAACAAGATAAAAATTATACTAAATGTGATTAAAACTACCACATTTTCGGACGAAAAGTTGTCTATATTATAATACCAACTGAAAGGATAATAATATAACACAAATTTTTCAGACATATACCAACAAAACTCTCTTATATACTTAAACTCAATTACAAATTTGGTGGAAACGCAGGGTGCCCAAAAAATATTCTTGCATTCAATCACATTTGTCAAAAAATACGTTCAATCCCACATATCTCTCAGATTTAGTGGAATATATATTCTCTTTGAATCATATATTCGGCTACTAACCAATGTTGCATAAATATAAAATTAAAGCAACTCCGTAAAATACGATTGTCGACGATTCGTATACAATATAAGGCGAAATCCATTATTTCTAAACTATGAATACATTTTATATATACTTCCAAGAGCCGTTCCCGCAACCAAAATCGTTCCGCAAAAATAACCGTGTATCAACATCCGTCACTGTTACTGTTACCATTAAATTTTATAGCCTACCCTCACGGAAACCTCTATTCTTTCTCTCTCAGTACATAAATTACTTTATGACAGATACAATGAAAGACTGTTATCGTTCGCAGGCTAAAGAGATAAAACTGTAAATCGATCTTATACAGAAGCTGCATTAAAGTATTCATTTATCGATTCGTGGATAAAATATTCTGCTGTGAGCGTTGCTGGTATAATAGATAGTAATAATAGTTTTACGTGCGAGAAAGTGCAAATCCAAAATATTAAAATATTCATAAATACTTATTAACTACCTCAACAGTTAAAGCAGCAGATCTAAAATGAGCATAACACAGACATAGATTTACCTTCAAATTTAAACTGAAATTTACACCGCATATTAGCAGTGACTACGAGTCACAGTGAAAATAACCTAAATCCAACATATCCAGAATAAATTACACGTTCTCGAATGAATATCGTTTGTTTTAGAATGTTTAACTTTCCCATATTCGAAAATTACGAACGTGATAACAAGAACACATTTCGCAATAATTGATATTTGGAACTTGTATTCGCGTAGACAATAATACGAAATACGATATTCTCGGAAAAGTTTTAATAGTATAAAATTTCACCAAATGTCGTCGGCCGTTCAAACATTATTAAATAGAGTTTGTTACACAGTTAATACAGTAAACACGAGGTAAATATAATTTAGGAACAACTGCAAGTTCAAATTTTCTGTCGACAGCTCGATGTCGTAAAAGTTAGGGGTGAAAGTTCTCACTAGAACTTAATGGTGTGTTACACTATGTTGTCCGTGTGGTTGGTCGCGCGATTTCATTATTTTGAAATTTTGAAATACGCAGCAACCTAACTCGCCGAACGAGCTTTATGTACTCGAATAACATGCGGGTGGGTGCTGACAACCTTTAATTTGTATTTACTTTGTCCACTTCGTCTACTCATAGAAGAAAATTCTTTACACGTTTGTTACACCTAACAGTTTCATCAATGGAACCAGTATATGTACGACAACATTTCTATAAATATTTTCACGAGGTCTGAAATTTTACAATACAAAAAAGCGTGCATGGGGTCACACACCTGAAAAAGAGAGCTTTGGTTTCTCTTCCATTCATTAATTTATTTACAGGAATTTTAAAATATGATAAGAAATTATATATTAAAGCTAAATAACTAAAGCTAAATAATAAATAAAAAACAGCTATGTATGTCTAAAGCTACTATTAAGGAACTATTACGGCATAATTTGTATGATTGTAATACAAAGAATATATTTTTATTAAAAACGAGAAGGTAATTAACATAATAAAGTGCTTCACAATAAGCTTTTCCCAACCATAGCTTATATGAAGTAAGGAGGGTGCTGTAATTAGTATTTAAGAACAAGTTTATATTAAATGATAGTAAAATCAATTAATAATTCAAAAAATCGCTAAAAATCTATGCTAAGTTCGATGTAATAAAAGTACTGAAGTTTTTCTTGAATACCTCCCTATTTCTGAAATACCATCACCAGTCAAATATGCTAGAGGGTGGACTAAAAACGTCAAAACATTTATCTAATACTTGGAACACATATTTTAGACATCTAACAACTAACAACTATCTTACTGAAACCATAGGCTATTATCTGGAACATCGGGATCATTGTTATTTGAAAAAATTGCTACAACCCCTGGAAATTGATCATTTTGCAAAAAACTATAAATATTCTTTCTCCTGCTCCTTCAAAAAAAGAGGTCCTATTATTTTATTGTTGACTATTTGACTCTAGACATTCAGTTTCTACGCATTTTGAGTGTGTGCCTCAACCATTCAATGAGGACTTGATTCTAATATCTAGAATTTTCACGATCCACTGTGGCATTGAGACAAAATCTGACCTCATTCAAAAAAGGATTTACCGGGACAAACCTCGATTTAGTCGGCACAAATTTATCATATTCTCACAAAGTTTAATCTCCAACTAGTCAAGACGTATTATGAGAATTCTCTCATACTTAACTAAATATTAATTTTCTAATCATCATCACCCTCTAGATACCCAGGTTTTGGAATATCTCACCACTTCCTCGAAATTCAGAATGAATTTTACTAATTCTAAATTGTCTGATATGACGATGTGGATATTTTTCTTTAAATATATCTATCATACATTTCTTGCTGACTTCTAGTCTTATTCCCGCATCCGATGACAATTAAAATTTAAATCAGTTATGTGATCACTAAATGCGTAACAATATCTTACTTAAATGAATTGGAATATCATTTAAGTACCTATAGCTAATAGAAAACATTAATATAGAGGTCGCTAATGACAAATTAAAATTGATACTTTATGACAGTTTGTAATTATTTTATTGTATATGTATAATTGTCATAGCAAAATTATTCTAATGTAACGTTACAACATTTTTATATTATCCGTTCGCGAATCTCTCAATATTAAGGAAAAACATTGGGAGTGCCATTTAGAAAGACAAAAGATAATGTCAATATGAAAAAACAAATGATGATTGAAAATTGAGCGTCACGCAGAAATATGTATTTATACAAATTAAAGTCGACCTGCTTGAGGATTTTTCCTAAAAAATTTTAATTTGCTTTTACTAAATTTATTCCATACTTTATGTACACACATACGAGATCTGACAATTCAGCATCCGGAAAATTGGTTTTAAGAGCTTTTATTTCAAATTGGTCCCAAATTAGATATTACATCCTTCAATATACTCCCCTCCGGGCCGCACACACTTTTCCATTCGTGATTTCCACGACTGGAAACAATTTTGGAAAGCTTGTTTATCAAGAGCGTTCAACACCCCTGTACATGCCTGTTTCATGACCATTTCATGAGCAAAAGGAATCCCCTTGAGCACCTCCTTCATTTTAGGGAACAGAACAAGATCACATGGGGATAAATCTGGGCTGTAGGGTGGGTGTTCCGGCACAAGAGTTCCTATAGATGCTAAAAATTCGCGAGTAAAGATGATTGAATGCGCTGGCGCATTGTCATGATGCAGCAACCACTTCTTGTTGACCCACAACTCAGGTCTTTTTCGTGCAATCTCACACATAGTAAGAAGCACTGCCCCTTGGGGACCCAGTGTTTCAAAATAATGCATTTGGAGTCGAAAAATGTGATAATCATGGCCTTCACATATTCAAAGAAAAATGAGTTCACTATAATATTAGCTATTTTATATTTTAAGTTGGTATGATCATTTCAACATGACGTTAGTAGCGGCACATGGCGTTCACTTAATGGGGTAACTACCAGTACACAGTTTTTGTATACCAGTCCAAATACACTTTCTTTGGACGCACCTCCCACTCCCCCTCCTCCCTCTTTCCCACTTCGCTAAATTAGAAATCAACAACTCCGAGGCGCCGATACGATTTACCTGAGTATTAACTCTTCAGGAACTGGTTTCAATTTAACAGGTATATTGTCCAATTACATCACACCAAATGTTACTTTATCTTAAATTATTGCAACCAGTATCCCAGTATAGCTGAAAATTAATTCGTCCGAAATCAAAGGATGGTAGGTAATAGTTCTTAGTAAAAGTGACTTTTAATACCAGATTTAAGACTCTAGGTTCAGTCAAAGAATTTTAGCGTTCTCAGAGGTTTCGTAGAAAACTGATTTTCGCCAATTTTTTCCTAAAGGATAATACTATGCTTCTATAGAGCCACTTTTTTTAAATTAAATTTGTTTACAATAATATAGACTTTTAAAAATCCCCTATTTTTAGTGCCTTGTTTACAAACAATATTTGACTGTTTCAAAAATACAGCACTATAGAAGCATAGATTAACATTTCAGCTATAAAACAAATCTAAAATAATAGCCCTATCTATAAAAATAAACTCGTAATCATATTTCTGCCGAACCCTTACATCGGAAATTACCTGGCTTTTTCTCGCCATAAGCCGGCGACACCTTACGCAAATTTACGAACATAATGTGGAAAGCGTGGTGAACTACAATCAAATATATGTTAGTTAATTACTTTGTAGTTTATTTATTGTAAAATTCTTGAAAATGCTCAAATTCGTGGACTAAATCTAGAGCCTTAAAGTTAATCTTACCCCTTAGAAACACGAGCACAGTATATAATACATATATTACAGAATAGGCGGCAGTTCTTTGATGCAACATGTTTAACAACATAAATACATGTACACAAAACTATTGTATTAAAACCGCGTAGTTGTTATATAATGAACATTACTAATTCCTAGACATCTAAATCTATAAAACATACTCTGAGTACGGAAGCTTATACTTCTACAAGGAAGGAAACAGTTACCTAAATGTCATTTTCCTTTATTTATGATCCATTTCTGTGCCTGCTGCTCGCATTCACCTCTTATTTCTTCTTCTTCTTTTTTTTCTAACATAATATGATATGAAATGTAATATAAAAATTTCCGGGAAAAATAACTTTATCTTGCACATACGTAATTGATATTTGGTTCAGAAGCTTTCCCAGTAACCAGTTAGTGATCCGCCTTTCTGTCATGATACAAGACCCCCGTTACAAGAGTGCCTTTAAATTATAATTTATATTGTGTTTGTAACTCAAACATTTCTAAAATTGACAAGTTTTCATAACAACTTTCCTTCCAACTTGATTTTGATCTAATATCGAAATATCATTGCAAATTGTATATTTTCACTAAAAGGAAATGGAACACAACTTATACGTTTAACAATAAATTTAACAAATCAAGCAGACTCTAATTAGATTTAATTAACTACACATGGATCTACTTAAACTATGCACAAACGTAATTAGTTTGTAGCACATTTCTCTTAGCGAGTTAGTAGCATAATTCTGCAGAATCCTACATTCTCGCAAAACTAATAGCAATTGAACTTTAATTAAGACAGTAAATTAAGTCTGATAGTCATTTTGTAGCATCAATTTATTGATTACATTATTAGAATGCGTCAGGTTACACGGAAACATATAATTATATACATATATAAATATTGTCTAATAAAATACTATTATTATTATTATATAATCTACGATCTGTTGCCACCTTCGCTAGCGACGGTTAAGGAATAGTTTGTCTTTCTTTAACATAACTATTACACTAATTGGTGTTCTATTGGAATTGTTTATTGCTATCGAATTTCTATTTGAACGACCTGAGATTCGGTTTCTTTATTTTAATAAATTAAAGAGCAGAGGAGATCTTTTCAAAATAAAAAAACGACTCTCATTGTGCTATACATTTGTTAGAATGTGAACACGATTTCACGACAATTTTGAAATATTGCATACACAAAATAAAAGTGTCATTTTAAATAATTTAGAATGTTTAAAATCAACAAATTCAAAAATACAAACTCCCACACTTTTAAACCTATTCAAAAAACCACCTCCACTAATGTCAACAGATATTACAACCTAAGTTTAGTTAGTATTATATGTATACTTGACAAAGCCACTGTGTGAGCGAAACATGTATTCCTTATTAATACAATTTTTTTGAAATTAAAACACGTTTGTTTATTTTAAGTGTTTTTGTGCATTTTATTAAAATAGATTTCCAACAAGTAAATACCAATACAATCACAACCTTGCTATTAAGATTTTGAGTTTGCAATGCATTCATATATTTTCCTTATTACCAATCCGAAGGTAGCAAATAAGGCTTGTCCAAAAATATTTGTGATAAAACTTTATTTCAAGAGTACATTTATTTTCATTTCCCACATATGAACGTTCCACTTTCAACAAAAATGTTCCTCGACACATTTAATAAAGGATGTCTTCAACAAATATAATAACCAGTACATACAAAGCATAACTATTCGGAAAAAAGTTTATTTAATTCCTTTTAGAACGTTACATTAAAATTATCTCTTATGATATAATTAACAGTGTTACATCTACCACAAATAAAAATAATAATAACTTTAGTTCTTTCTGACAACTACAAGAAAGTTGAATTATTCAAAAGAAAATTCTATTCAGCATAAAATTGGATAAATGTATCATGACAACATAGCAGTTATTAACATAATTAGCCACATGCAATTTACTATTGGGCATAAATTATTAAAGACCATCTCCATTACCCACCAGCCACTATTACTTTGGCGATCGTTTATCCTGCATACATTATTTTTCTTAAAATGTGTTCAACGTACCTAATCAACATAAAATATAATTTATCAAAAATTATTATGCTTTACTGGAGATTTACACGGTAAAATAACGTTGAAACCCATACTAGTAAAACGGAATGATAAATGAGTAGTAGGACATCCAGTAAGGTTCGAGTAAAGCACGCTTAGCTCAAGTTAGACATTGACTAATCACAAACTAGGTATACGCTTTGCAATCTACTTTGCGGCTTACGCAATTTTATTCTGAGGTTGATGTTCCGAGCAAATCTGCATGCCCATCGGGGCGATGAACTTTCTCGTAAGAAAAACGTTAAACTTTACACAAACAAATCATAAAGGATGTATGTATTTATATATTAAATAAAACAATATTGTGAGAAATAGTCACATTTTAATTTATTATCGTCCAGATAAGAATAATAAAAAGATAAAATATATATTTCTAAATTGATATATTAAGAAATTACGCTGTCAAATATTCATCAGATCGGCTTTAATATTCAAGATGAAATGAATGAAAAGATTCGAAAACAATTTTGAGACCCTGCATTCGTTATTTATTCAATTTACAATTGCTGATTGGTTGTGATCTGGATTATCATGTTATTGGTTTTTTTGGAATGCAAACATACAAATATAAAGTTATATAAAGTTTTTCACTAACTCTTTATCATGACTTACAAAGCTGTTGCAATATCGTAAATTTATTGCTAGCATACAAATTGCGGCTATACACATTTGTATCCTTCGCCAATAATAACAAATAAAGCATTCTTCTTTTTATTGTATTGTGCGTGTTTTATTGTATTTTCGTCTCAGTTGGCCATTTTTCATGGATGTGGAGGCGTAAGCAAGATATAGACACTATTTCATCGGTCATTCACATATAGGAAAGCGGTTATAGTATTTCCAAACAATACAATGATATTTATGTTGAACGAATTAAGTACTGTGTATATGTATAAGTTGTGCTCTAAATGCCAGGATGTACTGAAAAGTTACCTTGAAAAACGAAGCGGTAAAGACTTTGTTACCTTGAGCAATCATTAGCTATAGACTACATATGTACTTACATCATGTTTTAATACAAAAATACTTCGGATGCATTTAAAAAGAAACACATTCCACAAACAGAAATTTATCACACGTATTTCCATTAGATTAGATTTCCAGAAACTGGAAACTGCTATGTATGAATTGAGCAATATACTACTGTAGAGGAGGACGAAATACCCATCGTTCCCGTAAAATACTATCCAGATGATTTTATAATCTTTTTGGAGCATATTGTAAACTTAATCAATTAAATGCGGAAAGTTCTCAACTCGATTAAAGCCGCCTATCATAAAAAGAACAGAGAAAATTTGCTTTGAAAATTTGATTGCTGTGATATGCAATGTACCTAGTACAAATTATTGCGAAACTAATTCTGAATAGAATACTCAATCCTGGCAAAAGGTACAACTTATCAAATAACAATGAGAACCGATATACAAAGTATAGATCCACAGCCCGTCCTTCATTTTAACTCTACGTAGAAATCGTATTTGGCCTGAAGCTGACTGGAGAAGGAGTGAGTCTACTCATGAGCTTGCACAAAGTCTTCGATAAAACATTATTACTAACTTCCAAGCGTGCGCACACGGGTGGGGAATCCACAACATCTCACTGTCAAAAGTGTCAAAGTTTCAATATACTGTAATTGTTTCTAAGGTGTACGTTACGAAAAGATCAAGTAAAAAAAATATTAGACTGTTACTCCTCACACCTCCCAAAAGTTCACTTAGGTTCATTGATGATACGCCAGTTCTTACATTGTCGAGCACCAGTATACTTTGACATTGCAGCAAAGTATTTGTCTCTATTTTATAATGGACGCTAACTCTCTCCCTCCTGCTATTTCAAATACACAATTAAAATTCGCCGTCTACAATATATGTACATATATCGTTACCTAGACTATCAATATTACAAGCAATAACTCCATATTTTCCTTTTTATACACGCCCACCGTGTTTTGACTACAAATACTTTTTTATTCATAAAATATTCAAGGGTGGTTATTAATTATGCGAGCAGCTAAAGCAATATATAACTCTAGACGACCTTCACTTGTATGTTCAGTTTTATCGACATATATTATTTAGATAATGTTATAAAGCCAACCTTATCTTAAATTTGATATTAAATTGCTTTTTTACTGACAAGAAATTGTATATTTTTGTAGTCTAATTTTGTTTTCCACCTAACCTTAAGAGATTCAGAGCATACTTGAACTTTAAATGAAACATTTTTAGATATTATGATGGGAGACAATATACTTCAATGACTACACGATTACTTTAATTTAAATAAATTAAATATGAAAATGTATTTTAAGCAGTTCTTGTCTTTCGTAAAATTCATATTTGCAGAAATTGGAAGGTAATAGTTGATAAAGAACAATTGTTCAGACTGGAAAAAGGAGCAACAACATCACACTTATTCAGACACTGTTTCTTCAAAAGATTCATCACTAATTGTTAAAACAACATAAAAACTAAACAAAAATGAGACAACATAATCATTTTAATAGTGTCACCATGCAACAATATTGTTTGGAGAAATAAATTAAAAACGAAGGATAGATCATGTTAAGTTAGAAACTCGTTCCAAATATAAAACTTGTTTAAACATAAAAATAATTTAAACTTTAATAACATCATTGATGACTGGTTCTAGTATGGTACAAATTATCTTGGTAGATCACGAAACGTATTATGAAAATATAAGCAAGCAAACTAATTAATTTAACTAGAGCTATGTTTATAAACACCCTTCAGCACATTCATAGATTACCTGACAAAACAGAAGTAATATTAGTTTTCAAACTTTCATAAAAAAGGCCTTTATACAGTCTTGAGCATTTTGCCAGTAACAATTTTCGAGAAACATATCCTGTGAGCGACGTTTTCGCAATTAGTTCCAGAAGAAAATTTGTTTTACGGCAAGCCTAATATTCTTAATTAAAAATTCATCACCGCTGAAATTTTTTTGCCCTTGTCAGTCTATTCTGGTGCAGTCATTAATTTATTAATTACGTAGTCTTTATCTGAAACATTTTAGTTTTAATACAAAAATGTAAGAATTGTTTTCCTATGTTGTTGAACACACGAAATAATATAAAATATTAAAACTGATGCACACATTTAAACCTATTTCGATTAAAACTAACAAACAACGCAAATGCATATCAACGTCCATATTTCAGACGGAATTACCAATTTTGTTTCATTGAGTTGTATTTCCGAGACAAATCTAGAACTATTTTATCTGGTAAACTTTACCTCTAAAACTAGCCGTTTTTGAATTATTTCAATTATTATAAACGACCATATTTCTAAAAAATTCATGCATGTACAACTTTAAAATTTAAGTATTTACTTAACTACTTTATTTACTTAGATTAGAAACTTTGAAACACTATACAGAGTATTCAGAAAAAAATCCAACCTTTTAATGCAGAAATTATTGATGTCTTATTACTTTGAAATAGCAACTAATATTTTTTAGTTATATTGCATAGTACGTTGAAGATTAGAGGTAGTATGTATTTTTGTTAATTCTTCAGGACGATCTTAATAAGATTGTTTATTGGACGATAATTAACCAGTTGAAGTTAAATTATACTAAGTGCAGGTTTTCCGGTTTTCAAAAAAGTATTCGGCAGTGCATTTTAACTATACTTTAGATGGTATGGATGTTGAACAGATACATACATACAATCAAAGACTTTGATGAGAAGTTATAAAGTTTCATTGTTAAAAGCGCTTAAAATGCTGGGTTTTATAATCAGAAATACCCGTGACTTCTTGACGCTAATAAATTGTTGTATTTTGCTTATGTTAGGAGTCACCTTGAGTATTGTTCTATCGTATCGTCCCCAACTTATAATATAGATACATATTGTCTCCAATATATTCAACGTAAATTTTTAAAGTTCATTCACTTTAAGAAACATGGTACTTATCCTGTTCAGGGTTATGATCACACTTTGCTGCTGTCTGAATTTGGTTAAACCGCTCTTATAAATCGTAGAAAAATATTTCAGTTGGTATTTTTATTTAAATTATCTAAATCGATTATTGCATGTAGTGATCTATTGGCACTCTTATCATTTCGTGTACCCAGATTAAACGCTAGAGATCCAACGTTAAGTTTTCCCTACACCACTGGCAGCCATACAACCGCATATCATAATACTGCCACCACTAAACTTTACCGGCAGAAAAGCTTCGTTTGATCTGCATCTTTAAAATGTGCATCCAATCAGCAATATTTATTTTGTCATTTGGTTACTAGATAAATCATAACGATGCTTACATTGATATTGGATTCATCAGACCAAATAGTCCTTACATAGTTATCAGGTGTCTAATACACCCACACATTTTTTTCCACCCCAATCGAAGTTTCTTATAACACTCTGGTAGTAGTTGATTAAAACCAGCTCTTCTTCTGTGTATATTTGCTGCTATTAAACAATTTATAACTGCTATGAAAGTCACTTCTATTTTGTGATGTTACCACAAATCACCTGCTGGATCTATAGATAATTTCGTCCGCTTGCTAATATCACCTCTTAGTAGTCTGAAAGTCATTACACAGTGTTTTCCTAACTTTGATCTATTTTCATAGGAACCTGTTGTCTTAAATGTGAACATCTTTTCTTGAAAACGTCATATATGTAGAAATTTGTTATCTGTGAATCTTCTTCTCAATGGACCAATACTATTTTACATCGTTCTGGTACAGCAAGTACGTGGTTTGTAACCATACTAATAGTAAGATATAATAATCTTAAGCAACCAATTTCTTAAACATAAACGAGTTTGGTATTTTTAATGACTCCATAAATACAATACAGCTAACCAAATAAATTTTCTTTATAAATGTGTGTTTTCTGCACATTTAATAAAGTTACAATTATGTTTAAAATATTTTGATTGAATTTATTGCAATTCCAAACACTAGTTGTTAATCCAACTGCCTTTTAACTATTTTTATGTTTACTAGAAAAATTAATAAGCAGAACGTAATTCTAGTAACAAATAACAAGTGGAAGTTTTAAAACAACTTCTAAAAAATCTAACATTATAAGCAGCAAAACGTCAAGTAACAACGCGACACAAGCACAAGTAACCCCGACAAAACAAAACGATTCAGTATACGATGGTTGTAACAGACTGCACAGATTATGATTCTTATTAAAAATGTCGGCAGAATACTCTATTAGACTATAGGCAACAACATCCGGCGCCTCCGCCAATTATGACCAGAACGATTAAGTGAATAAACGTGGGTATTCTAAACAATATAGTGTTTAGATTATATAACATTTTATAATAAACTACGCACGAAAAGAAATATCTGTAAATATTATATACAACGCAATATAAATATCTCATTTCTCGCTGTATAAAATTAATATAAAACAAACAATTCATTATCCTCGACGTAGAAACCACAACAAGAGTAAATCTACGTATTTAATCTAACTTCTGAACTCCGTTGTAGCTATTATTTTACCGCAGTAGACGAACCTTTCAATATATTTAAATCTAACACACTTCCGCTTCGCCGTAACCCAGAAAAACAAAAATTTGAAAGTGTTCTTCTCATAGCCCCAATGAAAGTGCGTTGTGGCTGATACTTTCATTCACTGAAAGATTCACACTATGAAATTAAGGAAAGCGGCAAACTACATCTAACTTCGGTAAAGTTTTAACGAAATTGCAGCCGTCATTTGAAGCGAGCCAGTTATTCCAACAAACTTTAAGAGCTACGGATTACTCCCTTCAAATAAAGAGAACTGCAAACATTCGCTTCTGTAAACATATTTAAAACGTCTAGCCATAATAAAGGTAATATCGGTTATTTGCAACGCCTAAAACGAAGAATGGGGGAATTTTGACAGGAATGTAGGACTAGCTGTTTACAATTTTGATACCCTTCTTTATGGGCCAATTTATTAATTTGTGAGTTTACATTTTATGAATTTAAGACATTTCAACAATTCGTAAAGGTATAAGTCGATAGCGGTTCTGCATTTTTATACATATACTATCGAATATGGATTGAGAATGATTAGAATCGTTGAAAAATATTTAATAAAAGGTAAAGAACCAACTGTTCGTCGAGACTTTTGGCTCGAAGTTTCTTAGCTTGTGGTTTGCTAACTAAGATCGTTAACGTTTTGGGATGGTTTGCTGTAAAATATATCGTTTGCATGTCAATTTAGGTCAACTAACGTAGGATTGTTGTAAGATTCTCAAATACTGTTGTATACATAATGATTGTCTAATAATTAGCTGCGAAGTAAGGCACCCTTTTCAATTTTATAGGCTAAAAATATTTGTAAATATTTGCAGTAGCACCAATTACAAACCAATCCTTTCAAAACATAATTAATTTCTTTATCCCAAAAAACAAAAGAACATAGTTAAAGCTGCGATGACAATTCAAATTCTATTACAACCAATTAGCGCCGTGGAATGCGCTAAAGATCGTAGCATACACATTGATTCTACATTACGTTTTGAGAAAAACACCTGTCGTCTAATACAAAAACTTTTTAACTCATTAGAAATTATCTTCAGGCACTGCTACTTTTTCAATAGTGTGCCAAGGCTATGTTATACGATTTACTAGTTCGGTCACACTTAAGCTGTGGTGATGTTTTGTATTTACCTTATCTAACGAAGATCAGTACCAAACGTATACAACGTGTTCAAATTTCGTGTACAGGATTAGCGCAAGAATTCTGTTGGGAGATCCTGTAGAGTAGATAACCCACATACCGATTCAGCAAGATTAAATTCAGATATCGAGAGCATTTTATTCTGTAGTGCGAACTAGCAGCAATTTACCAATACAAATTAGCGATTTTCAAAAGAAGTTCTTCCTCTGTGTATGTCTGAGTTACAATAAGTTAGATCTTTGCTCTGTAACTATATCAAAGTCCTTTTCTTCAGGAGTTGTCCAAAATTTAATTTTCTCGGATTTAAATTTTTTGTAATTGATTTTTTATTTTATATTATTATGCTGTAATCTTTCATCCATTTTTGTAAAGAAAAGAGTGTATTTAAATCATTTTGCATTTAAAAGCAAATTTTCCTTCGAAATAGCCTGACTGTTACTAAAAAATTCCAGGTTCAAAAATTAAAACTGTAAATAAAAAGCATATTCTAAGTTTATTTAAAAACAATCTTGTTAATTTTTAGCTATGATCTCATGAAATCCAATTATCGGTAAAATTTGCCATTTTAGAACTAAGACATTATACATCAATGAGTTTACAAATAAATAAACCAATTGCTACTTATCATTACATATCTGTGTTAGCACTTCCAAGCGGAAATCAATGCCATTGGAAGATGTGCTCAACTGAACCTTATATACTCATACTTGGAACGATTAAACATCAACCTTTTCTCCAGCCTGTACTTCACCAATATACGTCTCATTTACATTCGTTGTCTTTTTTCTATTTACGGATAGGATATTAGCTTTATTTATTTCTAAAATCTCCTCATTTCTCTTTAAATTTTCGATCATTTCTTCAACTATTAAAAATGCATCTACTATAGTACATACATTTTGCTGAATACGTTCATCAAGTATTTTAACTTGCTGTTTTAATTCTTGTTGCTGCGAATTAATTACTTGATCACGCTTTTCTTCGATTTTGAATATTTTACTATCTCTGTTACCTAACATACTCTTCAAACGTGTTGCCCAGTGTTGTTTTTTCTTTATCTTGTAACAACTTGAATGACTGCTCTAACTTATCGTCTTTTTCCTTTTGTGCTGTTTCTTCCTACGTCTAATTCGTGCCTACGGCATCCTGCACACCTCCTCTCATCCCTTGAGTAACAATATCTTCTTGTGAGTGTTGACTGTCTGATATACTTTTTGTCTTTCCACGTCTTCCTTTTATTTTAAAACCTCAACTTGCTGGTGCCAAATATATACATATAACATATATATATATATATATATGTTTTCTATTTCCTTTCACCTGTTTAGCCTTCCTTTGCTCAACCTCTTTTAATAAACTAATTCTCTTCTCTATTATGTAAATTACTTTTCAAAATTATTATTACAATAATAATCCTTATCTTATAACTTGACTTGGCTCAGTACTTGATTTCTTTTTATCAAACAAAAATGATCCACGACATGCATTAATAATTGCATTGAGAGAGATAGGAATAATATTTACCCATAGCAAAGTTAATTACTGAGCAACTTCTTCACTACATACAAAAATATCACGGTCCTATAATTTTCTGAATGAAATATTTAATTTGTGTCTTTTTCACTTAAAAACTATGCAAAATTTTAATGTACTCTCATTTACAAATGTATTTTCTTTATATAACTACAAAGTTATTCCAGAACTAAATTTGATATTCATCGTTTGTGAAAGTATTTTATACATATATAATATAAGTCAGTTACTTCCTATATACTTTTAAAACCTAGGATTTTAAATTATTAATATTCATTGTTACAACGATCTAAAGACTTCTTTCACAAAGGATTGTGTCTCTGGGGAAGGCACAATAAATATATATAGGGTGCGGCAACCAAGATAGGGTTAGCGATCATAATTAAACGTTGAGGAATTTCGAGAAACCGTTTTGGCATTTCATTGAGAACTTCCTTGGCTACGTTTTAAAAATATTTTCTTTATACAAGGTGACTGACGCAGTCGGTGACGAACCAAACATATGTTTTTTTAAATGGAACACTCGGTATTAAAATATTCCAATCGATTCTGTTAATTACTACAACCAATTTGGTATAACATTAGTTGGGCTCTAATGGAGGTAATCGGGTTTTGTAAATCCGCTTAAAACTTACTTTTTCAAATGGAACACAGTGTATACTATTTTCATATGTTAAAGAGGACTTCATCAGCTTTCTAAAGATACCATACACGTTACCCGTTTGACTGACGACTTTTAAGCAAATTCACCGCAAATGCAAGATTTTGAGGTTTGTTACATTTAAAGATTTAAAGTTCTCATGCAAGGACGCATGTACTTGGCAATAAGCAAACCAAAAAAAAAATTAATGTGCAATGAATATAACAATTTTACAGCGATATCATGACAAGGAAAAGTGTTGATAATGAAAAATTGTTAAGTGTTACTACAATTGATGTTCGAATAATGCTTCGTATTAGCAAAGACACATTTAGAGCTGAGCGGAAAATTTAACTTTTTGTGAAGTAGGTGCCACAATATTGTCAATACTGCGCTTTCTTGAACAAATATTTCGTAAACCCAGGCAGCATGTAACGTTCGTAAAACGTTATAAAAAGGTTTCCTAAGGGTTAGCAAAAACGTTTATATAACGTTTTGGAAACGTCTTAATGTCACAAACATAAAACTTTATAATTTAACGTTCCAGAAACGTTCTGTAAACGTTACACGAGAAATATTTTATTAATGTTGGAAAATGCAAAAATATTTTTATAAAGGAATACAATACATTAAATTTTGACGCCACTTAATTGCCATAGCTTACTTTCTGATAACGATGAAACTAGAAAAATATATAACATATCCCAATTAAATGAATAGCAATAAAGTGAAGAATATGATGCAAATTCGTACTCAATCAAAAAAGTAGGAAGGTAAATAAACAGTTATAAGTTAATTTTCTAATTTCTATAACGTAAACTCCGTATCATTATTCATTATCTATTCAAACGTTTATACGTATCAAACATGTGTTTTTTTTTTTTTTTTTTTTTAATATGTGGTGGGTGCTTAGTTGTTAATACGTTATATTTTCATCATCAAAGTAACCAACCATAATATATCTTTTTAACGTTACATTAACGTTTAGACAACGTTATTTTAATGTTTATAAACGTTGAACGTTGCAAGTAACTTTTATTTAACCTTTTAAAAACGTTTTCGTGCTACCTGGTAATACAGTTTTCTGAGATTTGCTACTCATCCAGTTAGAATATTTTAATAAAGATGCTGTAAAACTTAACAAACGCATAGTAACTGTCATTCCTGACAAAACGTTAACTTTCGTATTTGTAATTCATTCTTGATTTGTTATTAATTTTGTAACAGAAATTACTTTAAGTATAGAAGAATTGGCTAGTATGGTGTTGGTACTAGACGAATGTCAATAATGCCCACTGTTAGCTAGTAAAATATATACTTCCAGAAACCAAGAACACAAAACATAGCCAAGACATCAATTCCAAATACAAAAGTTAACGCTTTGTCAGGAATTATTATTACCACATTTGTTAAGTTTTATGTCATATTTATTAAAATACTCCAACCGGATGAGATAAACTATTTGTGGCAAATGCCAGAAAATTGCATTTTTAACCGAGGAGAGATTTTTTTACTTTAATACAGAGTGTTCCATAAAAAAACATAAGTTTGGTTGGTCACAGACCGCTTCGACCACCCTGTGTAACGAAAATATTTTTAAAACGTTGTCCATGTACCTAGTCTTCGATCAAATCTCAAAAACGTTTTTCGAAATCCCTCACCGTTTAATTATAATCGTCCATCCGATCTTGGTTGCACCACCCTGTAGGTTTGCCATCTTTATACTTTATAGACGTTTAAAAGTAATGCATTTTATCAAACAGAAATGCTATCTTGTCATATGCTACAAAAAAGTCTCCTATATATTTTTCGATATGTTATGTCGTTAAGCCTATGTTGCAAAATGTTAGTGAAGCATTATTTTTGCGAACGCACCTTTAACGTTACAAGATATAAATATTGTAAGAGAGCATAGAGCTATAGAGCCTAAAATTTTGTACAAGAAGGTACAGGAAAGCAGTATTCTAACATTTAGAGTTTTCGAGTTTATGTCCATTTGAAAAAGATGACAAAAGTCTGTGTAAATATACATATATCATGTCGATGCTGTACATTACTAGTATACAACATTTTATTTAGTAGTGGGACTATTTTTGCTTAATTTTTATGAACTTGCTCAAGTAACGAAATGAAGGAATACTTTTGTAAATCTTGGTATGAATGAATTAATTAATGCTCCAACTGTACACATAATAATTTTTGTGTATGTTTTCCTGGTGTGTCTCATGCAAGTTGCAAATTGTTTCATTTCATTATCAGAAACATTCAAAACCTGGAGGACAGTGGCTATGTGCTTCTTTAAACGAGGGAGGTAATTAGGACTTTATTTTGTGCTGTTGATTGTTCTGCCAATTTCTAATAATAGTACCTACGTAATTCACTTATCTTAGCCTAGAGTAAGAGGAAGTTGCTTTTTCGACATATTGACATGTGAACGTATTTTTAAAAATAAAATTGAATACGTTTTTAACATGAAATCATATCACACGGCTCTAAACAACTAGCTCTATGTTGATTAGGGCACCTTTACAGTACATTAGTACAGTATATAAGCTGGCAACACTGCCGGGCTCTATACGATGCGTAGTATATATCTTAATATATAAATGGGCCTCATATAGTAGCACTCATATATCTGGGACTACCAAAGTTACGTTCATACCTAATTTCTTACATTGTCAGAAAACATTTCCCCTCTGCTGATGCCTTTACTAATACTAAATAAAGATGGAAAAAGCAATAATATATACTCATGCATCTTTGCTATAAATGCCGGGATCGACAGCGGCCTGTTCATATAACGGGCTCATCAACATACTGTTTACAAGTATATATATATATATAGTGTTTCTATTTCCTTTCACCTGTTTAGCCTTCCTTTGCTCAACCTCTTTTAATAAACTAATTCTCTTCTCTATTATGTAAATTACTTTTCAAAATTATTATTACAATAATAATCCTTATCTTATAACTTGACTTGGCTCAGTACTTGATTTCTTTTTGTCAAACAAAAATGATCCACGACATGCATTATATATATTGCGTATTGAGAGAGATAGGAATAATATTTACCCATAGCAAAGTTAATTACTGAGCAACTTCTTCACTACATACAAAAATATCACGGTCCTATAATTTTCTGAATGGTGAAATATTTAATTTGTGTCTTTTTCACTTAAAAACTATGCACAACCTGCAATGTACTCTCATTTACAAGTGTACTTTTCTTTATATAACTACAAAGAAATTCCAGAACTAAATTTTATATTCATCGTTTGTGAAAGTATTTTATACATATACAAAGTCAGTTACTTCCTATATACTTTTAAAACCTAGGATTTTGTCAAATTATTAAGGTATGTCATTGTTACAACGACGAAGCGACTTCTTCCGAGCGTAATATGAGATGCGATTAGAATTACAGCATTATGTAGCGTTGGACCCTGTTCGTTTACTTCTCCTGCACGGCTGCTGTAGTTTATTATGCCGTAGATCGTTCTAAATTGTAAACAAAAAAAATAGCTTGTATTCGACTCCGTCAAGTTCTACCCTGACAAATTGTACACCCCTCCACTTAAAAATATCTTCAACTCCCAGTCGGCCGACTTAATTAGTGTTCATTAAATTAATTTGCAACATAGATTCTCTACACCGCAGCTGGTCTAAGGATTAATGCATCGCTGTATAACAGAAGCATTTGATTGTTTAGTACAAATTTTGTTTCTACCAAATTAAGAGAATGATGCTAAAATTCGAAATACGCGCATTCACAATTTATGTATCTAGAGAGAGCTATTATGATTCATACGATTAGGTGCCCACTTGTTTGGCGAGAAAGCTTTCTCAATTCAGCAGAGTATCAATCGCACGTATTTAATTAAATTCGCGTTAGCCTAAGGAATGAAACCACTCTGTACACTACACTATAATTTTTGAAACTAAAAAATTGTTATTATGTATGTGTGTATGTGTTATTATGTATCTTTATTATTTGAATACGGAGCAGATATTTTTCATTTCAAATTGACTCACGACTAGAAAATTTTACGAACCTCCCGCACTATCAAAGCCAGTATTTTCATTTGGTTACTCAATAATGATATGAAAGTGTATTCATTATTTCATTTACCATATAATTATCATCGTTCTGATTTTCTTACTTCGATAATTTGTGCAACAAAATTTAATAATTTGCCTAATGTATAACACAAAACGATTTACGATTTATCCGAAATAAAAATTATCAAGTGGAGGCAGAATTTGAATCTGTGAGTTTTAGGTTGAGCACAGTTTAGGCCGCCAAAGTCAAATAGTCACATACATTGTACAATTTATATGTAAAACTTCGAAGAGTCTGTTTTACAAGCTGTCAGAATCAATTCACGTATAGCAGTAGCAGATGAACAAACGAAACACTAGGCGGGAATCATGTGTCTGTCACAGGATTGACAATTATATCGTTCCTATCACAGCATTAGAGGCAGTGGTATTAAATTTTGGTTCCATCTTATTTTTCCTAGTAATTCTTGTATTAATGAAAATGGCTGTAGCTGGAAATTTTGCTCCACACCAAATAGCTAATAAACAACCTTTGCGATTTGTGCAGTGCAGTTGTCCTTGTATCTGATAATACCATTGGTGTCCGGGTCGGCGTTCACCCTATAGCGTCGACCCTTAAAACTCTGCAGCTGCACTACCCAATCCCTGATTTCATAGTTTCAGTGCAACAGGCGTGGCGGGAGTAGATTTCGTATATAGAGGAAGATGCTCGGGCGTAGGCACGGGCATACGCTCTGGTGTCCGGCTGCTAACTGTCGAAATATACGGTGGGTAAGTGAGGCACCCTACGGCACTTACCTTGAGAACTCTGCAGCTGCACTACCCCATCCTTGGTGGCCACACTCAGGGAAACGGGCGTGGCGGGAGGATTTGGCGAAGATAGTAAGGGAGGACAAAAGTCGGTTCGCCGAGGAGTAGTCCGCCCGCTGGTTGTCTGGTTGGGGAAACCTTTGGTTTCATCCTAAAACAACTCGGTGATTCTGGGACCCTACGGTTTCACTGTAGCTACCGCGGAAACTCGATCGCCGGAGAGGCGAAAGAGTTGGCACGGTTGGCATTTTGGGGTGGGGCTTCGACCCGGCCGTCCCCGTAGTTCAGGCTTAATTCACGGGCGGGCTGGTTATACCTCACGGCCAGATTCCGATTCCCACGCTTGGTCGATAGTCGCCATCCGCAAGGAGGCCTAGGCTCCGTGGGGTTAGATGTGAGGTAGGAGTTGCAAAAGCGTTTTTAGCGGTGACCCGTCCAACATTGACAAGGGAGCTTGTCTAACATAGGTAGCACGGGGGAGAGGGGCCCACCGACTCGCCGGTCCTCTCCACGAGGTGTTGGTCTCGTGCGGGCGGTGAGATAGTGGGTGACAGTTTCAAGGCTCATAACTTGTTATGTGCAGTGTGGTACAAAATTTGCAGGATATGGACTAACATCTAGGTGCCTGCGGCTTACCATCACAGCCAATTTCAAACCGAATACCATTGGTGTCTTGTGTTTACAACATAAGTTTTTGTTGCTTCGTTGTAGTTTAAAAATGTAATGTTCTTCTTATTAACAGCGTCATTAAATGGTAATAAATAAGCAGAAAACGAGCATTTAACGTCTAAAATATCGTCATCACCAATTAGGCCATCGGGAGTAGCTCCTAACTATGATTTTTCAAAATCGATAAATAATCCACTAGGTTGAACAATAATATTTTCTTGGATTTCCAATGCATCTTACAAACATTTTCATTTTTTTGTCCGTCTTTTAGAGAGATCATTTTTAAAGATTTTACATCATATAAAAGGTCTCGAACCAAATGCTTACATGGCGTAGTATCTCTTCGACAACAATCTTTGTAAAAATTGGATGCAGTTAATAGCTTTCTATGTACTTGTAACCATTTTCCATCTGCAGCTTGTAGTACAGTGGATTTTAGTATAAAATCCAGCTCCATTTCTCTTCTTCGAAAGTTTCTACTGACAAATCTGGACGTTGTCAAATTTTCACCATAGTTAGATTAGATTAGATCTGAGAGCAGTGGCACTGCTACATTTAGTCACCGCGACCTGCATGAGCTTATTGTAACATTGCCCTTCTGGTTGTTAGTTGCTAATTGGAGGCTTTTAATGAACCGTAGAATTAGTCTGGGATTTTCGTCCTGGATGTTAGTAGGCGTTAGAAACGGCATACTGAAGTGTTGATGTCGAGTATGACTGGCAGCAATACATTTACACAAAAGGCAGATTTAATCTTCTGCTTTTCCGAGTTTATGTAGATGGTACTTCAGGGCCACATGACCTGTCAGAAACCCTGTCAGTAGTACAAGGTCTTTGCTGTCTTAGGCGATCCTGATAACAGTGCGTTCGCCTGCTTTTGTCCTGGCGTATTCTGCCAGTGCCAGTGAGAGGCCTTTCTATTGTCTTCCTATTTGTTAATTGCTTGTTTTAGGTGGCTCTTTTGCAGTCCACAATAGGGATCCGGCCCAATGAAAGGCATTTTTGCTGCTTCTTTGGCAAGCTTATCTGCCTTTTTGTTTCCTTCGATCCGTTCGTGGCTTGGGACCCACTGAAGAGTTACGTGGTTATTGTGTCCCAATTGCCTGAAATGGCATATACATACATACATTCATGCAACAGACCGGACTCGTATGTGTAGGCACTCACACAGTTTATCTGTCGTCTTTTTTTCCATTTGTGGCGCAGTATTATTTTTCGGCAAACTCATGTGCTGGTTAAAATGCATTAAGGGTGTTTTTATATTGAATCTTACAACAGCCGCTGCACAACGGCTTTGGTAAGCGCTACGCAGCGAAAAATTGTGGTGTAAGAGCATAATTGAAATACAGATATTTAATGTAATATAATGATAATTGTTCTTTTTTCTAAAATAGAGGTTTTACTACGTTAGATGTGTTACTCGTAACATAACACGCCCCCTGGGCGGACTTTCTTTTCCCTGCAAATTTTGTCACGAAAGAAATAGCATGAGAGTAGTTGCTCCACTTTAATTTATAAACTAATTATGATATTCCATTTGCTTTTTTTTATTTGATTCATAATATATAAATCTACGTCTTCGACAAGGCATTCCTCTGTATCTACTTCGGTTAATGCTACTTTAAAGAATAAGTGATATAATGTATACATGCTTAAACACTTTTCATAATTATGCTTAAATACCACTAATACAAAAATGCTCTGTACGTTTTGTACATAATTAAACGAGAATGCTAAATGCCAAATTTCATATAAAAATCTTCAAAATTAATCAACTTATATCGGAGCAACTTAATATGGAAAATCATTCACTGGCCTGAGTGTCCCGCTTACTTTTAAGAGTCGATTTTTGTGTTTCTCAAATATTCTTAAAAGGTAAGTGTTACGGACATTATCGCTAGATATAACTAGTATTGTTGATTTAATGTACTATAATATCAAACTGTTATATACATGCGCATGTATGTTGTACATGCATATTTTAAATTCTGTATGCCTGTTTCCATACCACTCCAACTCACGTAATGATATAAGGATAACTACAAACAATATATGTTTTACATACGCAGATTGTATAACAATACAAACGGGAATACATCTGACAAAAGAGAATCCTAAAGATAAAGCCCTTAGAAATTATATGTCAACAGATGCCAAGCAGCAATTACGTACGGCATGTTCCACACAATTTCAAGCGAATGTAAAGTGACTCTTACTACATATTCATTTTTGATCATTTGACACTTATAATGATTTATATTTACAACTAATTTATTCTATATCATATAATTTATTACAAATTTTAAGTATTTATGTGATACTAGTACTTGTAGGAATATACATACATCCATAAAACATAAATTTATTCCACAGCTAATTTTATTATCATTTAATTAAGGATGATATTGCGCTACGACCTATTGATCTATTGTGTTCCTCTTGCATGAGCTATAAGCTGCTGGGGTTTGCCCGCTTTCAAAGATCCCCATCCAGCTAAGAGCTTTAATAAACTGCAATAGTTGTGATGGTTTCAGAGAAGGTATTTCTTCGTCGTCTATGTCGTCTTTGCCAAGATAATTGGCTCGAATTATGGCGGCCTTCCTCGCTAATATATTAGCTTCTTCGTTACCTGTGATTTCCGTATGTTCTGGTACGTATGCAACTTTGTTTTCCTTGCCTAGGTTGTTTAGTCTATTCTGATAATGTACGCAACATAATGCAACTTTGTTTTCCTTGCCTAGGTTGTTTAGTCTATCGATATATTCCCAGACTAATTTCGAACTGATAATGTTAGAATTTAGCGCCATCATGGCTACTTTACTATCGGAGAAAATTACAATGCTCTGCTTTCGATAGTTTATGTCCAGGTTAAGTTGAACACATTTTGCAATGGCGTTGATCTCCGATTAGAAGACCCTAGGATATAGCGTAGGTTTATCTATTCCGGCATATCATTAAGGCTCTTGTTGCTTTATTGATTGTCAGTTCTATGTGTCTGCTCCACAGAAGCTTTATGTCTAGGGTTATTGTTGTGGATAACGAGAAACCACTTGTAACACGTACCCATGCATTAAATACGTAATCTACTCCTGCACACCGCAACGTTGCTTCGCATGTCAAACCTGCTGCTGTAAAGTTGCGTAAGCAGTATTTTGTGTTATAAATTATGATTTCAAAATAAATAGACAAGTTAATATATCTATAACGCATTGCAGAATGCCAGTATTCCAAATTTAGACTTTCAATAAATTAACAAATGACTCAAGTAGTTTATTTTATCTAATTTTCTCATATTCAGTCATTAATTATATATGCATAGGTCTTATTACTTGCCTCAGAAATATTGATTAGTATTTAGTACCAAATTTTAATAGCTTATGACCGCATTCAACTTTTTCTTCATAACATTTAATAAAAACACCAATAACAATCAAGGCACTTCCCCTATTTGTACAAAACTTTCAATACCATAAAATATGAATTATTACACTGCAAACAGAAGGGATAATTATAAATAAAACAATATTTGTAACATAAATAAAGCAACTAATATATTGGAAAAACAAAAAGAAAACAAAAGAAAATAGCAAATAGATTTAAAAGATATAATTTCGCATGAAGCTCTTAATAATATTCTAACATAAAAATAACGTGTGGCTTTTGTATACTAGAAGAACCTATAACATAACTCAGCTGTGTCTTTGTTTCACTATCGAAACCAAAACGCCTTAGAATTATGCTAGAAACTTCTCTCGAAAGTTATTTACGAGCTCATTGTCAGAGCTTAGACATACGGGAACAATAAAGTCGTGGAACGACCTCTAGGAAAATTGTTTCTAATTGTTCAGCCATAAATTTCGCCGAACAGTTTGCGAAACTTTGTACGCGTAACCATCTATTTCAAAAGCAGATACAAAGATGCTTACACGCACGCATACGCGTGACAAGATAACTCTGCTGTTTAAATCTTGGCAATTAAAGATAGCAGAAGTTCGGATACATTGGAGAGAAATATGACCCATTTGTCCGAATCGAAGTAAAAGTTTTTTTAGAAACGTCACACATAAACATAAAGCGAGAAAATTATAGAACTATTTACTTTCGAAATAAGCACATATATTTCTAGAATATATCCCAATTCAATTGAAAGGTTAATAGTAGCTACGCGAAGTCTGCAGCAATTGATACCCGTATAAAAAATTGATTTAGTTTATTTGTCATGAAACTACACAAGGGTACAACTCCGATCGAGTTTAACTTGAGATCCAGTCAACATTGTCTACACAGTACCTATTTATCTTAATAAATGTTGCACTAACCACGTGTAGAATAAACAAATACCTTTCCTGCTGCCTCTGTTTTATTCCCATAAACTTAGTACAATATATACGCCAAACACCCAAAATTTAGGAACGAAAGAACTTAAGAATAATATCTATAGTTAAAATGAAGTTCAACGTCATTTAGTTGGGAACAAAAGTCTTATTTTCTATATTACTTATACCAACAAAAACACCTTCGACAAAAGGCCTTATTCAGTCAATAAATGTTGCATAAAGTTTGTTAAAAAAATCCGCGTTATCTCCAGTTCTAAAGTAGAATTTGTTACTGTTACAATTTAGTACTATTTTCTGTTTTGTATATCACCGACAAAGGTATTTTTCTGCAAATATGATCCGTAGATTGCTGCTTTGGCAAATAAATGCTTCAGACCGTGTGTTCCTAAACTCGCATCGGTGTCAACCGGATACTCTTGATTGTCTCTAAACTCATCGATGCGATTATCGTATCTGTCTAAAACTGTTCCTATTTTCATCGGTGTGTTACCAATGGCGCACTAAACTCACCGTAAAAATTAGTTAGTGAGTTCGGTGAATGTGAAGGGAGAAGTAAATAAACAACGCATTTAACTTAGAAAGGTTAGGTTAGAAGTCGATTAGGTACTAATTACTAAGAGCTAGTTTGATGTATGAGTGAAATGATCTGTGGTCCAGATCTATAAGTGTGTATAAGCGTACTCACCGCTGCGCTAAATGTTCGATGTCTTCGATGACACCGATGTACCGAAGTTATTGGATACCACGACCATACATTGCTTTGACGAAATCCTTCATCAAACCTAATTTGATGCGCAGCGGCTGTCGAAATATTTTATCATGTTCCACTAATATCTCATGAAGTATATTCTTTTGTCCAGGATTATACCGAGCCCTCACTAGCCAATCTTTAACAACGTAGTGGGAATTTCTCGCTCAACTGTCCCACTCGCAAAGGAAACAACAATGCTTTGTGTACCCCAGTTTAAACCGAGTAGTATTGCTACAACTGTGAGGTCAGCGCTGATATGCCATCTGTATTTATAATTAATTTTGTCGAGAAGACGAGTCAGGTTTTCATAAGTTTCCTTCATATGGACTGCGTAGCCAACCGAAATGGATGGATAAACGTTTCCTATGTGAAGCAGGACAGGTTTCAAAATGAAAGATCTTCGTCAGTTGAAAAATATTGTGACGGTTCTTTCTGGCGATTAAGATACACAGAAATATTTATGCCTGGAGCTAACAACTTCCATCCTTAAAGTCTAGATCCTAGTATTTCTGCTAGAGTTTTTAACAGGTTCAGATCTCAAACAAGATCATTTAATTCTGACTGATTTGCTAACCTCTAGAGATGGCAAATGTTCATCATCGCTGGTCGATAATAACTCGGAAATTTCTTCCTTTGCATCTGTAATGGCATATTCTGTACTCGAAACACCTACAGGACTTAATACTGGCAAGGCTTTTGAACGGGTAACAGAAGTCGCACTAGCGTAACTAATCTTGTTCTTATTTTTGTTGGAGAACCCGAAAGTTTTCGTGCAGCAAAAGTGGCAATCAGACAAATTAATTATAATTAATAAAATAGTAGCCAATTTGATATTCGATCAATTAAAATCAGTGACCATATTTGGATATTATATTTCATACATACAACAATTTATGAGAATGGGCAGACATATATAAAAGGAATAAAACAGTATATATTCCTTCTCTAGCGCATTTAATTCATGCGAATAATACATGCACACATACTTCTAGCAGAAACTCCATTGCGCTGTAGAAGTCGCAAGAGAATAATTTAACTTGTTGTTTTGTTCCGTTAGCAGTTAAATGAGGCAAATTCGCAATAATTTTATTATAGTTTCAGGGTACCGACTCCATAACGTAATTTACGCGCCAGACCTTCTGAAACATTTCTATTTGAAATGATCCTTTGTTGTTGGCGCATATTACACACTGTTACTACCATTTCCGAGAACTATGAACTTTCGTACAGAACTAATTTCTAACAATTAGACATGAATCTACCTTTGACCTCCCACTTCTAATTAATTATCTATGTCATTTAATCATAAAGCAAAATAAGTGCTGCTGAAACATATCATAAACCCTACAAACCGCTTATGTCTTACACATGTGCGCTTTGTTTGTGAACTAATTTTGATAGCTCCACTTACATCCATAAATGTAAGGATAATCGAATTAGTTCCAACAATTCGCTAGTTAATTGGCAATTATAATATCCATTCACATTGAAATCCATCCAGTTGTCTTTACTTATAATGAGAAAATGAAGGTCTTTCATAGTCGGAATCTGGAGGAAGGCGAATAATATAATAAATAAAATAATTAAAAATTTGAAAATAAAGCACATTGTCTCAAAACTATTACAATAGCAAAAAATATAGATACCATGGAATCCAGTAAAAGTAGGTATACTAGAAGTCATTACAAAGCGAATAAACTACCATAAAACAGTTCGGTGCGCCACACTCTACGATAACACTCTGTTGTCATGTAAAAGGCTAAATGGAGCGAATCAGTACAAGGGAGTTAAATAAAATTTTATTTGGCGAAGTTCTGTGTCATCGAACTTGTCTGAGCTTGTGTGTGTTTGAATCACATGACAAAACAGAATGAAGCTGTTACGTCATTAATACCACATTGTCCATTGAAAATGTAAAATAAACGTAGTGTGTTACTTCTTCGTCTCGTGAGAGAATGAAATCACAGAAACCGATAGCAAAGTTATAATATATAAAGCTATAATTATAATTAGAGTAGGCTATGTGAATGGATTGTTACTTTAGCCACTTTCACATAATGACATTTATTCCTTGACATTTAATTTGAGGTTATAAACTTTGGTTACAATAAAATATAAAATGTCAAATAATAAATGTCATTATGTGGTAGTGGCTAAAGCAACGATCAAAAACATTTACATAGCCTACACCAATTATGTTTTTTTTCGATGGTACTATATAATTATGAACAAAAGAGAGTCTAAATTACATATTTATGTTAACAATTCACAAATTTAAAAGCTCTTTATGTCAAAAATTGAACCAACTGCAATGTTTAATGAAATTGTTCTATGTCAGTTTAATTATTTTCCTTTTATTTAAATTTCATTAAAGTAAACGGTAGCAATCTTGTCTATTTACTAGTTTTCTACTTCCAAAATTATAATCTGTAGGTCATTATAGAATTACGTAATCTTCGTTATCCTGGAACTTCATTCAAATGGCCAGTTCTGCTGGAGATAACTACAGTTCAGTGGACCGTAAATATTTAAGGTAATAGTATTCATGTATACTTTCAGGCAAATATAGGTCATATGCTTAAATAAGAGAATTCTATGGAAAAGAGAACGTAATTTGCCTACATGTGAATAATACAAATAGATGAAAATAGAACGCCATTATTCCACTAAATGGTACGATCTCGTGAAATTTAAAGTATTTCAATAAATTTGATGTGCCGGTAGTAACCTCGTGGCAAACATATGCAAACAGCTACAACAGAACGTTAAACCTGTATCAACACGCGAACAATTCTAGTAAAAAGCATCGAAAACCGTCATAAAGACAACACGGTCGTATTAGCAAGCACACTGAACGTCGGCCCATTTCATTCAAAACCTCACTGTACGTCCCATTAGAATGCAAAGTACCTCTTTACTAGAATCCCCGTGCATGCAAACTGCAATCTCGTCCGTTCGTAAACACAAAGAGTCTCGAAATTAGGAAGTTCAGCTCACAGAATGGACTGACATCTATCTTATGAAGTGAGCTCCTCTGTCTTTTATTTTATTAAACATTCTAGATCCGTGCGTCTATATATGTATCCTTTTGATCTTTTATATAGAGACGGTGTTGCCATATTAAAGGATATCCGTCTAAACTTTTTTGTAATTAAAAAAGAAGGATTTTTTTAATGTTGATTTTCAAATTGCCTGAAATTTTTACACGATAAAAAACATTAAAATTATGAGCAATAGAAATTAGTAGAAAGTAAAACATTACATACTTACCATAAAATACCAAAAACATAATTTCCCATTTGTATGCCTACCACTCTTCTTTCCGTATTGCACATTATTCATAAATAATGTACTCAGGGCGCGCGGGCGTGTTAAAGCTGATATTTTGAAAACTAAGAGCTGTAATTGCCTCTTGAACAAGATGTGCCCTAATAGTGCACACATACCTACTTATACCGCGTAAACCTGTAGAAAGCAAAAGTAGGTAGTAAAGAGCAGGGTATTATACTTATGTACATACATACATACATACGTAGGCTTGAGAATAAGAAAGTAAGTTGTAGTAGTTGATGAACTATTGTTCTCGCGTCTCGAATTTTTGCTCATTATTAATAGATAGGGTCTAAAATAAACGTCTGTGATTGGTTAAAATCTAGTGCACATTTACACAAGAACAATTTGTCAAATTTGCATAAATGTCAGAAACATCAAAAAGGTTAAGTGAATCCATTTCATCTTGATTCTTCATACAAAATGGTTTTTTAGAGCTTCTGAATAGATAGATGGATAGATACCTACTTTATTTCTCGCATTACTGAAAGTGAATCGTAAGCATTACATTAGATGAGCATATTATGTGAATGTGGTGTATTTTTAGAGCTTTAATACATACAGGGTTGGACAAATGTTCCGGGATAGTTTAACTACAAGAAAATGAAAAGTAATAGCGGATCCTGGTTTTCGACAATGTATACGACTAAAATTATACTAACACTTTATGCCTTCAATTAGTAAGTGACATTACCAGCTGTAAAAGAATCCTCGCATTTATGTTTTTTTTAATGAAGCTACCTATACCTCATTCCAAATAAGAAAGGAGCGTTATTAATAGATAGGGTCTAAAATAAACGTCTGCGATTGGTTAAAATCTAGTGCACATTTACACAAGAACAATTTGTCAAATTATTATTATTAAAATTAAATATGTCATATTATTCACTTATTCAAGGTACTATTTGAACAGTTTTGCTTAAATTTTCTTATTTATACATCTTATGGTTTTGATAAATGTCAATACGTGAATATGTAATTATGGCTGATTCTGCTCTCACAGGTTCCTCAAAAAATGCAAGGTGCAGACATGTAACAAGTGGGCAAAGGCTTCATCGGACAGTAAATGAAATTGGGATTAGCAAAAAAACTGTTTAAAGACACAATCGGAGATATAGAGTTAACTGGAAACGCCGCCAAAGAAACGGATATGTCAAATGAAATGTGACAAATTGGACGAAGCTCATAAAAGTGCAATTAGAAGCATTAAATGTGTTTTATTAGTGTTCGTAAAGATGTTATTCTACATAGTGGACAGTCAATTATCAGACAATCAAAAACAAATTTTAAATTTACCGCAATTTTTGCAAATCACAAACTTGTTCTTGTGTGATATGTGCTCCGATTGTAGCGTCATCTGCTTCATTCTTATTTGGAATGGACAATAGATATTATTGCTTTTTATAAATTCTAAGTTAATTTAGAATATAATTTATTATAGTACCTTATATCTAAATTCAACTCTTTGGGAAATATTGTACAAAAGAACAATCCTTTTTTGCTTATTGGTAAACCATTTTGCTTGTTTAAAACACGCAAACGCGCGCGTAAATCGATCATTAAAACACGCGCTATGAACACGCGCGTTTTAAAGTTACTCGGAGCAAGTCAACAATTCAAAAATAAGTCAAGTATAAATGTCAATTAATTGATCTGACAAAACAACCTTTTATAAATAAAAAGTTATTAACAAATGTGTCAAGAACTGTAATGAGATATTTTATAATAATTTTATCGAAAAAACTCTTTACTACTTTAAACTACTTTAAATGAATATGAAATGTGCAATTGATATTATTTGAAAGATTAAATCCTCGGGTTTTAAGGTCAGATACACCAATAACTCAAATAACTGTTGTAACAGACTGTCTACAAATTAGTTTTAATTTACTCATTTCCATGGCAACCAATGGTGTATTAAGGTTCTATTTTCACTCCTAGCGAGCACATCCTTTACTAACATCGGCTGTGTATGTGTCTTTACCAGTATATTTACAAATAAATTGGATAACAGAGGGAGCTAATAGTACCAGTTGTCGATCATACTGCGAGATGAAAGAAGACAGCAATATACAAAATAAGATAAGATCGTGACATAGAGACATGTCGTGAAAAGGAGGTATAAGCAGGTAGAAAGGAATATAGTAAATTCGAATTGCAGTAATTGCGGCGATGATGTGCCCCTCTTTTAGAAAGTGGCCAAAGCATTTGGAACGTCCTCATCTACAGTTATCTGTTTTACTACCGGATACGTTTATAATGTACACCATGCTTATTCCCGTTCATATTTAATGGACGAATAAGTTTATAACTCTTATTCCCGAAAATACTTTTACTTTGAAAAACTTTAAAAAAAAAAAAAAAAATCGTTTTTATTAAACACGTAATTTCTGTCACTTACTATTCGTCCACCAATTTATAATTAAGTGTTAATATTCCAGTTATAATTCTTCACAAAAATTATTGCAAGTAAAAATAACGGAATTTCAAATTTCCCACCAACAACTGATAATAGCCCCTTAATGTCACATCTCATCACAAAAGTTTTACATGATTAATTCGTATTTCTATTTTTAGTATTAAAACCAATAAAACATGATTTTAAGATACACCAATAAAAAAATAGTAGAAAGTATTCGTTGATAACTGACCATTAAAACACTTCGCCGTCGTGCTTGAAAAATCGCGCGTGTTTTAATGACCCTATTATCCACTCATATTTTAATATACTATTAATGCACAGATAAAAAAATAGATAATACCAACACCATAACATTTAATTAATTCGGGACAGGTTTTTTGAGAGCCCATGGGTCCTCACCATCAAACTAATACCGAATGAATGAATGCGGACGATCCCTTCTACCACATCGAAAGTGAGCTGTATATCTAATCTTTATTGATCTCTTTGTTTGTCCAATATAAATTTGATTAGTCCTAACATGCAATTTTAGAAATTTCAAACTTTGTCTTATTTCAGATTTGTCTTTCAGGTTGCCTAAGAGATTTTTAACGTATCTACTATTAGTCTCAGAACCAGAGGCGGATTTACAAACGTGCCGCCGATAGGCTGAACCAAATTGCCGCCTATGGTATTGACTTGAAATTCCTCCATTACAAAAATAAAAATAGGTAATAAAATAAGTAAAACGAACCAATATAGATATAAGAAATTCGGCGAATCTGAAACTTCGTTTTAATGAAAATGAAAGCGGAAAAAACTTTCGTCTTGGAAAATTTACCGCCTATGAAAATTTGCCGCCGTAGGCTATAGCCTAGCTAGCCTATTTAGAAATCCGCCATTGCTCAGAACAAACGTATAAGTTGAGTTGTTAGTTATGGAGTAGCATGATAACTTAATATGACTATATAATGTCTTCTCGCGGTTATTCGATGGAACTAAAATCGTGGAATTACTGACGTGTTCCTTATATTGGCCTTTTTTCAGCATGCACTCAACATCTGCAGAAGAGAAATCATTGTAGACAGCTACTTTCCTAATAATCTCTAGTATATTCTCAAATCTAACCCAATTTAGTGGGAATTTGACCAATCTATTAATTAGAAAATTTATCGAGGACATTTTCTGTTGATTACAATCATACGATTTGACACCACTAATTTTTTTGAGGGATTACATCAAAGCCTCTGTCGGCAACCCGCAAATGTTGGATCGTGGTAGCAAAGATTTGTCAAACTATCGCCAGCATACAGCCGCAAATATTGAATACTTATTGTAAAAGAAAGAACGATCGTATGTATCAGTGTAAACAAAGAACACAAAGGTGGACATTTGAATAATGTTTTATTCCGAACATAACTGCATTGATCACGTTTCAAAATAAAGCATAAACTAGAAACTAGTACAACTATTCTTGTTTTACACATTACGTGAATAATAATAGTAGTAGTAAGTTACTCATCACAGTTCGTGACTCGTCCAGTATATACAGTATACATATAAATATGCTACAGAAAAATGGCAAGTCTATTATAAAAGATAAGCATTTTAAAAAAGTACTATAAATAAAATGTAAATGAAAAAAAAAATAGAAACAAAAAAACGCAAATTAATATCACAGATTTCCTGACTAAAATTCGTGTAACAAATATTCGTTACATTATAAAAAGCATTCTTAACTATTCTGATAATTTATTGTATAGTTTTATACCCTCATAAATTACTGATCTTTGGGTCCCTGTCAGGCGTTGAAGTGGCAAGACCAATTCGTCTTTATTTCGGGTTGAAAAACTGCGGCGTTTTTTGTAGTATAAGTAGTCTTTGCAATTCTGGTGATGTTCCCCAAACCATAATGCTGTACGATGCAGTGCTATGAAAATTAGCATAGTATGGTAATTTTGCAGCTTCCTGTGTTACCAGTAGCTTTATTCTTCGTATAGTGAATACTGCAGAGCCAAGTTTTGGTGCAATAGAAGATTTATGTTCAGACCAACTGAGTCGTCCGTCTACTGTCATCCCTAAAAAATTTACTACTTCATCTCTGATTGGTGTTGAAAAGGTAAGTATTTCCGTTTTATTTCCATTCATTTTTAATTTATTTGCATCACACCAGATCTTCATTGCTGTTAAAGCATTTTCCCTAATGCGATAAGTTTATTTTGCGCTGTCACTTTTTATTACAAAAGAGGTGTCGTCAGCATATATAACCATACCTTGGCGTGTAGTATATTTTCTGGAAGGTCGTTCATATAAATATATAATAAAAAGGGCCCAGAATTGATCCTTACGGGACACCACAACTTACTGATTTTTTTGCCGACATGGAATCCTTCCAATGTACTACTTGTGTTCTATCTGCAAGGTAACATTTCAACAGCTTGTTTGCTTTGCCTCTTACTCCATAGTAATCCAGTTCAGCTACAAGTAGATCATGTGATACCGTATCAAAGACTTTACTCATGTCGCAGAGCATCATTTCTACGGATTCCTGATGGTCACGTGCGTACATTATTTCCTCTGTTGATTCAGACATAGCTGTGATTGTGGATTTATCAACTCTATATCCATGCTGTGCAGAAATAAAAATATTTTGACTTTCAAAGAAAGAAACAATCCTCTTTGATATTACTTTCTCTGGTACCTTTCTTGATAATTTTTTTTTTCGGGGATATTTCGGGAATTTTCTTGGGTATTCTTCTTGCTTGGCCGGAGACTAGTCCGAATTGGTACGATTCATCGAAATCGATCCGGGCGTTCTTGAGTTATAAGATTAGTAACTAACGGCTTTCTCTTTTATATACATATATAGATTAAAATCCTAACAGTTCTAATAAAACACCTCTAAATATCTTTATTTACTCTAGCATACTAACTATTCATCAAAGAGTTTCTTTTATCATACTTACCGTACCTTAATATTCAAATACATCTTTTATCAGTGCTAATATAGTGTTATTTATTATTTTGCTAAAATATACTAAAGCAAATACACGTTTATTACAAAAATGTTGTTGTATTCTTACTAACTACAGTCTTCTCGCTTTCTAAGTCCAACTCTATTGTTATCAACATAAAGATCTTACAAAGACAAATTAGTTAACATTATTTAAATTGTTTTTTTCCATTTCTTTATTTAGTAGGCGTGATGCTACGATTATGCTTTACCCAATGCTGCAACTGTTTAAACATATTTGAAAAAGTCCATCTCTAATACCACAAAAATCCATTTCTCCGCTTAATTTGCAGTAATTGACATTTACTACCGTTTACGTGTACTGGTATCTTTTTTTTTGCCTAACGACAACTAAGTCATTCATTTTCAGTCAATCAGTTGATCTAACGACTTTAGAAGTACCGTGGAGTCCCGATTATCCGAATTACGGTTATCCAAGGCTGCGCATTATCCGAGGTCGTCGGTCACGGCACGGTTGTTGTAGGGAAGTTCCTACATTACGTTATTTAACGTAGCGACTTCCTCTGCTTATCTATCTGGCAGAAACTAGTTATAAATACATTTGCGTTACTATGTTGTGTACATTACATTCCTAGAAAGTACATTAGTCTAGTATTTCTGGTTTTATTTTGAATTAATTCATTTATGTTGCAAATGAATAGGTCAGATATAGAAATTGGAAAACACATAGTACTCAATCAAACGGCAATCCGTATTATCCCAGTTTTTGCTTATCCTAGGTACCGTCGGTCCACATTAGCTCGGATAATCGGGATTCTACTGTAACCTTTAATTCGATTCATTTGATTAAACCACCTTGTTGTGGCTTTTACGAAAGGTATATTGTTCATTTTTCTTTGGTTTAGTTTCGACTTGTTGGCAATCCATTACATTTTTTATGTTGAATTCGATACAAATATTTACACCTCCGGTATAACCGGAAGCGCTAGAAATCTAATAATATTTTCATTTAAGAGAACATAATCGACTATATATAATTCTAAATTTTCAAATTTATATTTTGACCAGAACGCCATAAACTTCTAATGAACGGTCTCACTGAGACACCCTGTATATTACGAGTCATCCGATCCGAGAGGGCGTTTACGTCAGCTCGTATATCTAATCGAAAAATGACTTATATAAAAATTAAAATTACTTCACGCTTCCGCATCCAATAGCTCATCAAAATGATGATTGTTTCAAACATTAATTCTAATATTTTTATTTACTTCGCGTGCATATTTTTGTAATGATTCACCTGAATTTTCTTTTACTTTTGCAAACAATTAAAAAATTGTTAGCTATACAATATTGTATGCTCAACTTTTTGCAATTAATACGCTCACCTTCCACTCTATTTTTCTATTCAATACAAATACTTAGTACATTATATGAGTATGTTCTGTCCACTTAAAAATAAATAAAATGGTTTTTATTTCAAATTTGAACTGCAAGTGTTTCTCTTGCGTCTACTAAGTGGCCATAGAAATATGAAAATGGAGTTGCACTGAATCACACTGTCAGCCTCTTCAGAAAGTTTTTCAAGACTCTATCGTTATATATCTCATTGATTTTGCGTGGGTAGCAAACAATACCACTCTGTAGAAACCTTGTGGCGAAAGCTGACAGTATAATCAGTGAGACGTTAAATAGGAAATGATATTATACGACAATGCGTGAAATCTACAATGCAATGACCAACGTTGGTGAAAATCTTATTGAGGTTTATGCAAGGGATTAGCCTACATAATACGTGATATACCTACTTAGCAATGCTTCCGATGTTTATACTCTGTATAGTTCATACTTACATACATACATTTACTACTCACATCATCCAAAGATATTGGACGGTGTATAAATGGATTCCATTTTGATATATCAGATATCAGTCGATTATTATAAAGGCACCTATATTGTTTTATCCGCAATATTTTTGTTTTTAATCAAAATTCTCGGCCTTAAATGTAAGTTGAGGTTTTAGTATATAAATCTCCAGTTTAGTTAAATAATATGTAAAAATAATATGGAAAAATAATAAATATTCAAAAATTAATTAATTCCCAATACCCAGAACCTTCTGGTTCATTTCACTTTCTGCATAAAGTTGATTATAGTTTAATTTAATGAAAACTTCACAAGCTATACAGTACAATTTTATTTCCATCTGATGCTAACCATACATCCATTATAGAAGTGCTTATATTACACAAGTTCACATTGTATTATAACAAGAAAAAGTTCTTTCAAGCATGTTAAATATAATTATTACTACTTAATAAATATATATAAATTAGTAAAAAATAAGTTACTGAGAATATAACATTTGTCTTCTTGAAAGTCGCTTACTTTCTGTTTCTTTAGTGCTTGTAACAAAACAGGAAAGACCTGAAATATTAAACATTTCATTAATATGTATTAAGAAAATTCTGTCATATATGCAATGTGTAAAGTAGCATATAAGCATTAAAAGGTGCATGCGGAACAGTACAGGGTTGATTTTATACAACGTGTTCGAAAAAAATGCTGTAATAATACTAACAATAAATAAAAACCCGAAAACGTTCTGTGTGCATTCGAAAGAAAAAATATATGAAAGATATATTAAAGCTTTCTCGTCAAATTTCAGATTATTACTTGAATATAGCTAAGTAACGGCAGTTCCAGGATGTAGTACTAATACCTTCAATGATTGTAAGGGGACTGCAGGTTGCCAAACATTTCTACTTGGCACATCTTGAAAACAAAAATCATAAGACCGTAATATTTTAGATTTATACTTCGTATCATTGTTACTCTGACACGTTCTACAAAACTAACCCTCATCTTATACAATTGTACAGTGAGCAACGGTTTTTGAATTTCCATGGCTTAAAGAGTGAAGAATTAATCAAATTAGTTGCAGTAGCTACATAATTTCTAAATTAACATTCATTTGTTATTATTTGTTATTCAAGTTATCTTATGACACATGTAGGTACATGAAGAAGTTTGTGTAATATGAAAATACACAAACTTTCATATTATGTAAACCATATTATACCTTATATTTAATTGTAGAAGGAATTTGTTAATGTATTTTTTAAATTAAATATGTCTATTCTTGTCAAAAGTAACAAAAGAAAACCGGTATGTAAAAATGTACATGCTTGGCGAATTAGTGTTTTCCTCCAGCTTGTTTCCTTATATCACAGTGGTTATTCAGGTAAACGTTTTAGATCATTATTGCACAATTACTTCTTTTGTTTTTATTTATTCATTCTACTTTTCATAACCTAATTGATTCTACAAAATCAGAATAAATATGTTTTACAAAAAACTCTAAAGCTATTTTATCTATCTAATTCTGTATGAAATAATGAAGTTGATACGCCTTTGTTGCGTAGCCGAAAGAAGTAGAAATCTAAAATTATTTTAAATGGAATGAATTATATTCAAAAATATTATCCGCAAATCTTCAAGTCGTAATTCTATTATTTTTTTATATACTTTTAACCAAATATCGTCGTGACATACTCTATAAGTACACGTATATGTATAATAAAAATTACTATACATAAGTACTATAGCACTTATTTATTTTTGTATTAATACTCCTATAAGGTAGGCTGATTTATTTTGTACACAATTTAATATAAGTTATCATCACCAAATTACTTAATTGCATTTAATTTCCAAATATTATTATTACTTCCAAGCATTCGAATCAGTTAACACAGTTTTTTCAATAATTGCATAATACCTCAAATAAACGATGACCGCATATGAATTCTATTGTTTATTGCCACATATTTCTAAAAATACGGAAACGATGTAAACATCTGCATTAACACAATACAAGTAAATTACATACAGGTCTAGAAGGAATAAATTGTAGGCACAAATTAGTAAACGAAAGAAAACGTCAAATCGTTTCTATAACGGTTAGGAGTTGATTTCCGTTGTAATGTTTGTAATACAAAACTATATATATTTTTGTTAGGTACATCCTGCATGAGTTTAGTAAGTGCCATCAGTTTTAAATTACAGGATACGTTAAGCATCCAGACATACCGTTTGTAGGTATACAGAGTTAGTCACGGAACTGGTTCGTTAGAACTTTTCAATGTTCCTGAAATCCTACAACTTTGAAAACTTGTAATTACGAATAGTGTCATCTGGTCTTAACGGCGAAATTATTTACGCTTTTGTATCACTTCCGGTTTACCGGAAGTTCACGTCAACTTTCATAATTTAAATAGCATGGAATATTTTTAATTAGTGTTTTAGATCGCCCATTCAATTCTGCATCAAAACTTACTTAGATGACTTATACCCAAAATCAGCTGTTTTTGCGTTATTCAATTTTTTTCAAAAATACGGCCAACTGGTCGGCAACCATTGCAGGTGAAGACTTCATGTTTGGCATGTTACAAGCTGAAATACAGCGCATCAAATCTACGCCTTCAAAATGATGTCTATGTATACAGGGCCGCCCAAAATTAATGTTTATTTTAACTAGTTTACATCCATGAGTCAAACCCCTATATATTATTGCATTTTTAAATACATTTAATAATTCTCTATCTCTAACACCTCAATAACTCAAACATTATTACATTATACGTAATGCAATAATTCAAAAAATTGCGGAAACGTCAAGGTCTCTTGTATCCACTTTTGTTTGTGCGACTGCACAAGCGGGAGAACGGTAAAGACAAGCTCGGCAAGCTGTGCCCCCGTGCTGTTTTATTCTTCTTAACCAGGTTGCACTCGGACAAAGAAATGCGCAACCTGGTCGAGAATTACTTTTCTTACACCGGGATCATCCAATAGATCGACCCCAAAGTAACGCCGCCTCTCCCTGTCCACTGTCGAGCAGTCGGCAAGAAGATGGACTGGAGTTTCCTCCGCAGCTAATTTGTCACCCATTTCATTGCCTTTGATTCCAGAGTGACTTGTCATCCACATCAGCGTGTTGTGATGTTCCGCCAGTTTTGCAAGACTTCTGTGGCAATGTAGTCTACCTTGAGTCTCTAAGAGCAGCCTGACTGTCAGAAAGGATTTCTATTACTCCATTAACCTCCGGGCAGTTTAATATGCTTTCCGCGTAGGTCTGGAAGATGGACGAGGAGCTCCCTAGGCTGAAGGCTTCGCCCTCGGTTTCTCCACCTCTCCAAATTCCAGTGCCCGTTCCGTTTGGCGTTTTAGAGGCGTCCACAAACCAGCGGGATGATGCCCGTCTCGATTTGTGAACGAAGACTTGCGGTCTCTCTATTGGAGATGTTTACATTATATCCTCACTGAAGCTGAAGACGGGCGAAATTTTGTCCGCTCTCATGGACAGTGGTACTGCCTGCTCTATGTAGATGAAGATGCTGGTATGATCTCCCGTTTTACCGGAGAAACCCTTGCACCCACTACATTTTGCACTATAGGCTTATAGGACTGTCTCCAACCACTGCACAAGCTGCAGCGGAGGAAGTCCAAGGATCGCCTCCATCACCGCAGTCGGCGTCGAGGACATAGTCCAAACTGGCTTTGTGCTAGCAGACCAACGATGCATAAGTTATAGAAGATACTATAACTCTCGTGTACAGCCAGTGCACCATCATATGTTTTAGCCCCCACGTTTTACCCAACATTCCTCTACATGCCCAAAAGGCCCTCGTGGCTATGTATGTTTGTTACACGTTCCAGGTATGGTTTGTAGGTCAATTTGACATCCAACGTTACCCCTAGATATTTAACCTCAGAAAATACGAGTATCTTAGAGCCGAAAATGGTCGGGCACTGAAGTTGGAAAGCTTCCTCCTCCGTGTGAAAGAATCCATAGTAGTTTTTCTAGAGTTAACGATTAACCCTCTTTTACACCACCTTTCCACGAGTCTGAATGCGACTTGCATCCTCTCGGATATGATCGGCATAGCTCTGTGCATGGAAGTCCGCCGTCCGCAGATCGGAAAGCAGACAGTAAGGGTAACAACATTCCGCCCCTCTTGTAACCATAACCACAACTTCAGAATGTTTGCTTCCCAAGTGGCGACGGTATATAATTTTAAGCATCATGATGTAAATCCAAACATTTTTGAGGAAATCGTAAAACCTCTAAAACGGCTGTAGGCTGTATAGGAAATACTAGTAAAAGTCAATAAGCCTTAGAGATTTTAGAAAACTACACCATTTCTTCTCATTAATTATTATTAGCAATCCCAATGCAATAGCCGCACTTTGACTATGAATTATTGTAATCTATGTATTCTTATGATAAATGTTATTCTACATATGTATGTTAGAGCACATTAAAATGACACGAACAACATAAAAAAATATAGATAAGGTAATAAGATATCTGTACTTGCCCGTTACAATGCTACAAGAACTCTTATATCCTCGTAGAAGATTCAATTGGCAGCCTGATCATCACTTATGTAAAAAGAATAGTATTAATCAAAACGCATTTTGGAATGCAAGTAGGGCATGCGACACAGCGCACGACGGTGATTAAAGGTTTCTACTATAGCACCTTTTTGACGCTGTTGGTCACAGAAACCTGTGCTATCCCGCCCTGTGTCACACGTGTCTCCTATGTCCCAATGTGTCCCACAGTTTACTGTTATAACAAAAAAATTAATCGGCTCTACATGCACACATACGTATAATCTAATATTAATAGGTGAGTATACAAACAGTAATCGATTTCATCAGCCCAAGCGCTGTCATTACTATCTATTGATCCAAGATATTTTCTTCGTAAATGAAAATCATCTATATAGACCATGTATCACATTTACATCTGTGAAAAATAACCTAAGATGATCAATCATTAACCAACTTGTAAATTACTAAATACAAAATAGTACTACCGCGCTGGTGTGTTACTCATACCATCTTGATTAAAGGAGACAGAAGTAACTGAAACAGTATGGTACTTACTACAACTTAACGTAGAATATGTGATTAGTATATGCTGTAAGTGGTTTACTATAACGGCAAGCTTAGGAATACTCGGCACCACATAAATATACACTTAGCACTTATTTATTAGCTAGACTCGACAGTTTGTAATTTGCCCTGGTTATTCCAATATACATTTGTCTATTAAACAAATCGTCACCGTTGCATATCTTTGCCTAAAATGCCAGGAATCCTAACAATAATACTCAATTTGCAATACTTACATTACCAGCCAGAATTTAAATGTCTGTTAATTTTTTTGAGAATTTATCTCGGTGGTAGTGGCTTATTATAAAGTTAAAAAAACAAACTGCATTTTCTTAAGTTTTCGGTAACTGTATTTTTACCTTCTTTAAACATAACCAGCGGTCGAATGTTATCTAGAGATTGCTGATAATATTGTTCCGAGAGAACTTGGAGCAAAATCTGAGAAGCAGTTCAGATATTCAAAAATAGCCTCTGATGTGGGGTTACACGTCCAGTTATTTTGGCTTCCCCTTTCTTTTTATTGAAGAATATATTACAAGAGAGCCCAAACGCCGAACCTCCTCTTTCCTTCTTTGGTTATTTCTTCTATTTTGTTTTAATTATCATTATTTTCAATTGTTTGTGCTGTCTTTCTTACTTCAAGTTTTTAGGTCTATTTCTCATTTTTTAATTAATTTAACATTTGATCCCAGAAAAAAGAAAATGCAAGAAATACAAACATTTATACATAATACATTCCCTAGACATAACCATATTTTGTTTTTTATTTATTTGCAGCTAAGAAACAAACTAAGACATCAATTAAAATTATTCAAATTTATTTTATTAGAATGGGCAAACAATGGACGTAAATATTTACAAATATCTTTGTTAAGGACTCAATCAAGAGAAATTTGATAAGCCTTGACAAGCTTCCAGTACGCTATTACAACGGATAATCCAATCGTCGCAGTGGTAAGAGTGACTGGGAGGCGACTAAACCCGTTCAAGCCTTCTCGGAGACAACTGTGGCACGCCCCGAAAGGTCGGTATTTTGATGGAGCTATCAATCGGTGTTAAGACACAATTAACAGCACAACATTACTTACGGCGAGATAATGCTGCAACAAAGCCACAAAAACACATTTCACACGCTAAAAGTACACAACCAGAGCTCTAGTCGTAATATTCACTAACATTACAACTGACGAAGTCGCTGCCGCTACACCCATCACACAAACAAAACCACTATTGCAATCACTAAGAATAGGAGCCTAAACAGGATAACTGTGAGGATAAGAATCGTCGCCGGAATAAATTACAATTACAACACCGTAGACACTGAACTTGTAGAATACTATTACTAATGGCTGAACCGAAGATAATACCATTTCCCTGCAAATTACAAATCATATATTTCCCTAATTATAATTGCCGTCATAATCTATCTAGATCTTTCAGCCATATTATTTATTGTAAGTAAAAATGTTGGTGTCTCTTAAGTCATAATTAATAAAAATCAAAACAGACTATTGGTAGCTATAATGCATGCGCAGTTTTGGACTATTTTAAAATACTTGTGTTTGCCTTATTATTATTGAGCCTCTTTTCTTCGATTTATATTTTTCAGGCACATTTTATTTGAACTGTAAAGAAAACAATTTGACGATTTGAAATTGTATTTATTAATTAAGATACGTATATATGGGCTTACTTATTGAAACCAAAATTGTAACGTGATTATTATGCTTAAACGTATATACTTGAAATATTAATAAACACATTAAAACGAAAAAGATGATACAAATTTGAAAGATTAGAAATACCCTTTTTTTCAGGTTTTCAATTACATACATGTGTACTATTTTAAGTATATCACTTGTAATAGTAAACGAATATAAAAACTAAATGATGATAATGCAAATATATACCATCTTTACACTACTAATTTTTGCGAACTTATAGCGTCATGAATAACGAAGTATGAGTAATATGATGAATTTAATAACGCGAGGTGTTAAAATTTTAGAATCACCAACAAACAATAAATAAATTTCGAACAAACTAACGAATTTATTGACTGAGAAAAAAATTATTTAAATATTGTATACTTTGGCAGTATTTTTGTACTTATGCTTTTGTTATATTTAAAATAATTTTATTTAATTAGGCGTAGTCGTATAAAGATCATGACTAGTTCATAGTTGTAGTAATAAATATTAATGATTGGCAAATTTAAAAATTTAACACCCAAAACTTAACACTAATCCTTGAAATTTAAATATTCAAAAATAAAACTTTATACATAATATATTTATGATCTAACTTCGAGTACAAAGTGTCTTAGAAAATTTAATCACCATGTAAAAATTTTGGTGTAAAAATACCAACTTTATAGTAGCTACATTTATAATTTATACGAATCTCGATATTATCATCACAATATATGAATATCGAATGTGATATCCTTCTTCGAATTACTGTTATCTCTCACGTAACTTTCACATTATCTGTTTGTTTCCGGTATATATAGAACCGTCCTTACCATACTATTGCATATTAAAAACACTTAAAGCAACTTAAAGCGCTTACACTCACACCGCAGACTATACAAAAAACAATAAATTACAAAATTACACACTTTATTGACTTTTTCTTTCTGTCCTTCCCTCGGCCATTGTTTGCTTTATTCTCCTCCATTTTTCGGGCCCGTATTTCTCTCATTAAGTCGAAAAATACCTATAACAAAGAACAACAAAATGAAATTTGTGAAAAATGGACAGCAAGAAATTTTCGCATCGAAAACAAGTATAGATATAAAAATATGCTGTGATATACCAAATAAACTTTTTAGCTTGTATATTAACGTCAATATTTGAATAACTGTAGATTTGATGAAAGAAGAATTGATTTAGGTGGTGCATATTTTAAGAAAAGTGGTAAAAATTCACGTTCTCCGAATTAAAAGCTTTTGAGTCACTCTGGGAAAGATTCAAGAAAACAAAAAATTATAATCTATTAATCTGGTCTGTATATTTGCATCATAAGTTTATTTGAAATCTGCAAAGGTCAATTTGCGCAGTACACAAACGTCAAAAACTCAGTTATAAAGTTCATACACTACTCGTAACAGGAAAAGGACAAGAAAACATAAAAAAAATATTTTAACGTAGACAACGTTTCCAAAGTTAAGTGTTCACTATTGCTAACTTTCTTATTATGAGGAACTATGAAATTGATTACATTACCAAGTTGGTGATATTTTTATTCTGACTGAGTTAGAGAAATCAGAAAAACAAATTGAAGACTGTTTCCAAGATATTCATAAAAACACTTCATATTTTAATGCAACGCTCTGAATATTTCATATTGGATTAGGAAACAGAGGTAAGCATCTTAGCTAATACTTCTACTTTTTTTTACAAAGTTGATATATTTCCAGCATATTATATTTTTCGAGATGAGTCAATAGACTCGAAAGTAATTATCACAGTAATATATTAATGATAAATAGATGACAATCAAAAACTATTAGTTTGACTAGTAGTTGCTTTTTATTTGTTTATTTTTAGATTTACAATAGTAATGTACCTAATAACGTTCTTTTGTTCAAAATATTGTTTCCTTTACGAATATCTAAAAGCATACAGGACCTTGCATTAAAAAGAATGTGTTTTAATAAAGATCTCAGAATATTCCATCGTTTTTCTGTTTTCATCATCAAGCAGAATAAAAATATTACCAAATTGCGAATTTAATGAACTTTATAACTCTCATAATACGGAAGGTTGTAATGGTGAAGACATAACTTTGGACACGGTGTGTATGCCTCATAAAAACACATAGGTAATTAATTTTCGCTTCTAAATTAAACACAAGAATATAACACTTTCATTTGAAAAGTGAAATTTTCCACAAACTTTTCTCTACACATTTATTATACGATATATAACAATGAAGATATAAAATTAGAATAGCTATTAATAGCACTAACGAAATATGTATATTATATCATATTTGTGATTTACAAATAGCAAAATATGTAATCATAAAGTGATAGGAAATATGTAAATGGTTATGCAATAATATAATAATAGAATCTAAAGTTTGAACAGCATATACTCGCTTTCTAGTAAAAGTGGAAAAATGTATGGATACATCGATAGTTATTTTTCTTATAATATTATTTATATTTTATTTCTTATAATATTATTAGTAATTAGACATGCCTCAGGTACATTTCATTTTAAGTTTAAGAAATGCTTGAAGAAATATTTTACCAAACTAAAACCATAATAAGGAATATCATTATTAGTATAAAATACAGTTATTAGTAGAGTGGGCAAAGAGGAGCAAGTTTCAGTGTAGTGCGGAGAGCAACGTAGAAAAGTGAAGTGCACAGAGACTCGAGCTTCTGTATGAAAGCACACTTGTTCAGTATTATTCCACTGGTCATTGTGAGTGCTTATCAGTACACATATATGTACTTAGAAAATGTGGTATTTAGGTACGTTTCGCAAACGGCGTATTTCGAAGAAACTAGAACACGTAGTAGCGAGTATATAGAATTTAGACTACGTAGATGCTAGAATTAAATGTGTAAGGTACGACAACTATTTAACGTGTACCAGCAGGTGCAATTGTGAACGCCACCTAAAAAGTATGAAACACTGTTCCGCAATCTATGGCAAATGATACAGCGAACAATTAACATCTGGTATACGTGTTTGTATTATTCTATGTAATCTACCGTTCACTTTACTAAACCAAGAAGCATTTGTTTCCTTCTGGAGCAAGTATTTGGATTATACATTATGAAGTCGGACATCAATAAGACACGTTATGCCATCTGTTCGTGACTATGTTGAAAGAAGAATTAAAGCTGAATTGAAAGATAAAAAACTGTGGTTATGTGTTATTTGAAAGTGTTATTGAGAGGGATTCAAATTTTCTCATACTAAGACAAATTTGTGAAGGAGCGTCGAAAGATCCGTTAAGTTGTTACAAGGATTACTTTCAATTTGCAAATATAACATCACTCGACGCGGAATGGTCGTTTTCATCATTAAAAAGTACCTATTCCGCACGCTGTACTCCGTGTCCTAAATCTCAAGGTCGTTCGCGTGTATTTCTGGTGTACTCTAAGGATAATAAGTTATAAAGTTTGAAAGTAGTTAGTAATTTATCACGTTAAGCTTCTGAGTACTGCCAATTTTCTTTATTTACTATGCACCAACCCCAAAAATGTATTGCTCTTTGTCATCCTTGCTGTACCGGTCGTTTTGAGAAATAGGATTAATAACGCCGGGAAGGGATAAGAGGTACGAAAATCCGCTAAGAAGTGGGATCGCGTATGAGTATGAGTCTATCACAGTCTGGTCAACAGTGCTGATATACTCATACGCGACCCCACTTCTTAGCAAATTTTCGTACCTCTTACTCCTTCCCGGCGTTATTTATTCTATTTCTTAAAACGACCGGTATACCGATCCTTTAGAGGAACCAAGTCGAGCTAGAAAAGATCTAGGTGTAAAGTGGGCGGTTGTAAAACATATACGGCATAGAACGCTGACCACTGTATTAATTCCGTAGGTATATGTTTTACAACCGCCCCACTCTAGATCTATCTCTTTTCTAGTTCGCCTTAGTCGCTCTAAATGAAGATAGTGTATTATGGGCTTTAAATAATAATTGCAAGTTATGCGGTTTAAAACACACAAGACGTCAACTTCACGATGATATCCATAGAAGCATATCTTCTGAAATACTCGATATGAATCTATACAGTTATATTACATGTTTCAAGAAGTATAATTGATATCAAATGTGATATACTGTCTAGTTCTAAGAGATAAATTACGTACTCTGTTACTATTCGAAAAACCTACAAATAAACTCGTCCAATCTTTTTTGTTTCAGTAAGATCAATCTGCATTCAATAATAACATATAAGATCTTGATACGTCCAAACCATGATATATCAAAAAAAGATAATAATACTTATATTAAATTAGTAAATGTTGTAAGAATGTACAAACATAATCCTATTTTTCTCTTTGTTCTTAGAAAATGTTGTTGTTGATAGATGTTGTTTTAATATTATTTGACACATGTTAAATATCTATTTGTTCCATTGATAAAGTAATTTGACAAAAACATAATTTATTGTGTTCAGAAATTGATTTTTAGTTGATTCTTGTTTTATTCACGTACACTGTGAAAGATGATTAAAGGATTAGCATTTTAATGTATTTAGCAAGTCTAATAAAGATAGTAATATAAGAAATAATACTAGAAATATATAAGTAATAAAAACTTGTACACACATAACATATCAAGATCGTAAATCTATTTTATGTGACATTTATGTACTTACCTACAACTTATAAATGCATACATTATGTAATGAAATTGTTATTGTCTACAGGGTCAGGATATCTTCCAGAGTACATTTCTTTATACAGGGTGCCCACCTAGTACGCAGAAGTCCAATCTCTTAGATGGTAAGAGAGATAATTAAATATTTTTTTATTTCATATATCTAGTTTTCTCAAGATCTAGAAACCTAAAATAATGCCGATTATACAGGCGGTTCCGTTTGCTCTGTATAGACACCAACTTTGTATTTTGTTTTAATACAAACCTATATTTTTTATCATTTATTTCGAATCTACAGTAGTATTCATATGAAAAAAACTGACTGTCTTTGAGATATTTGGCTTACTATATTTTTCTAGTAAATTTTCCTCAATTATAATATTCCTAATTTTTTGGAAATGCTAATTAAAAGAAAAAATATTTTTCGATCAACTGTCAGGCAATAATGGTTCTTCAAAACACCATCTCAGAAACTGACCTGCAGTATAAAAAGTGCGTAGAAAATGTCAAATTTGACGAAGAAAAATATGAAAAATCTTCGTTAATTCAAATGGAACATCCTGTATATTATTGATCAATAAAAGGCAGAATTCAATATTCTACAACTTTGCCCTAGCATTCCCTATACCTAAGTTCAACATTTTAGGTAAAAAAATCACTATTCAGCCGTGAATAAAACATTGGCAACATTTTTCTTCTTGATTGTTTTCCCCGTGGATATTCACAAAACCGCAAACAGTTTCCCATATAAAGGTCTGATAATAATTGATGGTACATGGCGATAAAAGTGAAACTGTCAATAATTATGTTTATAATAATTACCTGAATCGCCTACAAAAATATTCGTGTTCAATACGATTTCACGACAAATAATAATATATAATGATATAAAGATATCTCAGCTTTTGTAGAAACAAGCCTACTGCAATAAAAGAACTACTGCAAAATATAAAACTTGTTATAAACTTTTGGGATTATTTTTTGAATAGTGAACATTTTGAACAATTTCTTTAATTGCCTTTTTGAATTTTATGGTTTTTCGTTATCACGTAAATTTGAAGTAATGCATAAATTTAATCACTTTTTACTATGATACTGCGTTTTTGACCTAAAGTGTTGAACTTAGATATATAGGGGCTACAGCAAAGTTGTAGAATATTGAATTCTGCGTTTTACTGATCAATAATATACAGAGCGTTCCATTTGAATTAATTAGATTTTTCATATTTTTCTTCGTCAAATTTGCAAATATTTGCTACGTGTTCCTTATACTGTAGGTCAGCGTAGATTTTCACGATCGTTGTTTACTGAGTTGAAATCTTGCGGGTGTTGTCGGGTAGATAAGTTTGCACTTGACGTTTCGCTGATCATGCTGTTAGCTTCTTCAACAGGTTTCTAAAGACTCTAAAGTGCAAACATATCTACGCGACAACACCCGGAAGACTTCAACACAATATTTTTTCTATTAATTAGCATAACCAAAAAATTTGCGATATTATAATAATTGACGAAAATTTACTAGAAAGGCAAATATCTCAAAGACCGTCAATTCTTTCACATGAATACTATGCATAAAGTCCCTTTTATTTTTCATATAGATTCAAAATAAATGATAAAAAATATAGGTTCGTATTAAAAAAAAACAAAGTTGCTCTATGTATAGAGGAAATGGAACACCCTGTATAATTGACATTATTTTAGGTTTGTAAATCTTGAGAAAACTAGACATATGAAATAAAAAAATATTCAATTACCTCTCTTCTCAACAAAGATATTGGACCTCCGCGTAAAAGGTGGGCACCATGTATATTTAGTAGAAATATTTTGATATAAAATGTTAAACCAAAGTAATATAAATACTGCCAAATAAAAGTCTATAATTGATAAGCTACAAGGCCAAAACTATCTTGTAATCAGATCGAGTATTTTAAATGTTGACATTATGACAGTATTTAATTTTTGGTCCGTGTATAGAAATTACAAAGCCATAAAATTTAATATGTCCCATCAGCAATATACATACCTAGTTAGTTAAGGTAGGTTTCGATACTGTCAAAAAAATCGGTAAATGCAATATTTTTTTACCAAATTAATTAACATGGCGTGTTTAATAATATGCTATAAATACCAGCTTCAATATTTTGTTTTTAAACTCTTAGCAAAAAAATCAAATATTCTGCACAATAACACACTAGACATTTGTTACCATTAACTGTCACAAAGTATTGTACTATATAGATAGAGGGAAGATGCTCAATGAAAGTTTAATAGCTTTAACAGCTTTTCTAATGTTATCAAACAGAACCGAAAAATTACAAATTAATTATAATTACAGACAGTTCCCGACTTACGTAAACTCGGACTTACGTAAAGATTTTTGTCGTGTAACAAACTTAAGTGTTATACTGGTTGCTATCGTTAGTAGTCTATCCAATTGTTACTTTGCGGCGTAGGTGGCGCAAAATGTATTTATATTTGTGATTTTTTATAAACAAAAAATTTCTAATAAATAATTTTTTTACTATCCAGTTACGTAAGTCGAGAACTGTCTGTATATACATATTTTGATATATCATAGGAAATATGTAAAACTATCGCATCAGGTACCGCAATATGCAAAAAAGTAGAATTACAAATGTCGATAAAAATATCATGTGTTAATGTTTTTAATGTAGTATGTATCGTATTTGTAGATATACAATTGATGAATAAAATAAACAAATCATAGATCACCAATAGATAGCAATCGCGAAAGTCGGATTAAGTCCGTATTTACCTCATCCTTATTATTTAATCATCCATTAAGTGGAATACCGTCATCTATAATTAGAACAATTTATTGCGAGAAGTGTAAGGTGCAGGTCATAAGTCAAATACTAAATTTCAATCTTTTTAACCGCATTAAACAATCTAGATTTTAGTATACCTTACCAAAGAACTCAATCAGCTTTATTCAGTAAATGTGAATTTACGAACGTAGTTTGCCAATTGTGGCAACAACATAAAGTATGAATAATTATATTTGTATTTAAACTAGTGCTGCGGAAATCGCCAAATATTACAAATCGATTAACCGACTTTTCCTCAAACCGGTTTCATTAAAATCGATTAATCGTGTTGAGTCGAAACCGGTCTTTAAAATTGATTTTTTAAATCGATTTTTTATACCGATTTTAAAAATCGGTTCAAAACCGGTTTAAAATCGATTTTGAAATTGGCTTTAAAAAGTGTGTTTTTTAAATGGGTACACTAAGTTTTTCGATTAGAATTTCTGTTTTGATGGCGACAAATCGTCAAACATAAATCCAGTTTAGCAATAAGATTGATTCCGCAATATAATTTTTTTTTTGAGCGGAAAGAAGTTGCAGCTACATTGTCTTTTTATGGTATATACGTTAGGATACTGATTGTTACTTGTTTTATTAAATTTCATTAATTCATATTACCGCTATTTATTTTTTCATCCACGTTAACCACAACATGCTTTATGAAGTATAGATAAATAACAGGTGTCGCTGTTTAGTATCTCAACGAATATATTTTGCATAACAAGCACAAATGAATGAAAGCATTATATTTTCAGTATTTTTTTACAAAACGCACTACATTCTCTAGCTAGACATCATCGTGAATGTATTATAAATATTAATAAAACAATTGCAAAGCCATACAGAGCGGATTAAAAAAAATCATCGATTTGAAACCGATTTTAAAATCGATTTCAAAACCGATTTTTCGATTACGATTTCCGTTTGATGGCTGTTAATCGCTTAACACAAAACCGGTTTGGTATAAAACCGATTACGATTCGCAGCACTAATTTAAACTCATGTTAACATAAAAGCAATTTATGGAATACCTAACAAGTAAAAATTATAATGCCAGTATTACTCATTAAAAACTATACGGATAGTTGTCCCAACATCAGGAAATTATACGGCCACAGGATAGTACAAGTGTTTATTAGAGATATCTTATCTTACACACAACACTCAGTATCATTTGTCAACACTTGAAAATATTTCACACGCATACATATAATATTTCAAGCATTACTCACCAAAGAAGTGTTTTATTCGCTCAATATAAATTATTGTAAAACAGTAAATATGTATTTAACTTTTTAAATATTTTCAAGATTAATTTACATAAAAAAATAAAAGTTACATTCTAAAGTTATTTAATGATAATGAAAATATTATTCTGCCCCGAAATGGTTTAATTTAAACATTTCTACATCTATCTCTGTAACGGACCATTTATTCCCTCCAAGATATATTAATTATCTTTCTGCATACTGTTAAAACAAGAATACAATTATAAAACTCGCATGTTTTCGTGGGAACTACTTAATTCAGGATGTTAACCATTTTTTACGTTAGACTGGCTAACTGTATTTGTACGATGACAATCTTATACGAAGCTATTTTTTAACTTTCATTATAAATGTAAATATTATTACATTCCGAAACAATATAATATATGGAGATGAAAATCGCATTTTGATGAGTGAATGGTATTCAAAAATTACAATGTTATCACCGCTTGGTCGTACACTGACTGGGATACTTACAATTAGTAGATTTCTCATTTTTAATTGATAAAAACTATCATCAAAATATCGCTCATAACTTTTAAGGCTTTTATAGCTTACTTATTAATAAAATTCAAGTATATGTCGTATAACATAGTAGTGGTATGTAGTATTATTAATATATTACATAACATTATTTAGTCATTGATTTGATCCCTATTAATGCGTTAATGCATTATTAGGCGTATGTGTGAAATGACTCATACTATATTTGGTAAAAAGGTAAACAAAGATTATATATGAATCAGTTTAATCTTTTATTTATTTTGCATTAGTGTGAAAACGTTAGAATTGTTTTCTATGATGAATTTTAATTTATTTTTCATCACACAACCGTACAAATTCTTGTTACTGTTTCTATCTAATTTATATGTATATTATTTCAATTCTCAATGAGGAATTATTAAAACTAAAAAATAAGATTCATTTCCGAAAATAATTATCACGAAACATTATCATATTATTGCTAACAAATATTACGTCATTTCTCATTAGATTCATTGCTACACTACATAACAAATTCAAAATTTCCTATCTGTAAATTACCAAATTAAAAAACATTTTCCTACCCGGCAATAATTAAAGAGTTTAATTTGCCGTCTGCCGAGCTATTGGCGTAGTGACTAGGGCACTAGTCGAGGGTAGAGGATTCGAACTGTGGAACCTCCTGTTTGAATTTGATTTTTCTATAGTTTCCAAAATTGATGGCAAATGAGGAAAGACAACCTTCAAAGTTGGTCTACAGACGCAGGCCAACCAAAAAAGCTCTCCATATCCTTTCAATAATAAACAAGAGTCAAAAACTAGTAAAAGTTATAGTAGCTACCAAGGAAATTAAGAAGCTAAAGTTTGTCTATTAGACCTTATTAAATAAATGGAGAAATCTAACAATAGCCTAGCTGCTTAATCTGCTTAATACTACAATATGCCCCAAAATTTTTGCATTGTGCAGAACTATGTAATAATGTTCCACAACTCTGGAGATGGCGCCGATAATATTCAGGGGTGTATACCAATGCTCTTACACGCCATAACATTTTTTTTTTGAAAAATGATTAACAGAAACTAAAACTGATTTACTGAAATGGCACCAATTCGAATTTCGAAACAAGCATTCTATATGTAGCGGAGATCTTCAACAGAGTCTGGCAGATTAGATTACTCAAGAAACAAGAACATGTACTGCAAAGCAAACTAGAATACAATCAGATATAACTTTTTACATGTACTCAGTCAACAGTGTTTACAATGTCTAAACGAAAACGCAAAATCTTGTCTCTTGAACAAAAACATAAAATAATGAAGAAGCTAGATGACGGCCAACCACCTTTACAACTTGCTAAGATATATAGAGTAAGAAGATCGACTGTTACGGACATCAAACACATGAAAGAAGAAATTAAGGCGTATGTAAAGTCGCATGAAGAGAAAACACAGCATCTGACATTAAAGAAAGCTGAGCATCCAGTAGAATCTGCATTATACACCTGGTTCCTGCAGCAAAGAAACCACATTCTATCAATATCGGAAGAACTCCTGCAAGTAAAAGCAATTTTTTTACAGTAAAATAACCGGCCATGACAACTTCAGTGTCAGTTCGGAGTGGTTAGATAATTTTAAAAAAACGTTTAAAATACGAAAGACAGCCAATCCATTTCAACAGCTGTTTTTTTGAAAAGTGCGAGCAATGGATTTTAATGCTTCAATATTAGTGATTGACAGGGCTGCAGGACATTTAAAGATTGCCGTCAAACTTTACTTGTAGGCTACAAAAATCACGAAAGTGCTTGGATGACACGAAACATCTTCAAACAGTAGTTTCATGATAACTTTATTCCCTGAGTGCAAGCGTGTTTAAAATAACATAGTCTAACTCCCAAAGCACTCCTGTTACTACACAATACGCGAAATCATCCCTCCGAAGAAGAATTACGAAGTGAAAGTGGAGTAATTTCCATGTAATATTTGCTCTCGAATTGTACGCCGTTGCTATAGCCAATGGACCAGCACGTAATCCAGGCAAGAAAAATGCACTACAGAAAGCAACTTCACAACCTCCACTTAGCTTCGGAAGAAAATGATCCTTCGGACTCGCTGAAGACTTTCAATTTGAAGAACGCAATTTTTAACATTAACTATTCGTCGGAATCCGTGAGTTCTGAGTTAATACAAAAGTCGTGACACAAATTGTGGTGGGCTCAATTTCGAAAAAATTTAGATTAAGACTATGACCAAGAGCATATGATACCTTTAGCGGAGATCAGCAGAAAAACAAGAATTCCATGAAGTTACGATACTGATAAATGTCATCTCTAAAGGGGAAAACTAACAATGGACTAACAGCTGCAGAAAAAGAAGAAATCAAATTTACAGACGAAGACATAATAGCAGATTGTGTCGCTTTTGACAGAGACACTGACACAACCGAGGATGAAATTGGTGATTCGGCCGTTATAAGTTACCAAGTTGCCGCTGGATGTCTTGGTACTCGCTCAGTGGGCGACGGAAAATGGTGCAAGTGGCCCAGAACTTTTGATTTTACACCAATTACAATAAAAAACGGTAAATTTGCACTTCAATAAGTTAACCCAAAGCGTAATTATCGATTTTTGTATTTCTGATTTTGACGCATGTAACAAAACATGTAACTAAATAATGTATACGTATTTACACGTATGTACTTTATGTTTTGTATTATGCAGTTTATTACCCAGAATAAAAGTTACTTTCGTTAGGTACGCTTATTCTTTTTTTACTGTTGTACTGATAAACCGAACAAATTGAATACTCCGCAACTATTTGAATTACCAAGGTTGAACTATTTACAAGTCTCGATCGTTGAATTGTATTTTAGTCTACAATTTTTAATAACTACATGTTCTCATAATTTCGGATCTAAATTCTATAATGAAATTTGTAAATATTAAAAATCATAAGAAAATAGCGATTTAGTGTTTATGCGTTACTGGGACCTTGTTAAGATATCCTTAACACAATACTTCTTTCATCATGTATAATCATTTTCTAGGTAAGCGAGAAAACCTATGCATGTTATGTTAGAAAATGTCGCTTCTTAGAGGGATCTTTTTACCTAATCGCTGGATATGGTTGACCGAAGGCAAGGCATTCACAGAAGGAAATTATTCCTCTGTATATTTTTCGTTTCTCCATCGCAAACGTTTCTTGTCGAAAAAAGTATAAAATTGAGAACACGTGAGAAGCATGTGACACAGAGTCATTTGCGGTCGATCCCAGACTTTAGACTTTGTTGTTCATTTTAACTCTTTATAGCGATAATGTAAAGGCATTTAACGCGTAATTATTAACTCACAAGCACCAAACGAGGAAGTATGATTTTGACGTTAGACTTTGACAATAAATATTTGAGAACGCTTATTTTCCATGACACACTGGATAGGTATCAATGAGTTATATGTGTATTTTCAAAAATTCTAATTATCCCCTAAACTATCGATTTTAGGTATGGGACATGTGGGACATAAAAGATGTAGAATTGGACGCTGAAGACGACTAAGTAATCAAATATGGGGGTTCTATTTTAAAAAATTAATTTATGGTTCTTCAAAATTTCGAAGAGTTAGCGTGCCATAGTAAAGTAACCATGCCATGTAGACAACCGTTCTTAGCGCTAAAATATACTCCAACATGTTGTTTAAGCATTTTATAAAATCTAAATTGATATCCCAAAAATCGAGTGTTCCCTGATTTTTTTGAATGGGTGCATAAATGTCCACTATAGCAATTTTTTTTTTTTTTTAGAAAAAATCGAATAACTCAAAACGCCCAAATCAAATTCAAAAAACTAAAGATATTTATAAAGCTTAAAAACAGGCACATCCAAATATGTAAAAATATGCAGGGTGTTCCATTAAACATAACAAAGTAGATGGCGACTTCCGGTAAAACCGGAAGCGCTAGAAATTTAATAATATTTTCATTGAAGAGAATATAATCGACTGTATATAATTCTGAATTTTCAAATTTATATTTTGGTCAGAACGCCTATAAACTTCTAATGAACGGTCTCGCTGAGACACTCTGTATAATATGTTTATAGTCAATGTCAATATCCAAATTGCTATCCGATCGATGTATATGTGTGGTCGTTTATTCAAGTAGAGAATGATTTTAGAAAGAAACAAGCAATACTTTACCGCGCCCTTAAGAATCAGACAATAGATATGGGTGGTCTGCCCGAAAAAAGAGACCTTCAGTCAATTATTGATAGACTTAAAAGAGTAGTTGGTAAATACGAGACTATACCAAATTTAACCGAAAAAGAAATGTGACGAATTCTAAAAAAAAAGTAGATTCATACTTGTTATTCAAAATGCAAAAAGTAATCGTTAAAGGCAAAACAAATACAATTACAGCGTTTTTAGAAAATTAATAAAAAAACCATTGTATGACAACAATTGCAACGAAAATATTACTATTATTCTTTGCAATTGCAATTTTAATTGACCGTCTAGATTCTAGATCTGCTGCCATTACCATTCCAAATGTTTTTTACGGGATCTTCTGAATAGTAAAAGTGTTTCAAAACGATGACATGACTTAAACCTCTACCTGATGCACGTCAATAAACAAGTTGTGTATGGATTCGTACCTTGAATCGATTAACAATTATTTAGCATTTTTTTTACTCTTTCTGCGTAATGTATGATTCATAACGATGAATTCTATCTACTATTCTGTATACACGGCAATTAAATATAACAAATTAAAATGATTCTAGGACTTTCAAAATATCTTTACATCTGTTTCATGTTTTTGAAATCACGCCATACATATAATGAATACAGCATTACTTTCTAGGAATATTTTTAAAGGAATCGCAGATAGAGGAAAAGGATCTGTTGTGATCGCCTTATAGTGAGATCATAACGTATAACAATCGCACACATGATTCAATGTATAATTAATTTAGAAATATTCAGTCATAGACAGTACTGACGAATCAGACACACAGAAAATAATAAATTCCAATTATAAACACATTCGCTTCAGGTTGAAATAACAAAAGGTGCACACATATGTAAAACAATGTTAGTATCACCGACAGAACTACGGGAAGTAACAGTATAAACGATTCTAATAATAGTTGAAACCAAATATCAACTATAAACCAGCAGTCGTATCTTCACTATGCTATATATTTTTTCACGCAATACACGACAATATGGATTTATAGGGTTATTGACCTTGTACTAGCTTATCAAATCAAATGCAAAAGTATTTATTATTGATTATCTAAAACTAGGTGTAGAAATAAATAAGAAATAGGTCTGTAAAAGGTCGAATATCCGGTATGCAATTTAAATAGCTATTACCCACATAAACTTGAATTGTATGTTCATATCATGTAATATGTAATGTAGTTTGTATGTACTTGTAGCAAATAGCGCTAATACGTACACAGCCTGAATTTTTATATAATTTTACAAACATGTAGGAAGCTACAACAGAAAAATGTAGTTCAAGAGATATATAATTGGTAAACGGCACGAAATTTACTATATATGGTTGTTTCCACTTTATTGATCCCATGAAATGTATAAATAAAAGAGAACATGTGCTTATTTACATATCTCCTGAGATAATTTAAAAATAACAGTTATGTAATACAGTCTTTTAGTTCTATTTAAAATACTGGTCATATATTATCTTAGCTTATGAAGTTTCAAATAAAACTAATCCTAACTATAAGTAAAATGAATAGCAATTTTCCAACTTAGAGAAAATATTAAAATTAAAATATACTACAGCAACTGTTTGCTTTTTACTTTAAGAACAAGACATTTAGATTAAATTTAAATTTTAAAAACTTTGGCATTTTACAAGTTATTAATAGCAGAAATAAACCACTTGTATGTATGTAGGTAGTTTATTAAATGTTTAGTGTAGTTTAATAGATATCTCCAGAGTATTAAATAAAAAATTGAACATAATTTGGTGTAATAACTAACATACATCCAATACTGACAATTATTCTGAACATAATTTAATATTACTCCTAATAGCTAATATATATACCAGAAATTATAACAAAAAATATAGGTAATTGTAGATATCATGTGCATTCAATAAAAATAAATTTTATCAGAACAAAATTGTCTAAACGACACATGACTATAAAAATGAATTGAATTGAAGTACCTACATGATTTTAATAATCGCATAATATTAAAAACTCACCTTATCTACATGCTCCCTTGTTTTAGCAGATGTTTCAACATATGGAACACCCCACTGCCGAGCACGTTCACTCGCTTCTTGAAATGAGACTTTTCGCTTATCTTCCAGATCACATTTATTTCCTACTAGTAAAAATGGAATGTTTTCATCATTCTTAACACGTAAAATTTGTTCCCTAAATGAATAATTCACGTTAATAAACTATATTTTACATATATGCGGAATCTAACCTGAATTCTTGAGTAGCTTGAAAACTTTCATCTTCGGTGATGGAAAATATACACAGAAACCCTTCGCCGCTTCTAAAATAATGATCTCTTATCGCAGCATAGTCTTCTTGACCTGCTGTGTCCAGAATATCAATCTGTACATCTTCACCATCAAGTAATATTTTCTTCCTGTAAGAGTCTGCCTTCGTAGGTTCATAATCCTCAACAAACTCATCATACATGAATTGTAATGTTAGTGCTGATTTACCTACACCTCCACTGCCTACCATAATCACTTTATGTAGGGCGGGTTGCACTGTTGGTTTTTTGGACATAATGAATTGATTTTGATACACTAAAATTGCGAATAAAAACTTTGAGTTTGACAGCAATAAAAGAAATTATAATACACCTACCACGCACTTAAGAAAGTATTGACGTACCCTAATTTTAACTTTATATATATTTTCAGATACTAACTCACACTAATTCAAAGAAACATCATGATAGCTACAAACCCGACGCTTTTTCACAATTAGCTCCAAGTTTATTACTCATTTGCAACAATCCCCACCATACCACAACCTAAACAAATTTAAAGTATAACCAGTGTAACTTTTTACATTTAGAAATTCACATCCACGACAAACGTACGCTTCTGTCACTTGTATATTGACAGAACGCAACTTAACCACACAAACGTAACAAACCTCACAACTTACGAGCTGTTATTAGCACACTTATCGTGACATCATAGTAAAACGCAAAATATTTGACCTTGATTTCCGATGATTGCAAATATCTATTTTTTACCTAATGAAATTAGTAATGCTTGGATATTAATTTAAAAAGCATTAATCGTTGCTTACATGTTTACTTATGTTGCCATATCAACAAAATGAATTAATCTTACTTATCATATGCTTATCATTTAAGTTTTAAATTGCCCATAGCATGCAAACTCTTGAACATTTTCTACTTATCAAATGTATTTGACAATGAAATAGATACTATTGACAGCTAGACCTAATTTAACAACAATCTAGTGCATTCCATAACCTGATCAATTTTTCAATTTCGCGGTCATTTTAAGACGATACTCTAACCAAAAGTAACTAAATACTGTTCCGGGTGCATTCCGAAATCTGCTGAGGGTACTAACCGTACTGACAGTATTGAATTAGCATTCCGTAATCAGTTTATAAATACATGCTGAGGAAACTATACAAAACGCCATGTCAGTAAAGAGTGACGTCATAAGTTACTGCTGAAACTGCTGTTGGTTATGAGGTGAAGTCAAGGCCATATATAAACGGGCTGGCAACTATTTGAAAGAAAACATCCTATTATCTAATTAGATTCTTCAAATTTTGATATTGGTTGAACTGGGTGTGCCATGTGTAATAATTAGTGTTGGGTCCAACCTGTTATTTCCAAATATCAGTTGCAACTGTTTCTGTTATAAAAAAATAACAGTTAAAAATAATAAATAACTGTTATTTCCGATATTTTTTACGGATAATGAGGTCCTTTTGATAAAATATCCAGTAATCATATATTAATTACCGGGAATACATTCCGAAAATCAAAAAGAATGAAAGAATGTTCTCCAAAAGTGGACGACTAATTTCGGACCGTAGAAACCGTATCCAGTTCCAAAAAGTTAAGAAAATTTTGTTTATAAATCAAAATAGAAATTTATAAGAATTTAAAAATGTAGATTTTCTTAGATTTTTGAAATATTATTTATATTTAATAGTTATAATTTATCTGTTCCTCTGTTATTCTGTTTTTAATAAATTAGTCCTTGTTTAGTCTTTTTATATCGATAAAAAATCGCTTTGAAGAATATTAGTTTGAAGGGTTTTATTTTAATGTAAAATATTAAAATACCTGTTGAAAAACTTCATTAATTAATCGACGCTGTTATAACAGACTTGTTTTTAATATAGGTATGTAACAGCGAAAACGGAAAACATCACAACAACAGGCTGCGCGCACCGCCACATCGTTTTTATATTTGTTGTAATACGAGAGACATGAGCAACAGAGCAACATAAAGCAGTTGCGCCGCCGTTATTTTTGCACGAAACGAAGCTGTTAATTCTCGTTGTTAATCGATGACTCATCACAGCAGCAACGGAAAGTTGGGCTATTATTTTTCTTCAACCTGTTATTTTTCGAACCTGTTATTTTTGTAGAAGCATAACAGTTGCACACTGTTATGAGTATACCACAGTTGCAAAATAACAGATCGTTAAATAACAACCCATTACTAGTAATAATGGTAATAGCCGTTGACTGTTTGTGTATAGTAGAGTTTATATGCTGTCAAGCACTGATACATCAACCGAACGTGCATGGCTGAAGTCGTTCCCAAATTGCGTGACGGCATATGCTGAATTACTTTACTGAACTCTTACGGAATGATCTCTGCTCTTTGATCTCAGTAAAGCAGTAACAGCTATTTCAGCAGATTTCGGAACGACCCGAAGCAAACCCGAAGTCTCATAGCACAGAATTTAACTAGTTACTTCTGTCCACAGTACCATCTTAAACTACCCGCGAAATTTAAAGTTTTTGCAGCATTGAAACTTTCTTTTTTCAATTAGACATAGTGGCACGATTGGAACTAGTTGTGGCGCGGTAGTGTTTTTGGCCGAGAACGTTGATGTGGGAATTTGTTTCTCAAACTTTATCAGTCGTCAAAATGCTTTGGGTGAGAGAGGAACGCGCGTTTGCAGTAGAAACCTACTTTTCACGAGGCCCAGTCGATCGTCGCGGTCCAGCGGGCGTTCCGTTTACGGTACAATATTCCTCCTCGAGGTACTGTTAATTCTTGCCCGGGGATCCATCTTATCGTGGGTGGAAACTTTTAGGCTAGTTGGAAATGTGTTCCGCAAGAGACCAGGAGGAGCACTGACCGTTATAGGGCTGTCAGATCGTTCCACTCGTCGAATTTCTCATGATAACCTTCACTTTCATCCATATAAAATGGTAGTCGCACAACAACTTTCCAACCGTGCTTTGGTTTCACGACAAACAGCATGCGAGGACGCTCGTTCAGAATTTGCCTCCTGACCCATTGTGTGGTTCAGTGATGAGGCACATTTTCACATCTCAGGGTGTGTTAACAAACAAACTGCAATAACGCATAGTTTGTTTAACAACAAACCGTTATTGGAGCGGTATTAATCCCAGGGAAGTTCATGAGAGGCTTCTTCATTCGGATCGAGTTACAGTTTGGGTTGCGCCATCAAGTGTAGGGATTATTGGGCACATTTTTTCGAGGAAGACCATCGCATGGTAACGGTAAATTCGGAGAGTTATGTGGTCATGATTGGCAATTTCTTTTTGCCAGCTATTGAAAATATTGCTGTTGGTGAAGTATGGTTTTAGCAAGATGGGGTGTGACACATGTGTCACAGAACCTCTGCACTATAAAGGCGACCGTAACAGCTGGCTGCCCACAGGGCGGAGTGCTGTCGCCCTTGCTGTGGTGCCTGATGGTTGATAGCCTGCTTTCCAATCTTCGGACGGCGGGCTTCCATGCACAGGGCTATGCCGATGATATCACCATTATGATCTGCGGCAAGTTCGAGGGCGTGCGAGAGGATGCAAGTCGCACTGGGACTCGTGGAAAGGTGGTGTAAAAGAGAAGGGTTAACTGTTAACTCTAGAAAAACGACTATGGTCGCGTTCAATCGAAGAAGGAAGCTTTCCAGAGTTCAGTGTCCGACAATTTTCGGCTCAAAGATACTCGTATCTTCTGAGGTCAAATATCTGGGGCTGACTTTGGACGCCAAATTGACGTACAAGCCACACCTGGAACAGGTAACAACAAAGCCATGAGAGCCTTTTGGGCCTGTAGAGGAATGCTTGGCAAAACGTGGGGGCTGAAACCTATGATGGTACACTGGCTGTACACGAAAGTTATAGTACCTTTTATAACTTATGCATCGTTGGTCTGGTGGCATTAAGCCAATTTGGGCTATGCGGCCAACGCACTCAACAAAGTCTAGAGGATTGCCTGTTTAGGCATCACTGGAGCCATGTCCTCGACGCCAACTGCGGCGATGGAGGCGATCCTCGGGCTTCCTTTGCTGCAGCTTGTTCTGTGGTCGGAGACTGTCCTAGGGGCCTACAGAGCAAAATGTAGTAGATGCAGGGGTTCCTCCTGTAGGACGGCAAATCATACCAGCATCTTTACTTACATAGAGCAGACAGTACCACTGTCCATGAGAGCGGACAAGATTTCGCCCGCTTTCAGCTTCAGTGGAGGATACAATGTAAACATCTCCAATAGAGAGACTGCAAAAACCCTCGTTCACAAACCGAGACGGGAAATATCTCGCTGGTTTGTGAACGCCTCTAAAACGCCTAACGGCACGGGAATTGGAATTTGGAGAGATGGTGCATGGTGTACGTCGAGATGGGTGCCAGGTCACTCTGGAATCAGATATAATGAAATGGCTGACAAATTGGCTAGAGGTGCCAGTGAGGGTCCAGAACCTACATGTGGGAACTCTTATGGCAGCATCAAAGCCTTTGTCAGATCCGAAATCGCTGCTAGACATTGCTCCAATTGGAATGCACTTGCCGGCATGAGACACTGTAAAACTGTCGGAATCCGCCCGTATGAGAAAAACCTGCGCAAGGCAGTTTCTACGAGCAGGGTCAGGCTTGAGGTTACTCACAGGAATCTTAACCGGTCACTGCGCACTAAATAAACACCTGCATCGCACGGGCATAGTAAACTCTCCCCTGTGTAGGAACTGTGGGAATGCCCTGTGTAGGAACTGTGGGAATGCGGAAGAAACTCCCTCCATCTTCTTGCCGACTGCTCGATAGTGGACAAGGAGAGGCGGAGTTACTTCGGGGTCGAGCGCCTGGACGATCCCGGACTAAGAAAACTAACTCTCGATCAGATTGTGGACTTCTTTGTCCGAGTACAACCTGGCTATAAGAGGAGTAAAACAGCACGAGGGCACAATAGGCCTTCCTTATGGCCGAGCTTGCCTGACGGTAGTCGTTCCGCCCGTGCAGTCCCAAAAAAAAAAAAGATGGGGTGACTGCCCGCACATCACGTAATTCAATGCGTGTTTTGAGTGAAAATTTTCCAAGGCGACTTATGTCCACCAACAAAGGTGACATCTCATCGTGGCCTTCACGATCGCCAGATTTAACCCCATGTGACTTTTTATAGGGCTACCTCAAATCAGAGTATAACAACCGTCCTGCTACTCTGGAAGCATTAAAAAATAATATTCGTGATGAAATAGCCAACATACCGGTTGCTATGCTGGAGAGAGTCCACTTGCACTTCAGAAATCGGCTACAACAATGCAACGACAGGACACTTGCCAAATATTATTTTTAAATCTGTTTAATATCAAACTTCTCATGTTAGTGCATAATACTAATAAAAGAGAATCTTAAAATGTACAATGTATTCTTTTATTTTCTACTTATGAAAAAATAAAGTTTCAGTGCCGGACCCTGTATTAGAATATATGTGATGCAATTTATAAATGGGAAAATATTTGTCCGAGAATGCCCATAAAAGATGGATTTAAAATAACAAGATAAATTTATGCAGCTAAATTCACAATATAGAATAACTTTACTGATGAAACGAGTTTATGCGGTGATTGTGTACCGAGCAGGCAAAGACAATTAAAAAAAGCTTGCCCGATTATAAGCGAATTGTATGTACATAGCTTTATCTTCAATCAGTTTTCAGCTTAAATTCAAATATTATTATTAAATTGTAACACAGTCCCAATAAAATTTAGGTGGTGCTCCTGCGGGATTAATGAGATGTGTTAAAGCAGCATTGTCTATGAAACTATAGCGATGCTTTAGGCAATCCAAATGTTAGTAGAAATTTTTATCTCATTTCGCGAAATAATTCGCTTTATCTTGGAGCTCCAACAATAGCAATAATATCATCTCCAAAGTCTGAACTTATCTCCTCAAAGCCATCTCTTTAGAAAGACGCTTGAGGCACAACACAGAAGAGAGAAAAATAACGCATCAAGCTAGGTTCTTATTTAGGCAAATTTCGTCTAAATCATTTGAATGTAGGTTTCCTTGACCATTCTTTAGTGAAGCCTCGGGTATTGTGTCTTAGGTTTAGTTGCAGTACTTCAATTTGATATTGCCCACGAACATATACAAAGAACACGTGGTTTGCGATTTCTATCTCTCCGCACTCACAGTCAGGGATATGTTTGTAAAGTATAACCTAAATAGATATTGTTTCACCTAATTATGATTAAATCTTAATCGGGTAATGGTATTACTACAAATTCCTTGCCTTTTGTCGGTTATGTACAAAAGTACAAAAAAGTATATACAGCTGTAATTAAAACGGCAGAAAGATTGCATAACAATCGAATTTTGTCAGAGGCGAGAAATAAGTCAAAAGCAGCATGGTCAATTATAAACAACTGTTCAAAAAGCAATCAGGAAAAGCAATATAATATCAAGTTAACTGTTAAGGACGAAACTATTACTGATTCGCTTAAAGTGGCAACAGTTTTTAATAATTATTTTGCTAGTGTAACTACAAATATTCTTATCAGTAGCCAGGGCTGTGCAAATAATGCAGAAGTTACTTTATGTAGGAAATCATTTTATTTTAAACCTGTAAGTGAAAATGAAGTCAAATATATATTGTTCATAACTTAAAAACTACTTACTCTGCTGGTGAGGATGATATCAGTGTATATATGCTGAAAAAATGTACTGATGAATTGGCAACACCATTGACGTTTATTATCAATAATTCTGTGGCAAGCGGTACATATCCTGAGATGTTAAAAACCGCGAAAATAAAACCTCTTCATTAGGGTGGACCTGGGACTTGCGTAGAAAACTATCGTCCCATTTCAGTTCTGAGTTCTTTCTCTAAAATATTTGAAAAGGCGATGGCAAATAGATTTTTTTTTTTTTTGAAAAAACGATTTAATTAGGAATTTTCAGTACGGCTTTCGAAAGGGACGTTGCACCACCCAAGCAGTAGTCGAATTTTTAAAAATACTATACAAAGGACTAGACAATGGAAACACTTGTTTGGGTATAATTTTGGACCTCACGACTAAAGCCTTTGATCTTGTAGATCATAAACTATTACTAAACAAATTATATAATTATGGTATTCGAGGTAACATACACGAATGGTTTAAGAGTTACTTGTTTCACAGGAAACATTATGTTGAGGTAAACGGGTACTGTTCACAAAGGCTGGTTATGAATAGGGGAGTATCTCAAGGTAGTGTACTCGGGCCTCTTCTGTACATAATATAGGTATGTAAATGACATAACAGTTGATAATGCCATAATGTTTGCCGATCACACGTCTTTGATAGTGAGTTCAGAGGATAGGGTAGGAATAAATTATTGCGCGGTTGTAATGTCTTGCAAATAGTTGACGATTACCTACAAAATAACAAATTAATTATAAATAACAAGAACTCGTAATTTATTGAGTTTAGAGCTAGGACGTGCGATAGAGATCAGTCATTGTTAATTAATTACAATAATAAAAGTATTGTCCAGGTAAATAATATCAAATTTTTAGGTGTAACAATCGACTATAAATGTACTTGGAACGACCATATAGACAAACTCTGTAAAAAGCTGGCTCCTGTTTGTTACGTTTTGAGACGCCTACGTACCCAAGTACTTTGATTATATATAATTTTTCAAACTTTCATTCAATTCCGTAAGAAACGATTGCCTGGAGTCTTCCGATCTGCATAGAGCATTTAAAATTCAAAAAAGAGCAATTCGCCATGAATTGTTTAAATAATAGAACTAGTTGCAAACAATACTTTATAAATATGGGTGTTATGATCTCCATGTATCTATAATATTTCAACTGCTAGTGTTTATACTTTTAAAAACTATTAGCGTTTAACTGATAGATTTAGGAGAAAATCACAACTAATATTAGAAATACAAGCATAGATTATCATTTTTTGAAAAAAGCCCTATTATCAGGCTATTGTTGCGTACAACCGGCTGCCTGCATTCTTAAGGATATGGGCGTGGTTAAGTTCAAGGAATCAGTGAAACGGTTGCTGTTGAAAATGTTACTACTCATATAAGAATATTTGAATGATAGATATAACTTTTTCGTGTTGTTTTGCTGTGTACTGTTTTTATATTGTCTTTTTTTTTTTTACTTTGCTATATCATATGTATGTACAGTGAGGTGCAAAGGTATCCGGACACGACTTAGATATAGAAAATACCCTGCGCTCAATAATTCCAAAATGCAGGGCAGCTAAATATATTAGTTTGTCAACAAAACATTATTATATAAACGTTATATGTATAAATCTAAATTAAAATAATTAGAGTTTAGGAGGTTGTTCTATATCACGATATTTTGAGTTGTCCGTTTTACAAAAAATTAATAAATATATGACTCCTTTATTGAATTGTAATCATTCAGTCTACTATTAAGAGAATAGCATTTATCCAAATACATACCGAAAAAAAAGATTGTTGTCCTCCGATACAAAATAGTAATATATTATGTTCACATTATATATCTTCACAAGTGAAAAGCTATATCATTGCCTTTTCTTATAAGATGCAGTAATGAAGCGTTCGCGAAAGAATACATTAGGTATCCTTTTTTTTACCTAGATTTAGTTACCTGATTATTTGTGTTGCAAACTTATAAAATATTTTGTGAAGTTATAATACAATAAAGATCACAATAGAAAGTAAATTGTTTAATTCTGTTTAGTGAAAATCACTTTATTTATATTAACAATTTTTTAACATTAAGTTCGCGTTCATTCATGGCTCAATATATCAATGATTAATTTGGTTATAAATATTTTTAACAGGCATGTCTTTAAATTTTGATATTATTTGTCATTTGCCTTTCAAAGAAAAGATGACGATAAAGTTGTAATCGAAGATGTGAACTAGAATAAATTTAAGTTGTAATTAATGATAAATAAAATTAATAAAACTTCATAAAAAATGTAAATTAATTTTTATAGTAAAATACATTAAAAACAACAATAAGAATGTTTGTGTATAAAATAAATAATTAATGCTCGACAGAATACTACACTTTAATTCTAGAATAAGATATATAGATTAATAGAGTTGTGTTTGTGGATTATCCAATCATAAACACCTATAAACTTGACAAATACTCATAACATCCATACATATTTAATCTCTTCTGACGTTTTTCTTCATATAATATGTAAATGTATTTCAGTTTTAGTAATAATCGGGTATTTAAATGAAATTTCTAATTAAATAAGTTACCTGTTGTTACCTGCGCTTGTATTAATGAATCATCTTCAGATAAAAAATGTTTTTAAAACTAGGTACGATTAAATTAAATTAAAATTATATTGCAAATTTGGTTTTACAGTTATCCAATACGGTTTGTATAAACTTAGATGTAATTTTAATTACTGCAACATCCTTATTATGTAGAAGGAGACGTGAACGCAAAGCCGTGGAATGGGGTATGGAATACACCGATTCACGACCATGACTGGAATGGCGGCCAGACTCGGACTCAGCGTGGTAAATGTCGGAGACACTACCACGTTCAGACAACCAGGCTACGGAGAGACGATACCGGACATCACATATTGGCCTCGGAGGACATTGTGCCGAACATCGTGGACTGGCGAGCAGTTTTCAGTTATTCATGGAGGACTACACCGGAAGTGACCACCAGTACATAAGCTACAACGTGACGAGGCAGCAGCCGATCAGGCGAAATCCTGCTCAGCCCGGTCCTCGATGGAACGTAGCGAAGCTGGAAAGACGCCCTGGCTCATGCAATCGTTCGGGGAAGGATGCCGTTATTGAATTTTCCGGTTTGGGAGACCTTGTATGACGCGACCATGGCCTTCATACTCGCGCCTGTTCTATGCCGCGCAAAAGATATACAACAGAAGATTTATTGGGGAACGACGAATCGGACCCTCCGGAAAAGATGCTTACAGCTTAGACGGAGAATAACTCAACAAGAATTTGATCCGAAGTGCAGAACTAAGTCCGAGGACTTTAGAACGCCAAGAATTGAAAATCTACTGGAGCAAGAAACGGTAAAAAATATCCGTAAGGATGTTGACAACGACCCATGGGGCCTTGGGTATAAAATCGTCATGCAGAAGCTTACGACGAAGACGGCGAATCCAGTCCTAACGAGATCGGATGCGGAACATCGTTGACACGTGGTTCCCTACTCATCCGGAAGCTGTGCCAATGGATTTAGCAGTATTTTTTATTTCTAATTTTTATATTGTTAAACAGCGAACTCCCTGCAAAATAAAAGAACCTGGACCTTACGGAAACTACGATATAAGATTGATAAATGTTGTCTGCCCAATTTTTCTGAACAATATTCTTTTTATTTTTTAAATTATTCTGGGGAAGTCAGCGATTTGCTGATAAAAAGGCAAAGGCACCAACTGCATCGGCATAAGACCGCTATGAGCTGGACACTGCTGGAAAGCTACTAGAAAGACTGCTCAAGACACGACTAAGAGCAGCATAGACGACGCGGAGGCCTGTCCGAGAACAGCATGGCTTCAGGAAGGGACACTCCACCGTCGGCGCCGTAGAGCAGGTAGTGGGGACCTTCGAAGCCGCTCAACGGGGAAATCATTACTGGAGATTGATGCTTTCATTGGACTAAGAAACCATTAAATCATTGCTTTATGGGACGTCATGTTGGAATCCTAAACAGTTCGACAAATCCTTGTTTACTTAGGATGATACGCAGCTATCTAACAGGAAATAAACTCGAAAATTTAATGGGCCGTGTGCGAAGAATTTAACATGTTCAAGTTTTAACATCTTAGTTATTTATATTGGAATGAATACTATGATTTTGAATTCTTAATGGAGCTGTTATTGCGTTGTTGTGATACTGACGTCTCTGGAGTTCCTAGCGCGTGACAGGCGGATGCCCAGAAAGGCTCAACCAGGTAATGAGGAGAGTCACCACATGGATGGACGAACATATTTGAGCCTGGCAACGGAGAAGACCGGGTCGTTCTACTGACCAGGAGAAGAATCCCTAGAGAGATCGAGATGACGGTGGATACGGAAGTCATAACCACTACAACTTCCGTGAAGTACCTCGGACTGCGGCTCGACAGCAATGACCTTCTGGCAAAGATTCAGTCGTCGAGCGATAAGGCCGCTAAGGTAACGACGACGCTGAGCCAAAGTAATGGCCAACGTAGGATAACCGAAAATCAGTAAACGCCGGCTGTCTAATTTGTCACCCATTCCATACTGTTGTATGGAAGCGAGATCTGGGCTGACGCCTTTACAGCAGGACAAGTACAGAAAGCGGATGGCTTCAAACAGCGAATCAACTCAGGATCGCCAGCGCATACCGTACGGTTTCCGAACCGGCGGTGCTCGTGATCGCAGGAGTAACCCCGATAGACTTACTAGCTCGAGAAAAGATATTACGAGACACGACGAGACGTCGGTGCACACAAGCAAGAGCGGACGCTAAAGCGCTCACACGCAATGTTGGCAAGAGCGCTGGCAGAACGACACAAGAGGACGGTGGACGGCCATTTTTTCCGCAACATCACGGAGTGGATGGAGAAAATCATTTTACTACCTCACCCATTTTTCAGCTGACACGTATTTCAACGCATACCTGGTTCGAATAGTTAAAGCAGATAACGCGACATGTCAGTATCACGACTCTGCGGAAGATGATGCTCACCACACCTTCTTCGAAAGATGGATGACTAATGAGCAATTTTGAAGTATTTAACACCGGATAACGTCGTGCAAACGATGCTGTCCGGACACGAATACTGGCAGAAGATCGCCACTTCGTCAAAGGTGCTGAAGTTATATATAATCAAAGCCCAAGTAGATGACCGAGGCTAAGCGTTTCCTGAAGAATGCGACCATTTTTCTAACCTTCAAAGTGAGGTTTTGTAATGAGTGCTAGCGATTTCCGGGGACGGGTATCGTCCCTGATGGTGCGTTAAGGCATTTTTCCTCACTTCAAAAAAAAAAAAAATTATGTAGAACTGGCTAGTTTTTGAGAAATTTTTGCAAGGAAATTTTTGCTGATTTGATTTTTTATTTTTAAAACTGTATTTATCTACTATTTATACTAATTATAATTAAACTGAAATATTTTTATTTGTCAAAAACTTTTAGTAAGTTGTTTTCTTTTTGCCTTGCAACTAATCTAAAACTCATCACAACTAAATCATATATAGAACTATATATAAGAACACTAACTACATGTTATATAAATAAATGTAAATATATTATTATTATTAAACAAATTGAATTACCTCTATATTATACCTTTATGAAGCCTTAAAAATTTAGTTTCCATTATAACTTCTATTACAGAAAGCTGAGTGATTTATTATTAACTAAAGGAATAATATGAAAGATATTGACTAATTTTCGAAAAAATAAGTTAATAGTCATATAACTAATATTTGAATAGAATAGAATATAACTTTTACAGAAGCTTAAATTCCCAGTTTTTTTGCTGTGTATATACTAAATTTTTATATTGTCTTTTGTTTTACTTTGTATATTGCATATGTTATTGTAAGTGAGGGAAAAACTATCCGGACACGACTAGATAGAGAAATACCCTGCGCTCAATACTTTAATCCAAAGTATTGAGCCGCAGGGCAGCTTAGTACCTGTCTGGATGGGACCGTAGTTTGTCACTATTATACAATAACATTGTATTATATAAACGTATATGTAGACATATTATATAAATTAAAATGTTAGAGTTTAGGAATAAGTTGTTCTATATCATATTTTCCGAGTTGTCCAATTTTACAAAAAATTAATAAATATATGACTCCTTTTTTATTGAATTGTAATCATTCAGTCTACTATTAAGAGGAATAGCATTTTATGCAAATACATACCGAAAAAAAGATTGTTGTCCTCCGATACAAAATAGTAATATATGTATGTTCACATTATATATCTTCACCAAGTGAAAAGCTATCAGGTGCCTTTTCTTATAAGATGCAGTAATGAAGCGTTCGCTGAAAGAATACATTAGGTATCCTCTCCATTTTACCTAGGCTTTATTACCATTATTTGTTTTACATTTTTCAAAATTCCATCTTGATGTCAAAAAATATTTTTTTTGCAGCTCACTGTTATTTGAATACAATAAAGATCACAATCGTCCATGTAAATTGTTTAATTCTTTTAGTGAAAATCACTTTATTTATATTAACAATTTGTTAACATTAAGTTCGCGTTCATTCATGGCTCAATATATCAATGATTAATTTGGTTATAAATATTTTTAACAGGCATGTCTTTAAATTTTGATTTATTTGTCATTTGCCTTTCAAAGAAAAGATGACGATAAAGTTGTAATCGAAGATTTTCTACTAGAATAAATTTAAGTTGTAATTAATGATAGGGAATAAAAGATAAGTAAAACTTCATAAAAAATGTAAATTAATTTTTATAGTAAAATACATTAAAAACAACAATAAGAATGTTTGTGTATAAAATAAATAATTAATGCTCGACAGAATACTACACTTTAATTCTAGAATAAGATAAATAGATTAATAGAGTTGTGTTTGTGGATTATCCAATCATAAACACCTATAAACTTGATAAATACTCATAACATCAATTTGATGTTGACAACTCAACATCAAATTATGTAGAACTGGCTAGTTTTTGAGAAATTTTTTTATCTCATTTTGTGCCATTTGAGCGTTTTTTTATTTTTATTTTAAACTGTATTTATCTACTATTTATACTAATTATAATATAAACGAAATATTTTTATTTTCAATATGTAATTGAGTTAAAAGGTGTTAATCTGTCAAAACACTTTTAGTAAGTTGTTTTCTATTTTGACTTCTCAACTAATTTAAAACTATACAACTAAATCATATATAGAACTATATATAAGAACACTAACAACATGTTAAAAAATATAAATAAATGTAAATATATTAGTTATTATTAAACAGAATTTTTCCGAATTACCTCTCTATTACTACCTTTATTTTTTGCCTTTGTCTCCAAAAATTTAGTTTCCATTATAACTTTATTACAGAAAGCTGAGTGATTTATTATTAACTAAAGGAGTAATATGCATATTTTAGATATTGACTAATTTTCGTTAAAACTAATAAGTCAAATAATAGTCGCAATATTCATTTCTATTCTCATGTAATGCTACTATAAGGAATAATAATATCATCTACTTGAATGCGCGCTACAGAATCTTTGGACATTCCCTGGTATTTTAATTTAAGCTATATCCATATACATAAATATATGTAGGTATATGGGTATTTACGTATTATACGTTTTGTATATTGAATGTTATTGTAAGAGCGAAAAACTACAAGTTACACTCATCAGGTGACCATTTAATACGTGCCCTTCCTGCGGCTCTTTGAACAATAAAGTATTGAGCGCAGGGTATTTCTCTATCTAGACGTGTCCGGATATCTTTGCACCTCACTGTACATACATGTATTATACAAATTTGACTTTGTCCAATATCTTTCCATGGATTAAATATATATTATTATTATTATTATTATATATTATTACAGTTTTGCATTTTTCAGCTATCTGCCAGGATCCCCGTCGGACGACATCTTGTACGCATGTCCAATTTCAGACGCTTCGTACTCTTACCCAGCGCAGTTTATTGATGTTACAATCGCTTACATTCTTCAGATGAAAAGTGCAAATTTTCCTGTGGATAACGTTGTCGCCTGCTCCATCCTTGGCCAATCTGTCTGTTATTTCATTGTCTTGTACAGTGACTCTTGTATTACGCAGTGGCCTGGAACCCACACCAGCATTACTACACCTCTCTGAATTATCTCAAGGATGATACTTTCGGTTTCAATTACGAACGGATGTGCACTTGCCAAATAACCCTTCCCATCAAGTCTCCTATACATGTTGGCCGAGCGTAGGCCAACGCGAGCGCCGGCAAATAGGTACAAGGCGAGTGCGAATGTCCACACGTTCGACAAGTTCGTTGAACGGCAGAGCAAGCGGCCAATGTAAACGAGTGTTCGTAGAGTTGTCCACACGTTGGCTACTGTCAGTGTTCATTGTGCACTGAGAGACTATGGACGTCGACATTGAAGTAGCAGAATACCTACTCCAAAAAATTAAAAATATCTTCATTTGTTGTGAGCGACATTATGAAATTATACACATCTGACAGCAATGATATCAACCGTGTAATGACGGGCAGACAAGCGTGTGGACGCTATTGGCCGAGCGCAGACGAGTACCTTTGATTTGTGCATAAAAACCGACACCGGTCCGATTACGAGCGACGGCGTGCAAAGACAAGTGGTGCCAAATGAGCTCTACACTTGTTGACGCTTGGCTTCATTCGGCCAACTAGGCGAGCGACACCGAGTGATGACAAGGCAAGGCAAATAGAGGCTGTCTACACGTTGGCGTTGGCCATCGCTCAGCAACGCTCGGCCAACATGTATAGGAGCCTTCCACAAACCGATGATTGCTGACCGCGTGTCGGTCAAGATAGCTACGTTAGCTATATAATACTGTCGACACTTTATTAAGGCTGTACACGTATCGCAAACATTGCTACGTCTAAAATATTGTAAATGTTAGGCAGAGTTCCTTTTTCCGATATATCAAGTTCTGGACAGAAGTCTTCATTCCCCCTCTTTCTTCGGTTTCATTGACAATTACCCGTCTGTGTAAAATTTGACCTTATGGGAAAAAGCGGTATTCATAACCGCGTGAGATATTTATTCCCAAGGCTTGGTATTTATAGCAAAAGCTTTGGCCGATGTGTATATATAGATCTTCCATACACTCCAGTGGATTAAAAGTTGGTAACAATTCTACACTTCGGCCCTATTAAGGTTCTTATAAGGTCTAGCTCATCCATACGTACTTAACTGTGGAATATTACCTTGATTCTAACTCGGATACACTCTGAGCAAAAAACTCCACTTCCCCAAACCACTTAAATTCTTATAGGGTCCGCAGGAAGGCCGCTGTGTTTGAAAACGAACTTGGCGGCTGTTTATTCTATTCTATACTTCATTGAAAAGAGACATTATGCGGCATGGTAGGTGTTGAACAGATAGCTCGAAGTGTTAGCAGTCTAAGGCCCGCATATGTTGTTTGGTATTTGTGGTAGGCCGTCGGTGACCTTGAGAAAATTATTCGTCAAATGTTGCTCAGTTTATATCCATCTCTTTGACTGAAGTTCGTATATGCTTCTGGTATGTATATAGTTTAAGCATCATCCAATTAATCTTTATTTGGCGGAAGTAGCTATACTCTATCTTCGTGACTAATATATTGAATCGTGTATGGTAAAAAGTTCTTCTTCTCTAATGTTTCTGATTTTCTTTTCGTTTTTGAAGTGTCTTTAGTTTGTAGCAGTTCTCTCGTAACGCGTTGTGGATGTAATGAATCTCAAATGGTCGGTGTTCGTTATTGCTGGTCTTCTTTACTCTTCTTCTTAGCAATGTGTTTATCAGTGATTTTTTTTATTGCGGATGATGATTAGACGTAGCGTGTAGGTGTGTATCAGTGTGCGTTTTCCTACGATATATGCAGCATGTTCTTATATTAATGCTGAAATATCTTCTCAAAGTGGCTATAGGTATTTCTTCAAACAATCTTGCACGGAAAAGACTATAGCCGGAAGATACTTACGTGCACTCATAACATCGGGTTGTGGTTGGGTTCATGCAATAAACTGAACAGAGACTGGGTAGAGGCCTTATGATAGTAGCAAGATTCGAATGTGGAACTTCACGATTCGGTGTGCTAAATTTATAAGCAGTAGATATGCCCAAATTACGAGTATTAATTGTATTTTTATACTCGCTTATCAAAATATGTCATTTCGCGGTTGGCATTTGCGTGCGGGAAAGTGACTTTTCCTGGGAAGTAAAAATTGCATTAAAGAAATAAATCATCATTACAGTAATGAAGTGTAATTATGAAAATGTCCATTTCACCTAAATTTGGTGCATTATTATATTCGCGCTCATCCTAGAAAATTGTCTTGCCGAACGTGGTATGTAAACAACGTATCATGAATTTTTATTTAAATAAAGTTGAACTGAAGTTAAAATTATATTTAGTATTAGTAGTTTAGTTATTGCAATTATCGAAACGCCCACCATTCAATTTCATTCATAATAAATTACTACGATGTTTACCATTGTTTACTATCATAACTTTAAACACAATTAGGTTCGCACGTACTTCATTTCATTCAGAATTTCAAAGTGGAGTGTCAGTTCGTTTGTTTAATCCTTACTTAGAATTACGATTTTAAATATACGTGTTTGGTTATACTTAATACATAAATATGTTTTTAATTAATTAAGTATGGCGGGCAAATTAGAAATACAATGGTCTCCCATTAAAAATAAATTCATTACATGGGGTTCTGAAGTATGTTTGTATGAAATAGAACAGCTGAAGGAACAAAGTACGCCGTGTACGTTTATCATCTGTTTTTTACCTTTATTTGATTAAAAACAGTTTTCTTTTTGCAGTAATTAAATTATCTCCTTTGACTGGAGCCCACTTACTGGCTACTAATAATAATTACCATTATGTTAAATGCATAGACATTTATCCAAAATCTGATAAAGATTTACTCTTAGCAATTGGACAAGCTAATGGAAAAATTGTTTTGTCAACTTTTGGTGCAACTGTTTATGATTCTCAATTTTTGCCAGGAAAAGAGTTAGGTATGTATTTTCATTATTGTACTATGGAGACGAACAATGGCTGCTTATAGTTCCTAGACATCAACGGCAATGTAATGCAATATCCTGGAATACTACAGAATGTAATAAAATTGTAGCAGGCTTTGAAAAAAATAGATCTGATTATTCTGTTCTACTTTGGGATATCAATAAAAGTCCCTCGCATGGAGAAAATGGTCCAATTCGTCCTATAGTTGAATATGGTTTATCTGATACAACACATAGCTTGGCTTGGATAAATAGCAAAGTTTTAGCAACAGGAAATAATAATAAACAAATTAGGATATTGGATTTTAGAGGTTTTATAATAAACAGTAATTATATACTTTTGTAATTTTTTTTTTATGGAACGTTTAAGATTCTGCAAAACAAGTTAATCATACGATAACCAAGGCAGTGCATGGTATCAGTGTAAATCCCCATAATGAGAGGTTTTTAGCTTCATATGTTGATCACCAAGTTTGTGTTTGGGATACACGAAACTTTGAAAAACCCATGTTGGTCCTACCCCATTTAAAGCAACTAAGCAAAATAGCTTGGTGTACAACAAAGTAAGTATATTTAGAAAGAGAGAGAATCTATAAAAGAATATTCTACTCATTTTCTCCCTTTTATGAGTTGATCCTTTTCTTTGTATTCGATTTTCACTAATCCTTGTGCATGTTCAAATGAGCTCCATTGTTCTCCCCTGTCTTCTTTGTAAAGCTAATTTTGTTTTGCTATGGTGTCCGTAAAGATAATATTTCTTATTTGATTTCCTTCCTTTTCCCCTGTATATTTCCAAAGCACCCAAGTTTGATGGATTGTATTTTGTTGTGTGTATAGTTACAGCCAATATCTTACAACTAAGAACTACTTTTTTCATTCTCGTTCGTCTCCTTTAGGATTTCTTTTTAGCTAAAATCTTGTTTTCATCATATTGGCCTTTCTACAACTTCTGTCCATTCATTTATTTCATGTTGTAATTTAATAATTGTGTGATATTAGTAATCCAAGTTATTTAAAGTGTTCAACCTGTTCCACTAGTCTTATTTGGTGACCATGCCTATCATCCGTTTTATATTATCTTTTATATCATCTTCAGGTTTTATATTATTTATATTTGTCTACCATTACAAAAGAACAGTTTGTTGGTTTTCTTGGCGTATTTTTTGCACACTATGTGAAATTAAACATTTTTGGTGATATCTCACCAATTAGATTTAAGCAAACAAAGTAAATTATTAGAATATTAAAACCAGTTATAAAATTTTTTGTTTGAAGTATAAAATTTAACGCAGTTTGCATTTACACTATACTTCTTATATTTTTAGACAGAATCTACTAGGCATATTACAAAGAGACTTACCAAGTTTAAATTTGTATGATATACAGCAAACAATGGTTGGTAATGAAGAAGTTGAACCTTCTGTAATTGAGAGAATTGTAACGCCAGGCTTACACAACATAACGTCCTTTTCCTGGCACCCAAATGACGAAAATAGGTTCCTAGCAATTTCTCTAGCAGGTTGGATTGAACTTTTACAGTTCTTGTTTAATTAAATAATTTATTTAAGGGCATATCGTGGATTATATCGTATTTGATAGAATCACGCTAAACTGGACCACAAATGCTAATTTAGTATGGACTTGTGGTCGTAAAACGTTAAAATATATCACTGAAACCAATACGTTGTACGAAAGCTTGCAGGATATATCACAGAAGATTAAATTAAGAGCTTGCAAAGGTTACGGATTAAAGGTAAATACAAACAAGGAAGAGAAAATGTAAATAAACTTAAAATTTCTGGAAAATAGGATTCATTTATTCAAATTCAAGTTATATCTCAAATAATAAGAAAAATGCTTGTTTGTGAATAGGTTTTTTAGGTTTTTCTCTTTGTTGTGTACAATTCTTTCTAGAATTTATATAGTAGAAATTGGATTACTATGTTGAAATCTTCCGGGTGTTGTCGCGTAGATGAGTTTGCACTTGATGTTTCGCTAATCATGCTGTCAGCTTTTTCAGAAGGTTTCTAAAGACTGTGTCAGTTTTGTGTTCAGTCTTTAGAAAGCTGACAGGATGATCAGCGAAACGTCAAATGCAAACTTATCTACGCGACAACACCCGGAAGACTTCAACATAGTAAACAACGGTCGTGAAAATCTACGCTCAGAAATTGGATTCATCATTAGAGTAGTCTAGTTTCGAGGTGTCCCAGAATTGGGAGCAAACTAGCAATAAAACGATGGAAAAATACAATACAGTTGCCTGCAAACTGTTGTTTCCTATGGACATATCGATAACTGTTATGTGGAAGAAAAAAAAAGTCCGCGTAATACTGCAAGTAAAATAAAATAAAGCCAGATAAAGCACAGTGCCAAACACTTACCTGCTTTAGCATCATTTAATTTCGTCTTTACAGTGCGAGTCTGTAATCTGGAATAAATTCAGTAAAGCAAAGACAGTCTTTTTTTTCCGGAAATATGCTCGGACACGCCGATTAGTATTTTAAATTGCCCACTTTTTCATCTGACAAAATTTTATACAGTATGTCCCAAATTTGAGATATGACGTCATTTGCAATTCTTTAAATGGCAGCCCTAATTTGTTAATAACTATTCTTAAAGGGTATATCAAATTGCACATGCGTACCAAATTTCAAGTTTTTATTCTTTGTCATTAAAAAGATATTTAACAATAACTAATTCAAAAAATGAAAGAAGCTGATTCACTTCAATCGTATCTCTTCTACAATAAATGTTCAAAATGTTGTCCATGCACTTTCTGACAATACCCTAAATGGAATTGAAACTCATTTTGAACATTTCTTATTACTTCAGCGGAAATTAGCCTGTACTCCTGTCTTATTCGTTTCTTTAAACACCTCAATATTTTCCGGTTTGGTTTTAAAAACTTTGCCTTTCAAGTCCCCCCATAAGAAATAGTCCATTGGTGTTAAATCCGGAGACCCGGGTGGCCATTCAAAAGATCCTCTTCTACCAATCCATCTGCCTGGAAACACATCATTCAGATACTCACGGACAGGTCTTGCAAAATGAGGAAGCGCGCCGTCTTGTTGAAACCAGATATTTCTATTCTGGACATCAACTTCAAGCGGATCAGGGAATAGAGTAGCCAAATTCGGAACTAGTTCTTCCTGCAAGAATTCTAAATATCTTGCTCCATTGAGATTTTCTTGGAAGAAAAGTGGTCCTATTACTGATCACCAACAGTGCCTGCCCAAACATATACTTTTTCTGGATGTTTAGTGTGGCCTTCCCTCATCCATCGTGGGTTGTTGTCTGCCCAATAACGACAGTTTTTTTTTATGTTTACAACATTTCTATCTAGTACATCCATCATTTGTTCGCAAAACTGAAGTCTTCGATCCGGATCATCTTCGGTGAGTTCCTGGAGGATTGTCAATTTATAGGGATAAAATTTGTGCGCTTTAAGAGTTCTTGACACTGAAGACTGGCTAATTTCGAGTTCCCTACCTATCAGCCTAGTGGAGATATTAGGATTTTCTTGAACTGAAAGAAGTACATTAAGTTTTACTTCTTCATTGAGCGCACTCTGACGATGATTATTTGTTTTCCTTAAATGCCCGTTTTCCCGCAACTGTCTTTTAATCTTGCTTACGGTACTTTGAGATATGGGCAGTAAATCAGAATACTTCTCTGAATAAATGAGTAACTTCATTTTGTGTTCTTGTCCTACCTCCGTAGCCAATCATCATTAAAATTTCAATTTTATGGGTTTCAGTTAAATACAGCATTTTGGTCGATTTTTCAACAAACGGTATTTCTTACAAAACGACAAACTAATAAGTGTCCTCCCTCAATACGAGTCAAATACATACTAGCTGATACTAGCTTCGCTTCTTACTTATTTTTATTACCTTGTTTTTTGACATTGTGATAAGACGTCAACCTGGTTTGACAAAAAAAAATATAAACAGAAACCTTTTCACATACCATTTTTAAACTTCATAAAAATAAAGTTGAATCAGATTTCATTTTTCGAATTAGTGTTAAATATCTTTTTAGTGACAAAGAATAAAAATTTTAAAATTGGTACGCATGTGCAATTTGAAACCCTTTAAGAATAGAAAAAATTGTCGATGACGTCATATCTCAAATTTGGGACACGCTGTATAAAATTGTGTCAGATGAAAAAGTGGGCAATTTAAAATACTAATCGAAGTGTCCGAGCATATTTCCGGAAAAAAGACTGTCTTCGCTTTACTGAATTTATTCCAGATTACAGACTCGCACTGTATTTATATCCGAAATGGTCAAATGGTCATTGATTGAGTAAACGAAGTGATAAGTTCCAAACCAGACAGATGTTCCTTATGTTAAACATCATATTAAGTACAATATGGAAGCGGGTGTCATAAATTATTGGAAATCACAGGCAGATCTCAAATAACTCATCATATTAATAATTAAATTTAATATAATCCAGTAATTAGTATTAGATATTCGAAATAATGCAACATGTTTGATCTATATGTATTTTAGTTTTATGTACTCTAGGTTCAGGTCAGTTAAAAGTTACTGAAAATTACTAAATCCTGTTTTTAAGATGCTATTCCAATTATTGAGGGTCAGAAATATAGAAACCTTAATGTATAATCTATTTTTTTAATAGACGTCAGAAGTTTCCAGCAATTTTTAACTGTTTAATACTTTTTCTATTCTTTTCTTATTTTATAAGGACGAATTGTGTAAAAACGGAGAAATGGTCGACGATATTATGTTACGCAACGTTTGGAATAGATTACATTTAAGTGATAAATTAGTGGAAGATGGTACATTAAGAGGGAGCAATTCCAAACATCCAGGTGTTAGATCAGTATTGAAAATCGACGGAGCTACTATCAAATCAGAGTCTGTTTCCATTTCCTGGACAGAAACTAGTGGTATAAATTGTGCTGGATCAGCTAAAATGTATAAGTGAGTCACTACACACTCCATTCAACAACAATATATGATGCGTAAGTCTTTTCTAGACATGAAGATAGAGAGAAAGCACTATATTTGTGTGGTTGGTATTTTGATAAGGATACAGCCTCTTTAACAGAATTTCTAGATGAATTAGAAAAAGATCAAGCCTTTACTAGAGCTGCTGCTATAGCAGTTTTTAATTTAAAAATCAAAACTGCGATCGAAATTCTCACACGAGGATCCGAAAATTGTATTCCAGGCACAAATTTAAACGTTGTTGCAATGGCTTTAGCCGGATTTTCTGACGATAAAAACAGTATGTGGAGACAATTCTGCGCCTCGCCGAAAACTAAACTCAACGATCCATACCTTAGAGCCATGTTTTCATTTCTAACAGCTGAAAATAATAACTATGATAATATTTTAGTAAGCACCGTCAAAATTATTACTTTTCTTATTAATTACATAATCTTGTTTTAGTATGAAAATGGTATGACCGTTGATGACAGAGTGGCATTTGCATGTATATTTTTACCAGATAATAAATTAAATGATTATTTAAAATCATTAACAATGACATTAATATACGAAGGCAATCTAGATGGGATTCTTCTTACAGGTATTACACTCTAATCTTGTATATATTTATAGCTTGTCTTAAACGTATTTCTTTTTTTAAAAGGAAATACACAAGAAGGTGTCAGAATTCTACAAAAATATTTAGATACTACAGGTGATATACAATCTACAGCTTTAATAGCAGTTCGATCGTTTAATACTGAATTATTACAAGATCTTGGAAAAGATTGGATTAATAGGTATATCTAGTAAATGACAAGATGTTCGTTTTATTAACAGTAACTACCCCTGTAAAATAATCTTAACATCATGTTAGATAACTTTAATTAATTTCCAACATACATACATATTTGCGTATTGGTTTGAATAATGAAATTTTGTATTATTAGTTACAGAAGTTTATTAGATTCATGGCAACTATGGCATGAACGCGCAATGTTCGATATAATGTTAAGTTCGCAAAGGCCGAATGATAAGCCTCCACAACAAGTTTATATCTCATGCAATTTTTGTGGAAAAAGTATATCTGCTTTCATGCAAGGTTTAACTAGAGGCAGGGGGACGTTTCCTAGAATGGGTGGAGCAAATAAGTTAAAGGTAAGTTTGCGATAAACACTGCTGTAAGATATGATTAACCTATGATATGATAATAAGGCACAAAGTATTTGTTTACAAAATGTTAAAATCTACTTCGTGAAATTGTAGATGTCTTCATGTCCGAATTGCAGAAAGCCGTTGCCTAGATGCGCAATTTGTTTAATGCATATGGGTACGACAACTGGAGATCAATGTACTAGTGATGGAGATGGTACTAAGTTAGTTGATTTTTCGCACTGGTTTACATGGTGCCAAACTTGCAGACATGGTGGACACGCATCGCATATGATTCATTGGTTTAAGTATGTAACTGCTGTGTTTGTAATTTGTTTTATTTTACAGTTATATTTGCAGGCAACATTTGGAATGTCCCGTTACAGCATGTCAGTGCAGATGTTTCTCAATTGATGCTGTTTAATAACAAACAAACGTTATTGAAATATTGTGATATTAGCCTGGATACTTTTTAAATGAACAACAAACTAAGTACTACACTCTGGTTACATTTTTAATGCCCCCATTTTCAGGAAGGAATCTCTTTCCTGTTCAATAAATAAAATTGAGAATTTCAATTTTGTTTTCTTCATTTGAACTTTCTACATAATCTGTTCTTATTGTGGTAACAGAATTATCTTCTTTAAGAGGGTCGTCTACCAGCTGATTATTTTACAGCGGTGCCATATCTACATAATTCTATAAATCGTTTGCTTGATTTTGTTTCAATATAATTTGAAAATTGGGCTTCATACACATATTTCTACAAATGTTTTACATCTACATATACAATTTTGTCTATTAATATTCGGTATTAACTTCACAATCTCTTTTCCCGTTACAGGCCGTTACGTTGATACGGGAATCGAGATTACACTATTAATTTTTAGATTTAATTATTTAAATTTGCTATGAGCATTCAAAATACGTCTACACATGTGTGTACGAAGCCCGATTTTAAAATACGTTTTAAATAAATTATAAATCATTATATTATGAAAAAATTTAACTGTGGCAACATCGCCAACTGTCAAACGGTAGTCGGGCCTCTTAATAATTAAAAGTCTATTAATCTTTCGAACTTAATTTGGTACTACGTGTTATAAGGAACATGGAAAACAATTATAAGAAAAATATAATATGTATGCGGGGGATTATTGCGCGAGCGCTACTCGCAATGGATACAAGACCGCAACGGTTACAGAAATATAAGAGATCTTGCTACGCCATTCTATAATATTCGCGTTGTCGCGCGGGTCTATATAAGAAAGTTGAGTGAAGTGAAACGGACAGAATTAATAGTGTGGAATAGATACTCATAAACAAAAAAAGCATTGAATACGGTTGACAAACTTGATTATTATAGTCAAGTGCGTATTTGTTTATAATTGTAGTCATTTTGTTCAGGCATATGGTACATAGGAATTCAATTTAGACATTTTTAAGTAAAATGTGTCTTCGCAGAAAAAACAAATAACGAACGAATATCAAATTAATAATGAGATGCTATAAATGCTGTTCATTGCGGATTATAAAAAATCTAAACAACAAACATTTTTGTAAGTCTGCCACTGATAGCGAACACAAATGCTGTCACGTTTTAGAAAGTAGCACTGGAAATTCTCAAAGCAAAAAAAAACTTGTATTGATAGAGTGCTTATAAAGAATTGTATAATTAAAATGGCAAAACAATTCAATGAAACAAAAATTATCACCAAATTCGAAACAGTCTCAATGTCACCTGAAATAAATGCACAACACAAAAAATGTAAACATTTTTCCTCAACTTGGATAAAAGTACTGATCCATCTGATAACAGTTAATTTAGAAGCTTTATGGCATAACCAAAAGTACGGATACATATTAGGATTACTTAATATCAGATAATGGGGGATTCGATAAATGTTGTATTGGCATTACCACAGCCTGAGCTATCACAGGAGCTGAAATTGGAAAAGAATATTAACTATCCTGTGATACTCGGCATTATTTACCAAGAGCCAAGAGGTCCTATGAGGAAACTCCTTATGTTAAATAAATGTCATGAAAGTGATTGTTAAAATAATTCATATTATAAGAGGGAGATTAACAGAACCCCAGAAGCGACAATGTTGTTTATTGACTTTGCCATAGAGTAAGAAATGAACTTTGTTGGATATGATTAAGTGCTGCCAAAAGTTGTGATTTTTTCCGCCAATCGATCCACGTTTCAAACGTAGTCCAAAATGGCTTATCTACCGAGAAAAGTCTGCTTGCAATTTGTTTTGTATGGGAATAAAATAAATGCAGATCCTTCTTCCAAATGCGCCGTAATAGCGTCCTAGATGTTTAATTACACCGAACGGTGACGAGTCGAGGTTTCAAGATTGGAAGCACCAATTGTCGATAGGCAATCAGTATCAATCAATTTTGTTTTTAATTTCAAAATTGTTTTGTAGGTGTCGAACGTAAGCAATATTTTCTTTTATACGCGGCACGTCGAATTTTCACAATATTATTTTCAAAATAAATTTTCACAACTGTTACTTACTTACTTTCCTTACCTTACCTACTTACTTTCATCTCGATGTCATGGTGAATCAACAGGATTCGAGAGAATTGCACGACACCATCACCATAGTAACGGGTTGGTGCCATGTGAGCAAATCGCCAAATTTTGTATTATATTAAGTATCTAAATAAAACGCCGACAAGTATTATTTCTTAAAAAAAAAAAAACCGGTATCAAGTAAACTGACATAATGCAATTTCAATATATTTATATTAATCACATACTCATGCAAATAACATTGATAAATAATAAAATACATATATAAAAAACAATTCATTATATACTTATAACTTATATATAATATATGCATAATAAGAAACAAATATATAAACATTTGTAGTACATCGATGTATTTGGCTGTGAAAGAGAAGTTGCATGTAGAGTACAGTAACTCAAACAAGAGCATAATATCGTCGTCCATACTGTAAAACTGCGTATATGCGTATTTTACGAAAATTCAGAGTTGTGTGTAGAAAAACAGTTGTCTCAAGATTCGATAGATGGCGGATAATTTAGGAAATTCTAACGAGATATGGTGTCAAATGACTGTAAAGAAACCATAAGGCGACAAGGACCCGAAAATAAACGTCTGGGAATGCAACAGAGATATAAGCTATCACAAAGATTTAGGAGAAGATAAATCTGGCAAATAACAGTTAGTAAATGACATTCAGCCACCTAAATCAGGGATAAAATGCATAAGGAAGGTGCATCTGCAGTGGTGAAAAAAAATCAAATGATACATTAAAAGGAAAATGCTAGGACATCCTTGAAAATATATTTAAAAGTGCTTTTGTTTATTTCCACCAAAGCTTATCAAGCAACACCAAGTTGTTCGGTTACAATTTACAGTGGAACATCAAAATTGGAGGGATGCCGCTTGGAGTCGTGTATGGCTTACTGACGAATCACGGTTTGGTCTTAGAGGCCCAGATGGACGTGGTAGAGTGTGGTAATGATCGGGATAGCGTTATGCACCGTGTACTTTTAGTGAAAGAAAATGCTTTCATGAAGGCTCAGTTATGGTGTGTGCCGAAATATCTACGGAAGCACGAACCGATTTGTACGTTATTCCAAGGGCTCTCCGCACTGACACTCACTGACTGTCCCATTGAAGAGGCACTGCAAAACGTTGTTGTACCTTGTGCACAATTTATGAGACAACTTCCTTCTCGTGTATGAAAACGAGCCACGAGTCGCTGGAGTAGTAAGGGACTACCTAAATGAAGTTGACATTTTTCAAATGGACTGGCCGGCACGTAGTCCAGATCTAAATCCTATCGAGCACGTATGGGTTATGCTCGTTAGAAGAGTTCGCAATCATCTACCTGCTCCTACCACCCTTTAAGAACTTCAGATTCTTCATCAAGAATGGGAAAATGTCCCACACAACAATATACGGCAGTTCATTGAGGGAATACCTAGAAGAATGATTGTTGTAGGTTTATTGTTTAGATTATTATTGTCTATTCTGAGAAATTTTCTGTGATATTCATGTTGCTGCAACAAAAGCGGTTTTTCTTCTCCTAAGCGAGTTTGCACGAATTAATTACATAATACCCTTGTAATTTAATCATGTTAAACCTAATAACTAACGTTCCCAGCTGTACAGCCACTTATTCATTCTATAAAAAGTGCCTATTTTTCGTGCCGGTGAATATATATATAGGTACAGAAAAAAAAACTACTTTCAAACAAATCATTTTATGACAATTGGGGGTATCGAACCCGTATATTGGTAAATGCATTTTTTAATATTCGCTATTGATACCACCATTTTTCAAAAGTATTTGAAAAAAAGACACAAATGGAGATGGATTCAGTATACAGCACAACAATTGAATTATACTAAGTTCTTTTTTGCGATTTCCGTTATATTTTTCGAAACATTCATACGAAATTTTGCAGTTTGGACAACAATGTTCTGAGCTGTGTTCAGAATTAGCGCCCGGTCATAGCCGGATGTCGTTTTTGCAATGTTTACTTAACTATCAAGAACAAGCATAGCAGTACTAAATTTGAACCTTTAACATAAACTTGATAATAAGTGTAATAAAATTGCCTTTCTAAGCGTCTGTTTTGCAGTGTATATTGATTCGTGGTTGCATTTTATAAATTACATTAGAACTTCAAACGAACAATATTTTAGAAAACTATCACCAATAATAAAAATAACCGAGCATATCACATGCGCGGAAAGGCATTAAAAATGAAATTAATTGTTTCATGTTCATCACAGATAAAAACATACACCTGATTAAAATATTCGATTGCAAAGTCGTTACTTTGGGTTCTATAGGTATTTCGTACAAGTCTTTCTGAAATTGAGATTAGGTTTATCTCTTTTAGACTCTGTACATTGTCTCGGAATGAGTCACGCATTTATTATATTTGGTTTTTGAACATTAATTTTTTTTCCGAGTTGTTTAAACGTGAGCGGCTTTGGTCCTTTGTGCAACATCTATAAGTGTAAGTCATATTTTAATCTTTGGCGTTCATTTGCACGTACATCTTTTTTACGATTTAAAAGAAGAAAGTTTTCTATTGGATAAACCTGAAAATGAAGTGAAAAATTCAAACTGCACATAATGTTACTTTGATGTATAGATTTGAAGGATACCTTCGCAGTAAGATAACTGTTCAAATGCAAGTTATAACTACACCCAGCAATTTTATTTAGTTTTAATTTTGTCACTAATGTCAAAGATTTACGATTTAAATGTAAATTTGCGTCAGATTTAGGCCTGTAAAAAACTAACGACGTATCTAAAGGATAAACATGTACATTTGTCGTTGTAAAAGTATAGACGCACATAGATGTTAACATAAAAAATTAGAACAATTTGCTTGAAAAATCAAAAACATTATCTGAAGAAAAATGAATGATCTGTTAAATATTACTAAAAAAATACAGTATTAAAAAGATATCTGTAATGGAAGCAACTTGTAAAATCCAAACTGGTCGACTTGAAAGACTTTTTAAAAATGTGCTCATCTGCTCATAGATCATCTAATACAACGTAATATGCATCAGTTTCTTCTTTTACTATCGTTACAAAATTACATCGCAAATTATGTGTTTGGACTTCATTATACGAAGACTCTAGGGAATTTGTATGCTTAGGATAAATCCTTAATCCAAATGCGATGTCGTTGGCAATGTCTGGTTAGCTGGTATCGAATAGTTCGATTTATTGTATGTGAAATGTTTAACAAAATGTTTGGCAGGATTCAGTATCAAATAAAAACACTCTAAAGCAAGAAACGATTTAGAAAAAACTGACTTGAATACGCAAGGCAAACCATAACTATATATAGTTCACAAATATTATATATAAATTAATCATTTTAATGTTTATTATTTGACTTAACCACGCTGTATCCTAGAAATTGCGTTATTTCGGTAAAAAGGATTTTTTTAATATTATCTCGCCTGATATATATGTATTTTAATGTTATTAAGTATGTATAACAGTTTTGCAACTGACAGAATGAATGACTGAGTTATGCCATATTTTGTAACAAACTACATATACATACAACACTTTTTAATATAAATTACAAGTATAATGTTCCAGGATTAAAACGAAATAATACCATTATATAAATACATATTAAGAACTGTATGCGGCAATTAGAGATTGTTAAAATTAGATGTCTGAATTCTACCTTGTAATTTTCGATGTTATTAAGACAAAGTATTATTAGGCCACAATCGCATTTTTCAATTCCTTTGAATGTCCTATTGGAAAGTATAATGCATAGTGTATGAATGCTTGTTACGAATAATTACAACTCAGAACAAAAATATTTCTATACTTTTTATTCCAAAAAAATTAATTGAATATAAACATTACGGGGATCAAATCCCGTTCATATTATTGTGCTATTGCACCTGTATGCAACGCCATAGCGCTATGTATCACAGGCCATATATTTTCATATATTTGATCGTGATTTATCCTTTCTTTGGTGGTACGTTGTATAATAGAAATCAATCAATATTTCTATGACTTTCACTTTTATGTTGATACATTCAAGAAGTATTGGAAGGCTAATTCTTGTTTGTTCTTACTGGATATACATACCGTATGTGTATGTAACATACGTACAGAGTAGGCGTAGCAAAGCACGATAACACTAGCTTTACATATGATAAGGCGCCACATCTACTACTTGTTCTTACTCAACTATAGCCAGGTTTTAATAGTTCTTCAATGAATCTGTATAAATTATTCACATAGGATTTCCTACATGGATATTTTGCTTCCAATAAATTTAATTCTGTGAAATACAATTTTTATAAATCAGTATTTTCATAATTATAATGTATAAATAAAAAAAAACTTCCAAGACTTTAGGTTCCATTAATGGATTTCTAATTTTCATGTTTTATGGTGTAGTTATAACATTGACGTGCACAGTAAAGTGATAGTTTACAACATAATGTACTTACAGCAACTAAAAGTAATAATTATTGAAGAACATCAGTGTGTCCTGAATAATACAAATTTAATTAGGTGTGCGTTGATTTTAAAAGCAAACAATAATCTTGTTATCATTCACAAATATCTAAAAAATATTGCATCACAGTAAAAATTATGCACTTAACATACTAGGCTTGCTCTACAGGTTACATCGCGATTTGATAATGCATCTCAATTTCAAAACAATATCTCTTATAAATAATTTTCGTTGACCAAGGCCAGTATGTTTCACAAAATATGTTTGTGAGAATTGAAATATATTTTTTATTTCATTCGCAGTGTTAATTGACAGAAGCTATTACTGAGGTTTAGTGCAGCATTCAACGTTATTTGAGTATTTTATATTTTAATTAATGAGAGAAAAATATGTACTAACTAGAAAAACGTAAACTAAACGTACAGAAATATTGATCTGTTTATATTAGTTTTCATTATACATTAGACATTTTGGTATAAATGTTACAAAACTGTGTATAAACGTTTGAATATAAGATGGATGATATTTAAGTAGATTTTGATCGTAGATTTACACTGTATTAAATCGCATTGTTACTTTTTTTAAATTGTCTATTATTGTCTATTATTTTATAAAAATTTTGTACAAAAATTAAAGGTTCATCCATTAGAAAATTACCTTCATCTTCATATCTTGGCCAACATCGTTCGCGTAAATTACAACACCTAGCATGTGAATTCTTAAACTGTTACAAAAAAGCGAGCGCAGACATTCTTAATATGTTTCCCATATATTTTGCCACGTATACACTCGACTAACATGATGCTATACAATTATTTCTTAAATATATACCAAAAAATGCGATACAAAAACCTGCAGTCATTTTTTCGTTTGGTTTCTTTAAAATAGAACACATTTTCCAAGTTTCTGTAGTTTCTTCTTTTTCCGTTTATCATTGTCGCCTTGAGGTTGATTACGAATTATGCGAACCACCTGGTAAGTATTTCATTATTAACAGGGTTTCGATTAAAAATTAAAAAAATACCTCGTGGAACGTAGCATCAATATTCAGTGGCGGATCTTTTGCGCTGGTTTCTATATATGGTATACCCAATTTATGTGCCAGTTCACGGCCTTGCTCTTCAGTTACTTTTCTCAAATGTACCAAATCAACTTTGTTGGCGACTAACAACATGGGATAGACGTCTCTGTAATAACGTAAACAAAGAAAGTTGTTTTGTAATTCTTTTTGAGAAAATGTATTTAATGTGAAAAGTAAATTATAACAAGTTAAACTAAATCTTGTCTTCGTCATAAACAGAAGAAGAGTTTTAAAACATAAATAGTTATAAAAATACTAGAAAGATCCCACTAGTAAGTCCAAGCCTAAATCAATAGTAAGCACATCACATTAATATATTCCATACTACTACTATGACTAACTATAAAACACAAGCATTAATATTGAGTAAACTGAATGTGGCTTGCGAAATTTTTTTGATTGTAAATTGCATTACTTTATAATTACAAAGCATTGTCACTGCCTTCTTATTATGGTCATAATTTTGCTTTGCATTCAGAAGAAGTGTAGAACTGACTAGTATTTTACACATTTAAAAACACTAAACAAGTGGTACCTATTATAGTTATCTGAAAACTATAGTCACACTTTTCTACTATGAACAAAAATGTATGTTCCCTTACGAATATAATTTGGAATATAATTGACAATTTGAGAAAATTCATTATAATATAATACTAATAATAATGTTGTTCTCCGCCCTGCACTGAAACTTGCCCCTCTTTGCCGACTCTACTGATTATACCTAGATATGATTAATGTACCATAAAATTATAATCTCTTGTATATGATATCTTTTACTTACCAATCAAAGAATTTGATAAAAGATATATGCAAGAAATATGAATGTAATTTGTGGATGTAGATAAAAAAGTTGCTTTACAGAAATTTGACTAAATACAGCACTTAAGAAATAAGAAATAAATTGTATCTAGCAACACATATAACACATTTCATAAAATAATAGAACTCTCACCTATCTTTGACACGTAATATTTGGGTATGAAAATGTATTATGTTGTCGTAACTGTTTCGATCCGTAACTGAATACACAAGCAAAAAGCCATCTCCTTTCCTCATATACTGTTCTCTCATAGCACTGAACTCTTCTTGTCCAGCTGTATCAAGAACTGTAACAATACAAAAACAATTTTATTTTATACTTTCGTAACGAATTAATCCTGTACTACAACAGTAAAAATTGATATACTCTTACCATCTAGTATACACCATTGTCCATCTACTTCCACGTGTTGTAAATAACTATCTTCTATAGTGGGATCATAGTCAGTAACGAATAACTTTTGGAAAAATTGTATTGTAATTGCACTTTTGCCAACACCTCCATCTCCAACTACTACCAGCTTAACTGTTGGTAGATTATCATTCGGCGGTCTCGTCATGATTCCTCTTGTGCTAAATCTTCTGCTTCTGCTACCTATTTTGTTTTGTTTATATAAACCTCATGTATGTATACAAAATATTAATATACGTCATCAACCGGCTTTCCTAAATCTGAAACGAACAACCATACATTTCAATATTTCAAAATCACATAATACAAGAAGTTTGGATAAAAAATACTATTTGCTAAACTTACAGTAACATAATTTTATAACTTGTGGTGTGGTTTGTTTGACTGTTTACTGATTGACAGTTATTGGATATTCGCTGAACGTTTGCGTTTAGTAGTTGCGTTTGTCATAGAGTGAATAGATGACGCTTTATAGAGCCACTTAGACGATTTCGGGCGATCATACCCGGTAAGATCTAATCGGTGAAACCGGGTAAAGCGCGGTAAGTTGAATTTGTTTTTCGCCCGAATGAACTGGGTCATTGGATTTTAGATTGTCACTGGCGGCATACACAAGTTGACATAACCCTATTATATACACAATCATATATATCCCTAAGTTTTTCTGTTAGCTTAATAGATATAACATTTTACGTTAAATAAGTAGAATTTTTAGAAATACTACTTGACAATACACCATATTCATACATTTTTAGGTTAATTTGACTAATTTTGTTAAAAAAGAAAAGAAACACTAAAAAGAAAGAGATGAAACTAGTTACCGCACGTTGTAACCATCCTTTAAGCTTGGTCACATTTCGATAGTGACCACAGCGCTTACCAGACAAAGTGAATACTTCGCCCGAATGTCTGACCATAGGTGACCGTGCCTTACCGCAAGTGAATATTCGTCGCTCAAAATCGTCTTTAAATTACCAAGGTCAAACCACGTTTAGTTTCTTCAAATGTGAGAGGTGGCGCTAACAGCCGAAGTTTGCGGTTGGTCATTCCCGGGCACCCCAACGCCATATTTCAGTTGCTTGTTTATATATTTTTTTTCTAGTATATAATAATATAATGGTTCTGGTTTTGGCAGCGGCGGATCCAGAAAAACATTGGGGAGGGGTGTCCCGGGAAAATTTTTTTAATTTAAAACCCACGTAGGTGGTTTTTGAAGTATTTAACTAAAATATAGGCGTACGCAAGAACTTGCCGAGCAGGTTAAATTTATTTTGAGCGTAAGAAATGTTTCAAAATGGTTACTCGGTAGTAAATCTATTGTTTTTATTTCAATAAACGTTAGGGTTTAAATGCGATATTTAAAAATATTTTTCTGTTAGAAATAGTATGTTTTATCTAGTATACAGTCGGGCCGTTGGGGGAGGGGGGGGGAGGGGCAAAACCAGGGGGTATGGAATACCGCCCCGGGTAGAGGGGTGTCCGGGGAAAAATTTTTAAATTTAAAACCCATGTAGGTGGTTTTTGAAGTATTTAACTGAAATATAGGCGTACGCAAGAACTTGCCGAGCAGGTTAAACTTATTTTGAGCGTAAGAAATGTTTCAAAATGGTTACTCGGTAGTAAATCTAAGTGTTTTTATTTCATTAAACATTAGGGTTTAAATGCGATATTTAAAAATATTTTTCTGTTAGAAATAATATGTTTTATCTAGTATACAGTCGGGCCGTTTGGGGGAGGGGAGGCACGTGCCCCCGTTTTCCCTCCCCCTTCCCCCTCCTTCGATCCGCCAATGGGTTTTGGTATCCTTTTATATAATCATCTATTTTGTATGATATTGTTTCGCATACCTACCTTCTCTTTAAATTCACTCATAAAATTGTAAATTTACAGTCAAACACATGCACAATACGTTAAAAGTGAAAGAAATGCAGATATATGTATGTTTTTGACGATAAATGTACTGTTTTATGAGTAAATTAGAACACTAACAAATATTTAAAATTTATATTAATTTGAAATTAGCCGCATTAAAAAATTAATTTCTTCATATCCTCTAGGTGGCGCAAAATACGGTTTCAGCTGTTAGTATTGCACTGTCTCATTTCTATTATCTCTGGAATAGATCCTACAAACTCGTCGTTAATGTTTTAAAACAATGTTCTAGTCACTTGTTGGAGTGATTTAGAGGTGGGAGGTTGAGGTTTAAGGTTGCGTTTCCATCCCCCTATTTTCGTAACACGAACTAAAACACTACTTCTAACGAGAAATTAATGGATAGATGGCATTGTGAGGACAAAGAGGTAAATCTGGATAAATCCGGTAAATCTCAAAATCTCAAACATCGCACTTGTTTGCATTTGTAAGTTCTCGAAGCGAATTCCTGCGATTCTTGCATTTTACTCAGCGATGCCAGATCTCACGATTTATCGTGAGTTCACACGATTTTGTTGCAAGTCTCATGATCTCATGATAAGAGCCATTTATCTCACGATTTTATTTAAAAAATATAATAAAAAATTATGTGTAGTAATGGCCGCCTTTATTTAAAAATATAAAAGTATGGTGTACAAAACATAATTTATCATAACATAACCATAAATACGAAAATCTTAATCTGTCTCTTAACTCTAACCACAAATCATACTAAACAAGATAGGAAACTCAACGATAAAAATGTGCGCTCATTTTAGACCACGTAGTTCGGAGCGAAAAACATGCGGGGCGCTACATGCAGTGTTTGGCGGGAAATTTAAACACTTATGGAACAGGTAGATATGAATTGTCGCCGTTGGAACTGGAAAAACGCGTAATTTTAACACTGCTGCTTTTGCGGAAGAGCAAAAGAGTTCATCTCGTCTTCGCAAAAGTAGCAGTTATTAAGTTAGGCGCTTCCTCAATTCCAACTATTATAAAATTTTAGAGGCAACATTTTTTAAAACAAATTCTTTAAAAAAAGCTATAGTTAACTAACATTGTTTTTATTTAATTTAAAAATTTAATAGAATAAACAAAATTAACATTAAAAAAACAAGGTTTAATATTATTTCTTTCTAGATTTTAAATAGTTATTTCTACACCTTTGCAAAAATTCGTCTGATGTGTTGAGCGAGTCTTTACCATTGAAAAGCGGGAAACTATAGACTTAACCTAATATACACACATTCAAGTCAAGTTTAAAACTACACATAAAAAATATATGAACACTAATACTACACCACACACCTAAAATAAGATACTATATTAACACCACTGAACTAAAAATAAAAACGTTAGATTTATAGTAAAGCACAAAATTAATTTGCTAAAACTTGTAAACATAACCTTCGCAATATGCAGAAAAGCAAATTTTTTCGCACATGGTTTACATGTTTTTCTACATTCTGACCGTCGATAAGGCAGGGTTTGACTGATTTGTACTAGAGACGCCCTCTGTCAATTTCATCCCGAACTATATGTCACAGGTTCAGCTTTTCATATTTAGTGCCCACCCGGTGACTCACTCCTCACTTTTCCGCATCGCGACTCCCTTCACGACCGTATACGTTACCGACTAGCGCCAAATTCAAATTTTTTAAAACTAAACTATATATGATAATTTTAAAAAGTGTTCGTGCGTCAACATGATTTGAACCTTAGTTCAGTATGTGATTTTTTATCATTTTCTACATTGGCGGCATCAAATAATTGCTGGCGTCTATGGTTAACACAAAGAAAGTTACCTACAAGCTTTGTGATTCTTGTCTTTGGTAGAATTATTCTAAGTGATTGAATAATAACAGATTCACTATTTGCAATTGATTTATTCGACTAGTAGAATTATACGTTTGCTATCGTAACATTGTAATTGTATATTGTCTATATTTTTTTATTAATCGGGTGGGGGAGGGTAAACTTCCCATAATGCCATGCAACGTACAAGCAAACGTGGTTGCCTAAACACAAGGTGGCATCACCACAATAAAAACAAATCTAAACATACTCCCCCGTTGGACAATGAGAGGTAAGTAAAAATTGTTCAACTAGTGATCACAACACAACAAAGAAAATGTTTTATTTTTTTTTCAGGTCTTCAATGATGTTTCCGTTACTTCGTCTTGTAATGGTAATGGACATATTTTAGTAACTGGACGCTTGATAACTCCTTTGATGGTTTTGAGTGTAACCACACGATTGATTCCATCATTCCCAGGATGAAGTTTGATGATGCGTCCTAACATCCATCGATAAGGAGGTAAGTTGTCTTCCTTTATTAATACTAGTGTGCCCACAGTACTGGACGGCAAGGATAGTTTCCATTTGTAACGTTGTTGTAAATGATGTAAATATTCCCTTGACCACCTGGACCAGAAGTTTTGATGTAACTGTTGTAGATGCTCGTATCTGGTTAAGCGGTTCATGGGGATGTCAACCACTTGCGGCTCCGGTAATCCAATAAACGATCGTCCAATGAGGAAATGTGCAGGGGTAAGTGGTGATAAATCATTGGGATCAGTGGATAATGGAAACAAAGGTCGAGAATTTAAAGTAGCTTCAATTTGTGCAAGTACTGTAATAAACTCTTCATAAGTTAAATGTGTGTTTCCTATAATCTTAAAAAGATGTCTCTTATACCCTTTATACCTGCTTCCCATAACCCCCCAAAATGAGGTGAATGAGGTGGAATGAAGTTCCACTGAACACCTTCTTCTGCACAAATAGTTGCGATAGTTGAACTTGATGATTTAAAGAACTGTTTCAATTGACTGCTAGCACCTATAAAGTTTGTGCCATTATCAGACCACATTTTTGAAGGTTTACCGCGACGAGCAATAAATCGTCTAAAGCATGACACAAAATCATCTGTGGAAAGACTTGTGGCTAATTCAATGTGCATCGCCTTAGTAGCTAAGCAAATAAACATGCATATCCATGACTTATATAACTTTGAACCACGCCCTTTTCGATCCTTTAGTAAAAATGGACCTGTGAAATCAACCCCTGTATTATTAAATGCATGACTTAAGGTAACACGTTCCTTAGGCAAGTTTCCCATCATAGGAAATTGAATTCGTGGTTTAAACTTAAAACATTTGATACAATTTCGAGTAGTACGTTTTGCAGCTTGAATGCCTGAAGTAGGCCAAAACTGTTGTCTGATGTGACTTAATAATTGATGTGGTCCTACATGTAACAGTTTCTTGTGAGCTTCTTCTAAGATGAGTTTCGTAAGATGATGTTTACCATTTAAAAGTAATGGATGGTTAACAGTGTAGCCTGAATTTGAATGTTCCAATCGACCTCCTACGCGTAAAAGACCATTATTGTCTAGAAACGGAGATAATGAAGATAAATTACTTTTCAGGTTTAATTGTAAATTGGTTTTAATAATTGCAATATCTGCAGAAAAACTTTCTTCTTGTGCCCATTTTACAAGAACATTAGTTGCATTTTGAAGCTCGTTTGTGTTTAAAAAGTCCAACCTTCTTTGATCTATTGGTTTTCGTAGATTGTTTATAAATCGAATACAATATGCGATTGCCCGATTTAGTCTTGTGTAACTTGAATAATTATGAAATGGAAATAAATCTTGTTTCACATTTACTAAACTTGTAAAATTCTTTTTCATTTCCGGAATGTTGTCTGGTATATTTTCAGTTAATGAAGGCCATTCAGATTTTGGTAATGCTAAGAATGGCGCACCTTTCCACCATAATTGTGTGGTGATAATTGCTTGTGTAGAAATGCCTCTTGAAGCAATGTCTGCAGGATTATCTGCTGAAGACACATGATACCATTTATTAGTATCTGTTAGTTCTTGTATCTTGGCTACGCTGTTGCTCACAAAGGTTTGTAAATGTTTTGGATTCTTCTTTAGCCAGACAATTTTAGAATCTGACCAATAAGAGACTTTGTGATTAAAGGTAAGTAATTTTGAAACCTTAGACATAAGTTCTGCAAGTAAAACTGCACCCATTAATTCTAATCGTGGTATGGTTAGCACCTTGAGTGGTGCTACCCTTGTTTTTGAACATAACAACTCAATTTTAACATTTTTATGTGCATCAATGCTGCCTGCATAGATACAACTTGCATATGCGTGTTGAGACGCATCGCAAAATCCTATCAAATCAAATCCTGTATTATTCTCTAGTAACACTTGACGTGGAATAATGATATCCTTTAGGAATTGCAAGTTACTACAAAATGATAACCACTCTTGACAGATTACATAGCCAGAGTTTCTGTAACATTAGTTTGGTTGTGACAATGCATGGACTAATTAACCCTAATGGATCGAAAATCCTTGAAATGCAAGATAACACGTATCTTTTTGTGGTTTGTTGATTAGCATTTAAGTGTAATGATTTATATACTAACGTATCAAGCTGACTGTTCCAATGAACACCTAATGTTTTAATAGAATTGTTACCAAATGGTAATTCACTTAACGGTTCATCTTCATGAATTAATTGATCTGTGATTGTCTTGTTATTAGAATGCCATTTTCTTAATTCAAAATGATATTTGTTCAGAACGAAGGAAACTTGTTGACATATGCGTACTGCATCATCCTCTGAATTAAATCCAGTGATAAGATCATCTACAGAGAAGTTATCTAATATCACCTGTGATGCTTCTGGAAACATATGTTGATTTTCATAGGCTGCCTGTTGCAGACATCTTATTGCAAGGAACGGTGCGGAACTTGTACCATATGTAACTGTATTCAGTGTATATAGTTGATATAGACATCTATCCTCAGGATGAATCCAAATTTGTCTATACATCTTGGCAACATCTGCAGTTACCAAAAATTTGTATTGTCTAATAGTGATGAGAATGTTAAAAATGTCATTGATGACCGATGGGCCTGTATATTGCAAATCGTTAAGAGACCAACCCGTTGTGGTAGTAGCTGACCCATCAAAAACAACCCGTAGTTTTGTCGTGATACTATCTTGTTTTAACACTGAATGATGCGGTAGGATGAAAGATGGCAATGAATCATCATTATTGATTGAAGGAGACATATGTCCTAAATCATAGTACTCCTGGTGAAATGACGAATATTCGGACCTTAAAGTTGGTGAAGATTTCAACTTTGCTTCTAGTTTCGCTAGTCGAGATAAGGCTTGTTTACGCGAATCACCCAATAGCATTGGTGAAAATTCTAACGGAATTTTCACAATAAAACGACCATCTGAAGCTCGTGATACATTGGAAATGAAGTGTTCTTCGCAAATGTCATCGTCCGTTTTTTGATAGTTTGGAATATTAACCTCTTCTATCTCCCAAAACTGCTTTATATCGTCTCTCAAAGAATTCATTTTTGCGAAATTACAAAATGCTGTTTGTGTTGGCCAATTTAATGAGCCACATATAATCCAACCAAAGGCAGTACTCCGTAATGTTGGAAGACCCTTACCCAATTTGTAAGTTTGATTGTAAATAATGTTCCAAAATAAGTCTGCGCCTAATAGTATCTCGATTTCACCTGACACATTGAATTCTGGATCTGCGAGTGTTATTTCATTGGGAATCTTCCATGAATCAATATTTATCGTTTGAGTAGGTAAGTTATTTGTGATTTGTGCTAATACATAACATGTAATTGTGTATTTTGCGTTACCATGCATTGACGAAATTGTTACTTCACATTTTGTAGTTATAAGTTTGACGACATCTTATTAATGCCCATAATTGATACATCTGACGAAAACTGTTTAAGGTTCAATTGTCTACAAAGTTTCGCTGAGATAAAATTTACCTGAGACCCACTGTCAAGTAATGCCCTAGCCCTTGTAGCTGCGCTAGTGACATTGATGACTGCTGTCGATAGTAGCACAAATTTGTCGACACTGTAAGCTGATAATGACACTTGAGACTGTGATTGTTGCTCTGGAAGTTTTACTTCTACCTCTGAATTCGCATGCCATAATGTATTGTGCTTTATTTTGCATTTTTTGCATGACCCAGATTTGCAACTTTTGCTATAATGACCATAACATAGACAATTCTTACATAGTTTTAATTCAATGACTTTCTTAATGCGATCTTTAATTGGTAACTTTAGAAATTCATTACATTGATAGATTGCATGTGAATCCTTACAGTAATTACATGTTAAATTGGTTGATGCTAACATAGACGTCCGCTTGTAATGACTTATACGATTTTCCCTTTCGTCTTTATTCTTTAAATGATTGGTTTCGAATGTTTTTAAAGCATCGGCACGCTTGTTTAAAAACTGAATAAATTCTTGAAAATTGGAAAATTCATCAATCGCTTTAACTTGATCCCATTCGCGAAGAGTTGCTCTATCTAACTTGTTTGTAATTAAATAAATTAGTATTTGATCCCAGTGTTCTGTAGGTTGTTTCAAACTGTTCAGCGCATGTAGATGCTCACAAACTCAGTCTATTATAGTTCGCAAACCGCAAGCAGTTTCTTTGCCTAATGATTCTATTTGAAAAAGAGCTTTCAAATGACTATGTACTAGTAATTGAGATTTGTTATACCGTTTGCATAATAATTCCCATGCCTTGTCGTAATTTTCCGATGAAAATTCTAGACATTGAATTATTTTTTGAGCATTTTGCCCCAGAGATGCTCGTAAATAATGAAACTTTTGTATTTTATTTAATCCGACATTGTCATGGATTAATGATTGAAAGGTGTCCTTAAACCCCAGCCAATCACTGTAGTCGCCTTTAAATTTTGGTAGTTCTATCGTAGGTAGTTTAACTACCTTGGAACGATCATTGTTACCAACCGCATTATTAAGATTAATACTAACTATGTCTGTATCGCTGATGATACTGTTATTGTCACCTTCCTTATCTAATTCACTTTTGTCGCGAATAGACGCTTCATTACTGTCTTTGTTTTTAAAAGTTTCTAATATTACCAAGGCCTTTGCCTGACTAGCCAATAGCGTGTCGTTAAATTCATCGCGATATCTAAAATGTTCATCTAAATCATCATTTACACATGCGCACTCTATTTCGCCTTGAATTGCTTCAAATTCATGCCCCAATTGACTATAATTCTCTAATCTTATTTCAAGTTCTTTACATTGTATATTTTCTAAACTATCACCCTGCTGTTGAATGTTTTCAACAAACTTTACAAAATTCGTTAATCGTTGCTTGATTGTACCTCGCTTTCGAATATTGATTCTTAATGACTCATCTATTGTTCGATATAGAAAACACACGTAACCTTGATCGGAAATACCAATTGAACACGTAAAAACAATAGAAACAAATCCCGGACTTGTACAAAAAATACTTGCATAAATAGAAATGAACTGAAAGGATTACTTATGGAGAAATTGAACTTCAAACTTCGTGTCTCGTTACCGCCATTTTTTCTCAAAATAATCTTCTTTTTTCGTTTATTGACGCCGCTTCAGTTCTTCTCAAGTCGAATATCCGGCTCGAAGGACCAAAAATATGATTGAATAATAACAGATTCACTATTTGCAATTGATTTATTCGACTAGTAGAATTATACGTTTGCTATCGTAACATTGTAATTGTATATTGTCTATATTTTTTTATGAATCGGGTGGGGGAGGGTAAACTTCCCATAATGCCATGCAACGTACAAGCAAACGTGGTTGCCTAAACACAAAGTGGCATCACCACAATAAAAACAAATCTAAACACTAAGTATTTGCATGTATAGCAAGTAGTGCTTACTATTTTTGCTAGGCGACAGTGTGATTGTGAAGTTATTGAATACATACTACTTTACCATTATTTTGTGAAAAAATTAGAAAATTAACGGAACGTGAAGGAATTGAAATCTTCTGGATGATTGGTTTCGGAGATAGGATGCGCACTTAAGCAGAACCGGTTCTGTTTAATGCAAATCACCCTGACCGGACGCCTATTAGTCAAAGCATAGTAAGCAGAGTTTAGGCAAAGTTCCGAGAATATATTAAAAAATGTAGCCGAACTTCAGCAAGTAAGAAAGATGAGCTTAACGTTTTGTTAACAATGCAAGATAATCCTTAAACCGCAATTACGGAAACGGATTCTAATGTCAATTTGTCGTGATCTGCATAAAGTATTGAAAAAGTGAAGTTTCATACTTACAAGATATGCCTACTCCACCAAAAAAAGGGCACCGTATTCAAGAAAACATTATATTAAAACATTTAGTTTATATAAAATAAACAATTAATAATTAATGATTTGTTAAAAAATACTAAAAATATAAACGATTATCTTTTTTATATTCCTTTATATTTCAAAATTGCACGAGCTGTCGGAAGATGATTGTGTTCGGCGAAATGAAGTTTGCGAGCGAACGCAACAATCATGTAATGATAACCATAATTTTGTAAAGAGAATAATTTTTTCTGATGAAGCAATATTTCTTTTAAACGGTCATGTGAATCGACAAAATTGTTGTTATTGGGCAACTAAAAATCCTCATTAGTTCACGACATTTTATACGCAAAACTTTCAAGGAGTGAACGTATTGTGTAGTGTAGGTGACGGAAGAGCTTTAGATCCTTACTTATATGAACTCATCATTTCTCTAATAGCTTTGTATTCGGATTTACAAGAAAGCGATCTACACCAGTGTGACTTTTTCTCGAACAGGATGGAGCGCCGCCACACTACGCTTTACCTGTTTGTACCAATTCGAATGAAATTTTTCGAAATAATTGGATAGATAGGAGATGGACACATAGATATCCACATTTAACTCTTCTCGATTATTTGTTGTGCAGATAGTACTTTAAAAGTAAAGTATACGTGACGAGACCAGCGAATTTAAAAGATTTAAAAGTATGAATGCGCTACGAAATTAGAAACATCACCGCAGATGTCATCAATAATGCTCAAAAAGAATTTCTCGATCACCTTGGCTATTATCAGATTGTTAATGATGCTTAATTCGAACATTTAATTTAAATAAATATTTTTAATTTTTACGATAATTTTCCTCCAAAATTTTCTTATGCCACCATCCGTATTTACCTTGTCGTATGTAGCAAAGTTCCTGTATATTTCAGTCTCACGAGTAGATTCACTCAAAATGCGACTTTTCCCCAATCATCAGCTTCAAGTTATTGAAATAGAGGGCCATAATTACGCCCTGCAAGGTTTAGGAATTCTTTCATTTACGAGAACGCTGATGGTATACAAGAACAGTTGGCCATCATTTATTGTGTTTATTGTGATTCATGAATATGTTTGGTACAGACGTTCTGAAAGACCCTATATATGTATTATATTACTTCTATTTTCCGTGATTAAACTAAGAGAAGAGTTGTTGTTTGATGGTTTTATTTTAAAATGTAATGTTGATTTATATAATGTACCCGTTAAGCAATATATTTCGACATTTCGTTTATTTTATGTTGATGTTCAGTAACATGATTATATAAAGAATATCATTTCGGGGAAAGATCTTGAACATTAGTTCACTTCAATTTGTCTATTAGTACACACAGTTAACTGTAAAACTATTGTTGCCATTCAAGGAAATTGATTTTGAATCATGTAATTTTGCAAATACAGTAACATTTATTGTGTAAACATACAATAAACTCAATTTGAATATAGCTATAAAGAGAACGGAGGTAGACTAAAATTTCCTTTATGTAATATTGTCTTCGATATTACTATTATTGTTGTTTAACTATTCAATAACAGATGTAGCTATCTTAGGAATGAAAACTACGTGCGTTATGCAAACCACAATGCAAACAGTACGTATTTATTGTGATTTACTCGCACTTCGCATTAGAACAGTTAAGTTTTATTTATATTAGCACTCATTAAGTGGTATTTCAAAATTTCAAAAATATTAATTTGTTGGTTACTTATTAGGCGATTAACGCATTGGGTAATATAGCAATTATACTTTTAAATTTAATAGTCATGACCTAGAAAATGAAGTATTTGAAAAACATAATTAAAGTTGACATCACAATATCCTAATGGTGATAAACCGGAAGTAGCAAACTGTAGTATAAATACTACAAACTTACGTATCGTACTTATATACGATTATAGCACTAATCTATGTATATTTTGTTTTCATTCGTCTACTTATCAATAATTAATGAGAATAAATAAAGTTACAGCTAACATTTTAAAAGTCTTTTGAACTTTGCACGATGTGGAATTTCGTTGTCATGGACACAGCGAATGCGTACCAGGGTAGTTTATAGTTTGTAGGGGTTGTAAACCGTAATCAATATACGTTGGTAGGCTAAAGGATTGGCTATTAGCACGCAGGCGTGGCAGTTTAATTCTTGGACAGATGATAACAATACGAATTTGTTCACCATGCGTTTCGGCAAGCGTCTGTTTAGTATACCGCGAGTTAAGAGTATAAACGGCGATTAGAAAGTAGTGACACAAGTGGTCTTTCGTGGGAAGTGCTTCTCAATGAAACGATGCCGTTTACGGGAACTGAATAGAATACAGGGAAAATAACAAATACATATAGTGGATATAGCTGTAAGTTGAGTCATATGTTAATGATAGTGTTAAATATTTAAGAATTTTTAATTTGTAACGTATATCTTCTTTGTTTTATTTCGTATGCATTTGTTTTACATAGGTTTTGTAATATTTTACATTAGTTATTATTCCAAAATTATTTTAATTTTAAGTGCAAATTTTTATTTCTAAGACACCTGTATGCATCTACAACTTGTTTTAATATGCGCCAAAATTAATGAATACAATAAAATAAAATATTAAAATATCGCATTGGAGAAAATAATATTAACATTTGTAGATTTAATTATTGGTCTAGAATTTTTTCAGTAAAACATTTGGGGAATGTTATATGCGCACATTTAGGTAGATTTTCTTTATAAAGTCCCAAAATAAGAACTGTGGCGTCATGCTTGTTTCTGTCGTAATTTATATTTTCAGTATTCCATAAATGCTATATCGTAAAACTTGTGTTTATTCTAACTTAAAAGTTCAGTAAACATCATCCACGTGACAGACTGGTCTAAATCGATGTAAAGTAATCACTTAGGATGTTTAAAATTTAAAAACTCCAAATCATTTTAAAGTAGAAACCTGTACAGGGGAAGATTTTAATAGTTCTGTTCGTAGAACAGTTTGATAGTCAGAAAATGTCAGAAACGCAGGTGTTTATTTGAATAGTAATTGTAATAGTATACCCAGCAAACTCGTGGACAATATATTTGTGTGTATCGTCCTCCTTCGAAGGCGGGCTAAATTATCAAAACTTTATCTAAGTTAGTAGTTATGCGAGTAGTCATGAGATGCGAAAAGAACAACTTGCTTCTTTTGTTATTTCTGCACAATATAATTCAAGTTTTTGTATTTTAGCTATAATTTAATTCTTCAAATTTGTTTCTCCTTATTTCATTATTTATTGGAGAGTTTGTTGAAAACGTTTCAATAATCATTCCTTTGTAATTGAAAGTTCTGCTTGCACTAAATCATGATTCCCCAGAATGTAAAGAATAGAGCTTTATAAGGGAGTAATTACAGTGGTAAAAAAACTTCAAAAACGACTGACAAGACTTGACATTTATTGATTACTATTGACCATCAACGATAACTATAGACATATTAAGAGGACTCGCGTCAAATATCTCAAAAATTGAAATGATAAAAATTGAGTTGCTTAATTATCAGTTATTTTTTCGAAATAATGAAAAAAAAAACTTAAAATAGGTAATTAAAAACAAACATCTTTATAACAGTGTACGCTTAATAATTGTTTGATGTTTGACCACCAAATGACTTTCCTCGAAATTGAAAAAAGTAGAAAAAAATGTAGAAGACCAATTAAGTTCTATGCAATCTTGAAGCTACATGTAATCAGATACTTCAAAGACTTTCAGACCTGGTTAAACGCTGAAAGTACTAGAACTACTTTTTATATCTCTAAATCTTTAAAAATCATCGTTTGACTACAGTGATCAAATCATTTTTATGAGGCTTTAAAGTTACATATAACAGAATATCCAAAGTTCCTCAACCTTTTATAGACTTTAAAATGTGGTCAAACGCTGAAGGTGTTAGAATTCGTTGTATCGTAATTGTAAACTACAGAAAATCGAAAATTATCGATAAGTACCCACAACTTAATTTTGAACTAGCCTTGAAGATTCGTATCACAAAGAGACTTTGAGAAGTGGTTCATTATTATTGTTTATAATTTTAAATATGCGACATATTAAGCGTGATAAAATTACTACTATAATTTTAGTTTGAATTTGCCCTGTTGAGGGTAAATATATTTAGAAAAGAACCTAATGTTATACCATCATCTTTTACTATTTAAATTGCAAATACTTAGAAGTGCTCACTTGTTTACTTCAGACTAAAATTAGAATCTCTTTCCAATTAATTTGTTTTGACTGAAGTTGATACTGTGGTTACACATAATAAATGCAGTAAGGAGGAAATTGCGGTAGACTGATTTCTTTTGGGCCTATTACTTTATTCTGTATATGTGCGAAATTGTTTCTTATACACTGTTTAAAAGTATATTTTGGATATAATTGAGAGTTTGAACACAAGTTGAGATCGAATTATCTTGCATATTTAATGCTTGATCTTTAAAATCAGACGAGCTTGTCTTTTTTTTACTTAATTTGTTTGTTACATATCATTACCTACTTTTATTTATGCTACACTGCCCGATACAAATTTAGGAAGAAGATGTTTGAAGTATTTATTGCAGAAGGACCTTAATTACGATATTATGTAGAAAAGTGTGCAAGTATATTATTTTTTGAGTTTTGGGCAAAATCTAGAATATCCACAGTTTCCCTAAAAAATCAATTGTAGGACGTCTCCAGTAATACATATACAGGCGACCTCCCAAACAATAACTGTACATCGCCGCGTTTTGCCTTTTTACGGCCCATCAGGACATCCAAGTGATGATTGGTTGTAGGTATAACATAAAATGCTGGTTTACGTTAATCTATTTTAAAATAACATATTAAATGCATACGCATCTGCCTTTCGATTACATCCATATAATTAGGGAAAGATCTTAATTTCTAGGTGTATGTCTATCTATATTGAACATTTTTGACAAAGTAATTTGTACATTTCGCAATGAAAATAAGATCTAAAGTGTATTAACGCTCAACACGAAGGTATGACTGGACATTAATTGATATGAAGAAATATATGTAAATATATTGAGGAATACGTGCGTGACCTGTTTTATCGATGCTCTACTTTGTAATGCTTATTATATTGCCTTAAATATGATTACATAGGTACTATTTAAGTACTTCAAAGTACTGTATCGTATAAATTTGAAAATTGAGATAATATTTTAAACAACCGTACATACATACATACATACATAAGTATATGTTACTTGTAACTGAATTTTGATTGGAATTGTTCATTTTCAAACTTTTCCCGTAAAATCAAAACAAAAATAAAAACAGAAAACATGTCGAAATACCTTTATGTATTTAAAGCAGATACAAAGGAAACCAGTGAAGTGAAAATTATAATTAGTAGATACAACAAATAGAATATTAATGCAAACAAGACGGAACTCCTGACAAAAACTCAGAATGTGGAGAAACAATAAACATACGAGATCCGAAAATTGAAATATGCAACGACACAATGTTACACGAATAAAAATTTAAGAAACACGTCTGTGTAAATTTGTGTGTGCTTCATGGCTTAGATTAGATTAGATTAGATTTGTGGGCAGTGGCACTGCTGCCTTTAGTCACCGCGACCTGAATGGATCTATTGTAACATTGACCTTATAGTTGTTAGACTAATTGGAGGCTTTTGATGAACGAAGTTGTATTGCATAGGGATCTTGTCCTTTGAAATGTAAGCTAGGTAGTTGATGTTGGGATCTTCAAGGATTTTAAGGTGTCCTTTAATGTCCCCAGGTTTTAATCCCTTTAGTCTGTCCAGAGACAAGGCACTTAATATAGCCTGCTTTTGGATGTATTTGTGCAGCAGCGTGATTCCAAGCAGTACTTCTAGCGCTGCAGTGGGACAGGTCCGGATCACACCTGTGACATTTAGACAAGTGAGTCTTTGGATTTGTTGAAGCTGTCTTCTGTGTTGTTTTTGGCCATGATACCAAAGCGGAATAGGTGAGATCATGGGTCTTATAATTGCTGTATATGATCATAGGATCACTTAAGGCTTGAGACTCCAGACCTTCGGCAAATTAGCGATGCCTTTATGGCTCTTTTCTGTAAGTAGTTGATATGGGGGTTCCATTGCTTCATGGCTTTGTGACATACCTCACTTTAAATGGCAGAGCGGGGTTATTAGCTTTCTTTTAGCTAATGGTCATTTTTCAGTAAGCGCTATTACAGCTCACTTATGCGAAGTGTATTTAACAACAGCACATAACGTCTTGTTTGAACATTTATATAGTTCTTATCAAGCAGGAAAGGAGAAACTAAAGTGAATTATTACCTGATTGGCCAATCGAATACAAATAACACTAGAATGTAGTCCTTTTCACATAGTAATGCTACTATTCTGCTATCCTGCTATCATATAATCATAACTTTTTACATATTTGAACTGATTTGTCCACTTCTTGGGGGTATAGAGGATAGTAACGTTCAATATGATGTCAAACAACAATTTTGTACAATTATCATAGATCGAGTGTTAAATATAAAATAGTCCTAGTTATACTACCTATATAGAGTTATTCAAATGCTGTCTATAGAGGGTTATTCAAATACACACAGTACCTACATAAATATTTTTTAAATCGCATAAATTAAAAAAAAACATTCAAACAAACATTTGTTAATTCTAAGCAAGCAATCATTAAATATTTCCAATCTAGATGTCGCTCTTGTTATTATGGAACTGATCTTTTTAATTTTTGAAATCACTGTTAGATTTTAAAGAGCTTTTGTGTATGCAATTAGATCCCGATGTTGCTCCATTCTTGAGATATTTACTGTTCTTTTTACCATGGATGTGTTCAAAGAAACATTTTTTCTGGACCGATATTGACGTACACCAGGAGAAAAAAGTATCCGGACAGTGCGCGAAAGAAGGAGGCTTCTTACTCAAACCCTAAGGGAACTTTATTGTCCTAGAGTGCATACAAATAATGCCTGTGCTACAGACAGTCCATGTAGATATACTAAAGTCAATAAAGTACCCGTGCATTTTGAGTAAAGGGTGTCTTTCTTAGATACACTGGCAGGATCCTCTGATGCTACGTTTTGTTTATATAACGAATCTTCACGTAAAAATAAGGAACAAAACATTTCCACTGGAAACTAAGAGGTTCTTAAATTATTTGCAAATAATCAAGCAACGTATGTATTATTTCAAGATTGAAAACTTTAGTTATAGCCTTACAATACATAGCTAACAAGCTAACTATTGTAAACCTATAGTGATTACCTTCTTGACATTTACATTTAGCTAGACATTTCATCAATTTTATGGCGGTTGGTGTTTTCTACCGAAAAGTTATCTCACAGGAAAAGAGACAAGAGTGTATTGTAAGAAATTAAATTAGATATACTTTTTTGGATTATTGGACTAGAAGGAGATTCCTTCCTTATTGGGTGCATACATGTTGGGTGCATATATGTTTATGCTTCAGTTTTAATGAAAGATATGATAAGGTTTGTGTTTATTTTTCGTAGGGATTTATTTAAAATAAACAAAATGTAGGATTTCCATAAAACACATTTTTTGTTTGATTTTATTTTTTGAAATTTGAATCGAGTACTCGGATATCTTACCTAACAACAATTCGATAATATATTTTACTTAAGTTTTAAACTTGCAAATCAAGCTTCTACTTCGCTGTTGACTCAAGAAAATAGTTTGTTTGGACACATCCAAAAAAAAAAAAAATTACAGAGAAGAGTAAATATCTTAAAACTGGTGTAGCATAGAGGCATAATTGCATATACAAAGGCACTTTAAAATAGTAGGATCATTTCAAAAATATAAAACACAGGGGAGAGGGTTTTTTTTAATCTATAAGGTTTCAAAAATATTTGTGTTTCGATAGATTTGAATAGATCTGTATAAAGCAAGTACTATGTATTACTTCGTATATGAAGAGGGAGGTTGTACGCCAGGCGAATTGAAAATGTTGAGGCTGTATAATGTCTAAAATATTTATATTGTGTTTGTTTCAAAACGAATTCTAAACACATCTATTTTATCAGTTCCGTCACAGGATTTTAATCCTAAACATATTTAACTAATTTAAAGATAAATTAGAGCTAGATAAAAACATAACCGCTCTTAAGATCATATTTATATGTACTCGATTTGAATAATAAAAATAAATAATTCTAAAAACGAATTCAAAGAGGGCAACTAGAACGCTCGTATTTTGTTTGCTGAATTTTGATTAATTAATTACTGTTTTTCTATTACGATGTCAGAAACAAATAATTTTCAAGGAACATTTATTTAAGCTGTGTATTTAAGTTGTATGGCTCTCAAATTAATTTTCATTGAAATTGGGCTAAATAAAAATACGGTTTATTTCAATTGTTCCTTTAAAATATATATTTCATGTGAAACTAGACGTAAAACCATTTTTTTCTGACTGTCCGTTGAGTTTGTTGTATATTGAATTATTATATTATGCAGAGTACTAGTAACTAGGTATAATACGAGTAATAAAAAATTAGTAATAAAATACAATAATAATTAATAATAAATTTAAATGAAAGGAACCAAGTATTCTTTATTTGATTGTTAAATAAGGAGGCAATACGTGGTGTTATAGTCTATAACTTATAGAATATTACTTATTTCATGTTATCATTATCAATATAACAACACTAGCATATCATAGGATATATGTACATACATGAAGATTAGCTGGATATATGCCTTGTATACAACATCGTATCAACTCTTAATACATATTACAGATTAGACGTAGATGTCGATCTTATTTTTTGTCAATTAGCTGTACTCTCGTAGTGTTTAGCAAATATTGTGGTGTTAACTTGAACTTGCAACAAAATTGATATTCATCGAATTTTCTTATTGGTATCTCACAAACGGTGTATACATATATATGTAGAATATAACCGGTACGTTATTATAGAATGTTTGCTGGGTCGACGTAAACTAGGACAGTAGTAGCAGTATTGTAAGATGTTTGTAAGTACTTCAGAGTACATACATATATGTATGTATATATAGTGGCTCGCAGCTTATTTGATACAGTGCAAGTTTTAGAATGTAGATAGCTGTGATTTCGAAACTAAAAAGTGTATTCACAAAATTTTAATGTCATAAAAAGTATAAAATTTTTCAGAATTGTAAAAAATGCCTAATTTTACGTCACAACTTATGTACACCTCTGTGCAAAATAATAACAGTACAGTATATTATCGCTTGTTTTACAAATAGAAGATGAGAAACGATTTCTTTCGCCACAAATCGATCATTAACGACAAGAAGAGTTTAAATCTGGAGTATTTCTCTAATAAGTTAATTATGAACAGAGTTACAAGCATTGAAGTACACATGGAAAAATTCACCCCTCCTTTGTGGTGAAAGTTGAATTAAATTTGTGTCACTAAAAGAAAGAGTATGATTTGTTCATCCAACATTCCAAATTTGGTTTGATTATCTGCAGCGGTTCCAAAGTTATGAATTTTTTACTTTACGAAATAGAAGTGAAAATCGCGTGCGCACCCTCTGTAACGCGAGTCGTACAAAAACGTTTGACCGAAAGTAATTACTGCACAACTCGGAAAAGAGGAATAAAATGTATTCCGGTAAAATTTGTACGTAAATGTCTTGAATTTACGGATTATGTGTAACAATTTTATCTTTGCATAGAATAATGTGATCTCCAAGTTTTTAGTGTAATTCTATTCTCTTTTTGCAGGACCAGGAGATTTATTCCTCCATTTTATGTATTAGACTCGTTGCACATGAATTTACAAATTTTACATCCAAATTTTGTCGTTTTTATGTCGTGATTAAATACCTTTATAATCTTCCAAAAAGATTTTCTATGACAGTAAATATGAAAAAAGTTATCACTAAGCTTCCTTTCTTTATAAAATTAATCAATTTATTAATGTTTTAAATACGGCAGAAATAAGAAGTTTGAAAATATGTGAATTTTTTGATTGATTTCAAATACAAATGCAGTTTCTTTTTTATTGTAATACATACATTATATACATACATATTAATTCGTTTTATTTAAGATAAACTTAATATAACTGATGCAACTGATTCCCTATTTACAGAAGCGAGAAAAAGCTGGCGGTGTCCTAGTTCTTGGTTGAGATGTGGACCGCTGTGGCGCCTTGCGACGTCGAATGCTCGGCGCCGTCCTCAAGATCCAAGCACAGCGCCACCCTGATCGGTGATAACGTGTACCTTCTTGGCGGTAGGAACGGAAATTTACCGCTCAAGGACTTCTGGAGATATAATTTGGGTTAGTAGTAGTGAAAATGTCTTCCTAATCAACCCTCTTTTGACATAAAGATGAACGAGTTTATAATTTTGATTGACGTGAACTTCGTGAAAATAACACGCGTCAGCTTTATTACTCCACATTCAAGACGTTCGTCTAAAAGTTTTTATACTTGTTATCTTTGTTTTTAATGTTGTGTGTCACTAACAATTACAGTTATAAATAATTTATATATAAATTTGGTATTCCATAAATATCAACGAACAATGCTCTGACTTTGAAGAACATTTTATCTTAGGTTACAATGAATAAATTTAAGCACAGACATGCGTTTAAGTATCTGAAATTGCCTAGTAATGAGTTGACTTTAAAATTCATTGCAACATCAATATAGAAAAGATTTTATTTAATAATACATATATTCAGCTGCTCCTTTTAGAAATGTAGTTTCTGACGGAATTATACATACAGTTACAGGAACAACATGTCTAGCAAATGGACAAAAATATCTTCAATTTTTCTTTAATAATATAATATTAGTAAAATTACGTGCACTACATTGCAGAGGTGTAAAATCAGCTCTTCTTTATAGTGAAAGTTCAGTTAAATTTATATTTCTAAAAAAAGGAAGGCAATTTGATGTGAAGTATGACATCAAATAAATTAGAAATAGAAATCTAAAATTAATCAGACATATAAACTCTACAACCTAATGCTAACGTAAATATTTGAAACTGAATAAAAAAAACTATAAAATGGAAAGAGGCCTATTGTAGGTGTTCCAATTATATATACATAAGTACTATATATATTTTTTACAGTAGTGGATCTCTTCTTATTGTATCTCGTACTACATAAAATATTTAACGTACACTACTTGTGAGAACAATTCTTGACTTCCATATTGATTTTACTATAGTTATCTTGTGAGTTTACTACCGCAGTCATCATTTGATTTGCTGAGCATATTCGAACATCATTACGTTGTTGTAATACTAATTGATTGATTATGAAAATCATGTTTAATTGTTGATAGATAGTTTCACCTTGAATTTACTTTTAGTCAGAGTAATAAATTATAATGCTGAAATTGGAAGAAAAATGTACTTAATCTTTCGACCGGGAACAATTTAACAGATCCTTTTTATTGCAACAAGAAGAAAGCTACAAACATAATATTTTAACCAAATTGAGTTTTTAAACTACAATTTTTTTAATATCTTAAATTTATAGTTTTCTATCTCGCTTTCTTTTGTTGTCACTTATGAATACAGAACGACAGAATTAAATGTTCAATATTTCACTTACAATAGATTAGATATATTTGTTAATGTACTATTGAATAAAAATGCGATAGGATTCGAAAAGCTGTAAACCTGTGTGTGATTCAGCAAAACTGAATTAAAAAATAAAATAAGTAATCACAAAATAAATTGGAACTATTTATATTTATGAAATTTAAGATAAATTTAAATAGGTCGAAAGACTATATTTGAAATATATCTGCAATAAATGTTGAGGAAACAACTGTAAACCACTTTTATGTTAACTTCTTAGATTGAGGAGTATGATATAACAGTGGAACACGCACGTATATACAATTCCCAAGGCCCATGGCAGTATAACATGCCATTGTTAAAATATACATTTATTATATTTTGCAAGGATTGACTGAGTGATTTGTACGAATATACATATGTATACATATTATATGCGTAAATTATAAAGTAGCTGCACCTTGTGTTCCACTTAAATTTAGTCGATATGCATAATGTTTCTGCCATATTATTCTCGTTTATTGAAAATGATGCTATGTTTCTGGAAAAGCAAACTAGTTTTCAGTGTTACTTTTTAAATTGCATTTTATGTGTCGTCAAGTTATGGGTTTTAAAACTTTCTGATTCAATTTACTTTGTAATTGATACAATATCGAACCAGTATCTATTTTTTTTATCGGGGGAAATCCTTTATGGACATCATGTGCTTAGTTTCTATCGCAGCATGATAGTGTGGGACTCCCAGTCGGTGGGCGCAGGACTGGTTTACTCACTAAAACCAGCCTGTTGTCTCCTGATACCTTCATGGAACCAACTGTTGGATATTTTCATCATGAACTCTCCTGAGTTTCTCAAGGTTCTGGTTCTGGCCCCGGTTAGATTTGCTCCATTCTTATTTTAAGTTCTTTTGCTCTCACTATATCTCACAACCACTTTTCTTTAGATTCTATTATGATAGAAATCATATTTCTCACATTAATTCTAACTTCTATTTTTCCTTGAGCTTCCTCTCTCTTTTTTTCCACTGGTCACACGGGAAAATAGTGTGTTCTGCGTTATCCACGGCAGCACAATATTCATATTTGTCGTCGTCCCTTTTGCCTATGCGCTTGATGTATGCGCGAAAGAAGCCATGCCAAGGCCTGTGTCAGGTGGAAATCCAGGTTTCTGTGTTCGGATTTGGTCCAAGTATTTAGGTCCGATATCAATTCCTTGGTCCATTGCGTTTTATTGGAATTGATGGTCCATCTCTGCTGCCATTTCATCATTGTCAAGCCTTTCGCTTCTTTCAACCTCTGACCATCGTAAATGCGCTTCTTTTCTTGGGTTGGGAGGTTCGCAGGCGATGTTGTTTGAAGGTTTGAAACCGTTCTGAACGCTGATGCTACTCTGATAATTACTTTGCGCTGAGTTTTTACCATTACCGCGCAATTTCCTTTTTTCCCCAGTGCATATTCCCATACCGACGCTCCATAGAGCGAGTGAACTACTCCTCCGAGCACTGCTCGTTTACCACTACTGGGTCCTCCGATATTAGGTATCAACCTTGTTAGCCATCCTATTTTTTCTTCGGTTTTGGCAGCCATTTTTCCAAAATGCTTTTTGTAGATACGTCTAGTATCAACGTACACTCCAAAGTATTTTAAGCTCTCTTTCGGCATGATTTCCACATTGTTTAATCTAAATTTGACTCCGTTTATTTTCCTTTTGTGCGTTATAATAATTTCCTTCCGTCCAACAGGCTATTTTCCTCAGGTTTTCGTTTGTCTCTTACTAAATTACTTTTATATGCGGCGGTGACTACTAACGCTAAATCTTCAGCGAACTAGTATCTATATTACAAAATGTCTTTATAATCATAAATTCCTATAATTTTCTTATGGTTATGTTGTGGTAAGATAACGCTTATCGGATTCGTTATTTTGCCGCACTGATGACTGTGATATGTTTACCAATATTTTTGTATTTGTTGCTAATAGTGACAACACCAAAGTTTCACTGGATGTCCAACTTAGTGGTTTTGCTGTACTCGTCTACATGTTCTATTTAGTTGAAATTAAGTATCCAAACCTCGCTGTGATAGAAATTATAAATTTGTAAAGTAACGAAAATATTCCTTTGTAGTATAGTGGTAGTAGTGAGAGCACTGAAAATTTCACTAATTGCAATAATTCATCTTTAAATATTTACAACCAAAATGTAGGTATACTAGCGTTCACATTATGTGGAACAAACACGAACATTTAGATGGATATTTACGTTAAATTAAAAAATATAACAAATGCTTACGAATATCTACAACATGTAATATCAAAAACATAAATAATTTTAACAAGATATGCAATCATAATAATTAAATCTTGCGTTCGTCAAAGAATCCTCTTTTTGCTCGAAGCACTTCTTGAATAGTTCTGATCACTGTACTGGTTGTTGCAGATCTGTGTGGGGCATACTGATTCAATGTTCACGTAGAAAAACTTGCTGTGGATGTAGGACAGGTTTTCTCAGACATTCTATTTAATTTGTCCCAATGTGCTCAATGGATTCAATTCACTGCGGCAAAAGTCGTTGTAATAAGCATCTACCACAGATAAGAAATGAAATTGGTATCGGTTATACGTTCGTTTGATAAGACCGCATTTTCTTGCAATATTTGTAGATAGGTTTCTATAATACCTTCACTTCTGCGCAATTTCGTTTCGTACTGGAACAAGAAATATAATCCCAAACAAGCATTGAAATTATATTTTTGGTGAATGGTTGAAACAACACAATCCGGTAGCATTTTTCGGTCTTTGATAGTCTGAAAAAACTTCTTATTTTTGTTCAAAAACGTCTACTTTTAATTTTCATTGTCCTACTGGAGTCGTTTTTGCTGCATATATATATAACGGTTTCTCTAGAATCCGTATGCCGTGATTTTTTTTCTATTCGCCGTTTCACAATACCAACATGAATGTAGTTTTATCGTCTCAATGAATTTCTGTATTACCTTCAGGTGCGATCAAATTACTACTGCATTTACTTAATAATTTGATATGCTCATCGACTGCCAACGGTGCTATCCTCGAATAAGCAGATCCTGCTCGGCAGTACATAAGACCTCTACGTTGATACCTCCGGATATCAGTCACAATTCATGAAACTTGAATCATTTCTGACATAATAAAGTAGAACAATAACTTAAGATTATTAGATTATATCTATTGTTATTGTGTGGGGAAACAAGTTAGTTCTCAAAAAGATGTATTTTTTGTCCACTAGTGCTCAACTTCACATGACGCTTTGCCGAAATTCGACATATATCCGTAGGGCATTCAATAACCTAGCAAATAACTCAACTTTTATAAAACCGACAAATTTCAAAAATAAAAATCAAAATCAGATCAATATTAACGTTTGTATAAAAGACTGGGTGGGGATGCTTTATATCATTATTTTTAGAATCCAGAATTTTATAAACATACTTGTTTAATACCAGAATATTGCGCGATACAGATATGCATCCTTTCGGAATTTTAGAACTCTGATAAATTATAAAATTCGGAGAAAATATTTTGTTATAAAAATCGACACAAAACCTCGTAGCTTTGCTGTTGTTTGTTTATTGGAAATTAATGAAAGTACCAAATTGATATCAGCCCAAGTGATGTTTGATGAATGTGAAGGGACATTGGCTGTAAGTTGTTAGAAAATTATCCCTCTTTGGTTGAAGAAATGATAGATTCTACATTCTACCAATATTACGGAAAAGCTATTTCAATTATTTAAGCTTAACACAAGGAAAGGGTTAGTTTTAAAAGCAATCTATTTCCTGGAGTTTGCAAGGCTTTTAATAAACTTCATCAATTAATACCTGGATATATTTCAAAACAAAAACACTTACATCAAGCTGTTGCTTCTTTTAAATACTTCATTTTATATTACACCCTAAAAGAATTATCTAAAGGCATTCACGAAAATACCTTGTTTTCAAAACACGTATTTATGCAAACTGCAGTAATAGTAACAAGAATAAATTATTTGTTTTTTCCCTAAAAGTGCTGTGTCTAAATCTATTATTATATTGATTCCTTCTTTACATTGTTACATGTTACCAGTAAGTGTTTCCTGATTCACTTGATCATATTTTACTGAACAAAAGGGTACTCAGTTTCGCAGATTCTTGTTAATATATTTCCAGTGATGTTAGGATGTACACTGAAGAGCTTAATCCTATAGTATGCTTATCGATACTTAAGTTATATATACACATTCTGTATAAACATCTCTACGAAAGGGGTGTGCAGTCTATTGTCGGTTACCCACATTCTCACAAATGACACATTGCTGATGAGTAAATACTCAACTGGAACTGATCTTTTTGTCTTGTAAATCACAACCTGTTACGAGACAATAGAATACTTAATAGAGTGAGGAGTGATTATTTAATAATGATATTTTAGAATGTTATTTTTACAAAATGAAAATAAGTTCATTTGACGAGATAGCTACTAGACTAAGAAATTAAAACTGTAAAGTTTATTACGGACAAGTACCTGAGCACAGCTGGAGGTATGTTTTGGAAGAGTGAAATGGAAATGTGAAAATGGACGGTACTTATTTACTTTTAGCGTAGTTTAATTTGGTTTTATTTATTCGTCCTATCTATTAACTCTATTTGCAGAAAATTTATAAATTTAAACTGAGATGAAGAAATTATTAAGTTCTAATAATAAACCAACTACATATTACTATATTTCTAAATTCAACGTATAAATTGGTTAGATCTGAAAGTAATTGGATTGGTGAACCATTACTTTCAGCAAAAAACGTAAAATCTTCTTGTGTCGAATATCACGAAGATATGACTCGGGACCTGTTTGAGAATGGGTTTACCAATAAACTTCTATCTTCTTTATCTTCAGCAAGTGTTATTGTGATGGACATCGTTCACGCCAGTGTATTAAAGTGCCAAATAAATTTAGTATAAAGCTAGAAATTTCGACTTTTGTAGAAGAAAATGGATTGTGTTTTGAGGAACTAGCTACATAAAGAAACAACTTCTGGAACTTGTATAGACTAAGACCTTTTAAACGATTTTATATTAAGCGCTGCGGACATAAAACTAACTGCTTGCTTGTAATTCATTTTGTGTACGCAGTAGACATCCATTATCTTTAACAAAGGTTGGAGATAATCTTAATATACAATAAAACATAGGGTCGCTATATCGTGGAAAGCACTGTATCTATAGTTTATAACACATATAGCGACAAAGTACTAGATAAATATGCTGCATACAACACTGGTAGGTATAATTTAAAATATAGGTCACTGTATTTAAATAATTGTGTATAAATGAATGTGTTTTACCACCTTGTAAATTTTGTTTAGTATACAATAGCATGAAGGTTTAATAGAACATACAGAAATATGGCTATATACTGATTCTTTCTTGTTTTAACCAATGTTCTATGCTGTAGCGTAAGTACAAATGTAAAGATATTAATCTGGAATTAATTACTTCAATTACAAATTCACAAAGACGGACGTTAATCCGTCCATTATTGCGGAATGAATGTTACCTTTGACCTTTCGCCTTTGTTTCTTTTCGAACTTCTTTGTACGGTCTGTCTACCTTTTGTTGCTTTGTCAGTTTAATATCTAAAAAAATGTTTTGAAATATAGATAAGAACGTTTAAAGCGTGTTATAGCTTTAAAATACATTGTCACTTCATACCAAAATTTGTTCATACATTATGAATTACTCAATATCCAGTCAGCCTCATCAGTGGATAAGGTTATATAATAAGGATGTAAGGTTATATTAATAAAAACTATTTTCTACATTTGTAGATTTATATTAAAATTTAAACCGAAAATCAATATTTTTCGCAGCGTTGAAGCTGATTGGCACCAAACCGAGAGGTTTCTTGTTTCTTGTAATGGATATCTGGTTGAATTGTAGTTTTATAGGTTACTGTGAGAATAAAAATGCTTTAAATAATATTGTATAGTATATTCTTGTATAGACACAACACCACGTACCAAAAGCTAATAATCTTACTATGAAAATAATAGATAATACTTTGTTGCTGAAAAAAAAAATGCAATTAGTAACTTGGCATCTATTTTGAAGAGTATTTAAAGATTTATAATCTCTCTTCTTTATTCATCATGTAATATGGATAATATAAGTTGTGACACAGATTGTATTGTTTTTATTAATTTTTTTGTTTTTTGATATTTCTATAAATACTATAATTTAGGTATACTATAATTTAGGCAAATTATTTATTATTTTGTATTTATTCAAAAATCAATTTCATAATATTATTCTTTTTCGTCTAATTTGTTTATCAATTTAATTCTTTAAAGCGGCAAAAAATATGTTCATTTCCTTTGCGATTAACTTCTTAAGAATTAAGAGTGTCTCTTCACATTTCGCAGTAACTGGCAAGTGGCAACAGCTCAAACCGGATGGCGACAAACTACCTTCTCTTCAAGAGCACTCGGCAGTCGCATACAAGGATAACATATACGTATTTGGCGGTGAAGTGGGATTTTCAGCGGGCAGTGAAACTCCTCTATGGTGTTACGATGTCAAGAACAATAGTTGGAGGAAAATGCGACCTAGAAAAGGTGCGTTGCGATTGGATAAGAGTGTATACTTGGGGCACAATAAACTTTTTGTGCCACGGTTAGCATTTGGAATAGAGCCAAGATTGCGTTCGTTTTTAATGCTAAATTTCAAATGCAGTTTATCGTAGTTAGTGCTGTACGTTGTTGAGATTGTTATAATTTACATTTTTGATGTACGGTATGGTTAATTAATTAGTTTCAAATAGCATTTAGCAGTTACATATTTCAATTACTACATTTAAATCATCCCATTTCTTGTCTCATGATTATTACTTATTTTGTATCATTAAGATTCTTTTTACTCATACCTGCTTTACTTTACATAAAAAATTTGAAACACGCCATTATAGAATTGGATAATACAGTTTTCTTTTCAGAAAAATTCGTCGCAGGATCTCATAGAAATAATAATTTTCATTGCTTCGTTGAATTATATTTAAAATCTGTACCTGACTTACAACAGATTTAATAATGTTTATTGTTCATAAAAAATACTATTTTACGTTTACTGTTAAGTTAAATAGATAATAACTCGCAACGAATTAAGAATCTCTCAGACGATTACATTGATGGCGCATCTGATTCATATATGAATTTTAAAAATCAATACTCTCATTTAAACTATCAGACGCTTCATTATAATCCAGACTATATTTTGCATGTGCGACCACCCTAATATGAATTACTACAGAACCAATAAAATCAATACGTCATCTAGACTGAAATACCTGAAGTGCGGTCAGTAATGCTATTTCATGGATTATTTATGTTGTTTATATATATGCATACGCTTCACAACAATAAAAAAAACGTTTCTTTTCTTTAACGTGATGAGTATAACAGTAATGTATTAGTATTTTTCTTTAGTTTCGTGGCAATCATGATTGAACAATAGCCAATCGATTAACTTCTTCCCAAAATACATACTTATTTGCTGTCTATTGTCTATCAACCAATCATAATTGGTAAATACCAAGCGAAAGGAAACGACTGTTATTACTACTACACAAACTATTACACAAACAACTATTTATTTGACTACTAGGAACTATTAGGAAAACATGATGTGATATTTATTCTATAATATTCGAGCATTACCTACTTGCACATCATCTATTGACAATTATTAAAAAGTACAAATGCTTTTTATTAGTTTATTTTTGGATGTATAATACTAAGCTTTTCTTCAAAATATAGTTTTCTTTAAGAATATCTGAATACATACCATTCCATTTAAAAAAGTGTTTTTGTGGATATGTCGGAAACAACATTCAATTGTTTTTTTTTGCCATGAAAGAGCTATGAGACATTTTACACACTTCACACACAGCAGAGTAGTACAGAAAGACTCTCTACACGGTAATCACGATAAACGTTGGTCCTTACACCACTATTCGGATTCAAAACAAAATTTTTTTTAAATGAACGGTTATGTCGTATTCAAAAATAAAATATTAAAAATGAATAAAATTTTGAATTGCGGAGACATTAACGTCGATCAAGTTTTAACATAATGTTCGGTGTATGTATTTAGGAACGCACTAGCGAACACGGTTTACAAATATATTCCTTTGTTACATATAATCCTCGTTTTAATTAGTGTTTAGGTCCTCTGCGGTTTTTATGTCTTTAAACTTTTTCTTCCTGTCCTAAAAAAGTATTCTCGTTGTATAAAACACTCGCGTTTGTTTATATTCTGTCGTTTCCCCTCGTCTTTTCGTCTTTTTCTATTATTGATCCCAAATATTTATTACGGGCTATTTGTTCCTTTTTTTGTTCTAACCTCAGTTATATCTGAAGTTAACTCAACGACTTTTCTTACGTTTCTGTTAAGTATATCTATGTTTCTACGCTCTAATGTAACCATCTCATTAATGAGCATCAATTCAATTCAGTGTTTTGTTCCAATTTCTACTGTCTTCTTTGGGATGGTTTATATGCTTCTTTTTCTCCTAAATAACGTTATTTATCAGCATCATAAATTATTTAAGTTCTTCATTACACTAGGGTTTCCTTTTATTACTTTTTTTGGAAAAGTTTATACCCGCTTATTTATTTTTGAATTAATTTTTGATTTATTTGTTTCGGTGCGGATACAGCTGCAACATCTTTTGGTGTGGATTGCAGTTGTGCAGATGTGTTCCTTTGGTTGTGTTACTATTACGTCCCAACAGTGAATGGCAGTTAAATCGAAATAATGACCTTCTCACACGTGTCACAGTCATTTGCGAGCAGGTTGAAATTCTAAATCTAACGGCCTGCCACTTCGCTGGCCAGCCACTCTCAAACAAATCAAAAACCCTTAATAGATTTCAAAATTATGTAATTCAAAAGAAAAATCTTCACGATAATTTGATAATATAGACTAAAATTAGCTGAAAAGTTAATACATTAAAATTAAAAAGCGGTTTGAAATTACATACGTTAACTTTTCCAAATTTTATCACCTACGTACTCATCCACTAATTATGATCAAAAACCTATTTGTTTTGACAGCAGTTAGAAGTGCGTTAAACATCGTTAAAACCTGGACTGGACAGTAGCTATAACGGTGTGTATTGAATATTTTTATTTTGCTAGGCATTAATCTTGTCTATAGATACAAAATTTGTAAAAAAAAATAAAAGCACTCGTACTCATGTGGGGTCGCCCATAGTTAGATTCCAAATCTGGTGTTTTATTCAGCAACCTAATCTGTAATATAAATTCGACGTCCACTCTAGCCAATCTACCAGTGAAATTGCTGAATGAAATTACAAGTTTAATTTGTTTGAAAGACAAGTGTCAAATTAGTTTGTAAAGGTCTGAATGTATAAAATATACAGGACAAAAACACTTTTTGCATCTTCAGAAAAGACGCTCTTCATCACTGCTGTAAATGAAACAGTCAACAGTTTCTTTCTGCAAAGAGGATGTTGTCAATTGATTAATTACTTCGTTCTTGACATATTATGAACACCACACAGAAATTTGTATTGCTGTTGGGATCTACTCTATAATCTGATTATTCGAGAATCATTTTATTTAAAAATATACATTGCGTGCAATTAGGATCATTTACAGCCTTAGTTGGCTTAAATATCTTCAAACAATGGCTTCTTAAGATTATGGCAGAGACATATTTGCATTTATTTGTCTTTTAATGAAGACTTCTTCTTACATTAGATAATGTTGCGTGTATTTGAAGGATGTTTACATATACAACCTTTACAATTTTGTTGTTTATAAATAATAGTTTTCATTACAGATTGCACTCACTCACTAATAGTTATATAACTACATTTGAACTTATAAATTTAATTAACTTTGAAGAATACAGAAGCTATGACCTATCAAGCTTTCTTCATTTAAATTTAAATATTGGTTATTTATAAGTCTTTCAAGAAAATTAGTAAAATTACGTTGTTCAAGAGAGATTCTATCAGTGTATTATAAATACATTAAAAAGCTCGTAATGCATTGCCGTACATTATTGTAAACTGTATTGAATTTATGTAAAAATTACCGCATTTTACACCTATTGAACGTAGTTTTTTGAATTCCGAAATCACTATTTTCTCATTTCAAATGTTTTGTTTTCGTCAATTTTGTGCGTTCCATACTTCTTCGTTTATGATGGGCACTCATTTCTATTTGATGTTGGTTTTGATTTTGTTTGCCATCTATTTTGATTACAATTCTTATATATAACATATTCCAATTTGAATATGGTATCCGTATATGTATATGCTGGCCATAATAAATAAACGAACATACATGAAACGTTGACATATTTTAATGAGCAGTGAGATCGGAGAAATTTGTAACGCTTTCCATAAAGTACTCAAGCGTTACGAAACTAGCAGGAATCGAGAATTTTCTAAACGAGATCTAGAAGCTTATAATTCCGATATTGTTGAGCTTAATCCTAAATGCAGTTAACGACTCTCTCACGAGAAACGCTATGATGCTCGGGCATCAATTGAATCGAGAAGTGTTACGATGCACATGCATCAAACGTACTGAGAACCATTATTTTTTTTGCTTTCCTATTCTACTAGCATGACAAAGGGAATTTAGACGTTTTTTGATAATGTTAATATTGACCGTTTATCATAGCATCGTTCGCTGGACTTATTACCAAAAGAATTGGGTAGAATACGGTAGGAAACATGATCAATAATTTAAAATTACCAAAACAACACAGATGTACTTCAACAAAACAATTTAGTCTAAAATTTAAGTCTGAAATAGCGTAACACAGGCTGCCATTAATTCACTAATTTTAAGCATATCTAGTAGATTAGCTGAAAGCGTTAGAAACAGAGAAGGATTGATGCATTATTTGTGTTGATAATAGTTATCATCATATGTTGCTAAAGTCTACGTAGTTTTTTAATATGAATAAAATACTGACCGGAAATCATTGATGATTTGTTTCCCTTTAAAATGCAACATCAGCGATTAATCTTATTTCATTTTATAAAATCAAGGTAAAGTTATTGATAATATCTATAAAAGACCGCAGTATAACATTTAAGAAAAACCAAAGTAACATCATCTAAAACTAAATCGGAAGTGGTAATATGTCCTTGACGTTCATATAAAATCGAGTCATATGCTTGATATCAAAAATAACAGATATTAGGACGCTAGACTCAAATTTGGGCTCTTCATGCCAATTATAAACGAAAAGAATAAAATTGTAATTGTGCTATTTAAAAAAAGATTAATTTTTAAAATACCATTTACAATACTAAAGTAGACTGTAGAATTAAATTCATCATAGTTATATTTAATGTTTCTAAAAACATCTCTCCGATAGGTCAAAATCTTATTTATAATTGTCTTTTACGTCATAATCTCCATTCTTGTATTACTTCATCATATATTTTCTAATACTTTGAAATAATAATTAAATAGAAAAATGACGCACTGAATGTCAAAAAAATGATCATAAATATAATAATAAAAAAATGTAATTTAAGGAATTGTTTAAAAGTCTCAACATATTTATGTATAAACCATTATTATTATAAAATTAAATTATAATTTTACAGCAACTTTTCTAAAAAGCAAAATACAATATAGATGCATACTTAGGTGCTGTTCCATATAATTGTTATTCATGTATTCAAATGACAAACCAACAAATCATTTCAATTCTCGCATTTCTTAATAGGTGTAAGCACGCCCAAAGGAAGAAGAGGCCATACCGCTTTAGTACACAAAGGGAGCATGCTTATTTACGGTGGCTATCAAGATTTAAAGGGATCCTGCGGAGAACTTTGGGCTTATCACTTCGGTAAGATTACAAATTTGAATTAATGGTTTAAGTAGTAAATTTCTGGATTACCTGCCTACTTCCTTAGTTTCGAATGAGTGTCTGGTGTTAGATATAAATTTGTTTGTCGAGCGAAATTACCATGTCTAAACAAGATACACTTAAGCTATATTTATAGTGGATTCTCACGTCTAATCTGCCGGATTTTTTGTTTAAATTACTTACATTCCTTGAAAGATCCCTTTTTTGTTAGATAATCTTAAGAGAAAACCAATAAATAATTTTTCTAAATTTTTAATAAGTTATAAATCTTTTGTAAATATTTTTCTTATAATCACATTGTTCAGTACAAAGCATGTTGTTATGTTATAAAATTGTATAAAATTTCATGCATAATTTATTTTCGCATTTTAGTTTTTTTCTATTATCGAAAAGAATAACATTCACTATAAAAAATTGTAATGTATTTGAAAGAAGAATCCACTTTTAACGATTTTTTAGTTTTACACTGTATCTAAATCCAGCGCAGTTTAGTTGAGACTTATGTGCCTTCAAAGTATAAACCTAATTCGCTTAGACATTGATAGATTGAGCACAGGATTTCAATTTCTCCGAAGTCTTTTTTCTTTTCGCACCTAATGTTCATGCTTTCTAGAAACGGAATCGTGGCATTTATTAAGCAGACAGCCGGCTAAATCTACCTCGGATAGTCTTCCGCCACCTCGACATAAACATTCAGCAGTTATACATGATGACGCTATATGGATATACGGGGGTATGACAGATTTACAAGAACGTTCGGATTTATGGAAATGGGATATTGTAACTGCTACGTGGGTAGGCATAAAAACTAAAGTAAATCCTGGGCCGCTTCACAGTCACGCTGCATGCAGATTGCCGTCATGTATGCTCGTTTTTGGCGGCGAGAGGGATGGACATCCCACAAACGATCTATGGAAGTTTAATTTTAGTAAGTGTAAATATTGTAATACTTATTTTTAAATTTTTATGTGTTGGTGAATTATCAGTATTTTAGAAAATAGTGGTGTCATAATAAATATAAAATATATTTTAGACAGTATTTAGAAATGTTTCTTGCTTCAAAATAATTGTAATTTTCAATCATATTTATTCCTTTACAGTAACCAGTCGGAAAAAAATTCGGTAAAATCCTGCAACACTCTTTTAGTATTCTGCAAATCCATGTCCGTGCTTTTTATTTATGTAAGGTACCGTAAAGACCGTGTCATTGCAACATATTTACACTTCATGAAGATCACCTCGATGTTATTTCGTTATCATGCAAAGAAATAAACATATAATATAAAATTTTGATTATATATTTCTCAAAATCTTGATCTACCATCATAATGCATGCTTAAGGTAAATAGGTAGAAATAGAGGTTTCCAGAACCTTAAAAGTAACACTGTCCAACAATTTTGTTTTCTCGTACACCATTAGGTGTAGTCTATGTCGTTTTTCATGCTGATTCTGAAACTGATTTTAAGTTTGCTCCATCACGTCAGGATTTAAAGAAATTTTTGTAAACAGCTTTTTCAGAAAGTATGTTCATTAAATTAAATAGGATATCAAAGCGATTTTTATATAAGAATGACATTACGAGATACAATGTAGTGCCGAGCACCGAGTGGATATGTCTGAAGATGTCCTTGCCTGTTTCACATGAAATTAGGAATTTGTAGATTTCCGGCTGTGTTGGTATATATGTAAGTCTGTTTGTGATAGCTGAACGTCTTTTTATTTCATAATGTCCCGTGCCTGTACCAATAATCCTAATAGCTTCTGTTATGTATGTGGAGAATTCATTATCCAACGAGATAAACGGAATATTACGATTTTAATTGAAAACTCACTATTTTGGTCTAAAAATTAAATATCAGGACAAGAAGTGGACTCCTCACATTCACTGCACACGGAGTGCTGTTACTCTGAGGGGCTGGTCAAACGGTAAGAACAGCGCTATGTCATTTGCAATATTTATCATTTGGCGTGAACGAACGGGCCATTTGTTTGATTGTTACTTTTGCTGCACGAACACTTTCAGGTTCTTCAACAAAAATAAGAACAAGATTAGTTACGCTAGTATGTCTTCTGTTATTCGTCCAATACCTTTAAAAGCCTTGCCAATACCGAGACCTATAGGTGTTTCGGGCGAATAATATGCCGTTACAGATGTAAAGGAAGAAATTTCCGAGTTATTATCGACCAGTGATGATGAATACTTGCTATCCCTGGAGGATGGATCTCACTTAGTAAATCAGTCAGAATTAAATGACCTTATTCGTGATCTGGACTTACCAAAAACGCATCACAGTATATTTCGACCGAAGGTCTTTCATTCTGCAATAATGTCGATGATTTAATGCTGACATTAGGTCATCAACACAACTCAGAAGAATGGCGTTTTTTATCGCTATGCTTCGAAATTAAATCTGAAAGTTTTCTCGAAAACACAAAATCTGACAATTATATAGAAATTGTTAATGAACTTGGCATGAACTGAGTTGTAACATGAGCCTTAAGATTTCTTTTCCGCGAACCTCGGCGACGTCAGTGAACAACACGGCGAGAGATTTCATCAAGACATTTCTCTTCTCGAAAAACTTTATCCGGGCAAGTGGAACAGTGAAAAGTTGGCTGATTATTGTTGGAGTTTGATATCAGAAAGTACCGTATAAATGAAGAGTAAAGAGAAAAACATTTTAAGACAGAACGTTTGTACCAAAACCTGACGTGTCAGAATAAATTTGGTTTTATTGTTATTATTACGACTCTAAGGCGGCTTTCACACCAAAGTCGCATGCTACGTGCAACTTGCTGTCTGGAAGCAGGAAGCACGTCGCATCGTGCGACATCTAAATTCGCTTTCATACCAAAGTGGCATAGCGTGAGATGCTAAATCGTGTTAATTCATTGAAAACTCCAAACGTAAATGAACTCACACCTGTGCACGCACAGATCAGGTCGCAAACTAGCAAAAATATAGAACCTGTCCTATGAAGCACGCTGCACGTCGCAATGTCGCATTCACGCTACGCGACTTCGGTGAAAAGGTATTCATTTAGTAATATACGTTTCAAAACAAGTAGCATATTTTCTGCTTCTAGGCAGCAAATCGCACGTAGCATGCGACTTTGGTGTGAAAGCCCCCTAAGAGAAAGCAAGAAAAAAGAAAAAATAATAAAAAAAAAAAATTTACTGCGTAGTGCAAACAAATGCTACATATTTACGATTTTCACACAAACGTAATTCTTTTAAAAAAATTAGTACTTAATCGTTTTAATTATTTATGAAAACCCACGTATTTGCAGAATGTTTCTAAAATTTCTCAAGTATTTCTTCTGAAATACATTAATTTACGCTTAATAAGACCTTTGATGACGGATAAACTTGTCCATTAATGTCCCGAAGTTTTCTCGTAAAAACAGCAATGCTGCCATAATGTTTTTTTTAATGACAGAAAATCAGGTGTCTTCAGGAGAAACTTGTATTCATGGTAAAATAGTTATGAATCCTCTCAAAAGTTATAAATAGAAAAGAATGTGTGAGCTACACACAATCTTATGAATTATTAACCGTTTAAAATAGACAAACAATACAGAGCTGTGGAGTGGCCAATATATCGACTACTAACGTGCAACACGATCATCCGGGTAAGTGTCGATGGACAATCTCTGAAATGAAGATTATGTATTGGGTGACCGACGAAGTTGTTTTGCGTTTGCTTATGAATGAACAAGAGGATTTTTTTGCTCCCGCATCGATGAAATGAGGACTACAGTTTGCTACACAGTAACACAATAGGCAATCAGATGTAGGTTTGCAGTTATCAAAATGAAAAAATATGTAGTCATTCTAATGACTAGAAAAATGCGCAGTGAGGCCAAAGAAAGTATGTCAAATGGATTCAAAATGTTTATTTAGAATGCCGCGACTGGATAACTAAGAAAAGAAATCTTTGTAGGTAATGCAAAGTTTGAAATAGGCTGTGTGAAAAAAGCTTGAACAAATTTATTCGCCAGATTTTACAATATTAGTTGAAATTTACCTTATCGGACGTCGTTTCGAAATATTAGAAGAAATAAATAAAATATAATAAATTTTGCAATGGTGGTAACGATTACAGACAGCAAGCAACTCAAAACTGAAGGAACGGTGTATTCATACTTGTTCAAACCAGCTCCTTCACTGCTGGATTGTAGAGTGTAATAATCTTCATCCCCCTTATTAAGGTTACGCAGTCAGTAGCGTGGTGAAACATTTTTTTCAATATACAGCAATGGTAACAGTTTCTGAAAATTTGATACAAGGTATTAGAAAAATTACAAAAACAAATAATGACTAATATGTATATTGCAGGATCAACTGTTGAGTTGTTACCGAATTAATGACATGTTTGTAATTTTAAAAGTGAGATAAACTAGGATAAAAAAAGTTCAAATTCAGCGTCTGTGCAAACCTTAACCTCAAGATGGGATTTCTACTACTTGTAAATACGTCAGTAAATTTACAACAGGATGACAGTAGGTATTGTAATATTTATTAGTCTAATTGTTTTTGTAAGAAACAAAAATCCATTAAAGTTAAAAAAATTTCATGTTTTTTTGTATTTAGAGACAATTTTCCGCCATCCCCCAGCATACATGTAGCACTATGAATTAAACCTTTATAGGAGAGTGCGAATTAAGCAATGACATTAAGAAATCTTTAATTTAATGATTAGTAATTTCTAGTCTTCTATGTACATGGAAAAACTGCCTTCTTTCTGTGCTATAGTACGTTATTGTAGCAAATTCAAAAATTTTAGCATTGTGTTTTATTTCTAGGTACGGAGGTGTGGGAAAAAATCACCATCAATGGAATTAGACCGCAACCCAGGGCGGAAAGTGTAGCTTTTACAGTATCTGAACTAGTATTAAATAACAAAACATCTTCGTTAGAAAATAAGGCAACTAGAACTCGCTTAAGGACGTGCACATCGGTTGATCGAGGAAGTAGACATTCCTCTTATATGAATAATCGTGTGGAACCTTACGAACAAACCTACGTATTCAGTCCATCGCATGAGGATTATACAGATGGCAGCGAGTTATTAGCGGAATCTACGCGTCCTAGTAAAACGAGCTTTTTACAAGAAATTAGTAAACTCTCTCAAATTAATATTGCTAGAATAAATAATAGGTGTAGTTATACAGTTTTAACAGAACGCCATACCGACAGTACGGAAAGTCTACTTAGACAAGCTGCCTTATCACCTGGTATAGATTACGAAGAATATGAATTTTCGACTCCTACTAGAGGAACTATGATCAAATCGAAGTCTGCTTATGTTATAAAAAAGAAATTTAGTAACGATGTAACAAGTACGGGTCAGAACGATAAGGAAAATTTGACCAAAAAGCGCGTAGAGTTTGATACTACGACTAAAAAAATTCCCAGGGATCCTATATCAGTGCCAAATTTTAATTTATTAACTCTTCCTACTCCAGTATTAACGCCTGTAGAAGCAGCTAGATTAGTATATTTAGATACTGAGGAAGAAAATTATCATTATGATGATGAATTTGCAATTCCGTACGGTAGTGTAACTCAAGTTAAAGCATCAAATATTGACTATAAAGATAATAAGACTGTTAAACGTGGCGATAGTTATAATTCTCATCTAGCATACGCTGACAATCCATTGTATCAACACATGATCAATTCTGGCTCTACAAAACTTGCCAGTTTTGCCGTACCTGAAAATTTCGACGAAACTGTTTCTTCAACGTCTGACTATTTTAGTATAGATACAGTTAACAGATTATCATCAGCTAGCAACTATAGCATTAAAATGAATAATGGCCAAGAAGATAGAAACAAAATGAAAATCAATGATGGGATTTTTGGATTCAGTAATCCAAACTATTTAGGACCTGATATTAAAAATTATTTGGAAAAAGAAAGGAGTAGAAAAGAATTTTCCAAAACGATTAACAATTTAACTAATGAAGATGTTAATATCTCTAATTTATCCGAACCGGAAGACATCTTAGAATTACAAACGTACGATGGAACTTTTAATAAAAACACAAAAGTATACTATAAGCATGTACGAAATAAAGGTCCACCTAAATCTTTGCCTTTAGAGACCCATTTAAGACTTAAAGGTGGCAAAAGTAGAGCAAGTAGTGCAAGTAGAGCCGAGAAAAATTCACTTAGAGAAGATAGATCTAAAGCAGAACCCGATACCCTCTCTAATGAAAATTTTATTCCATTATTTGTATTCATACTGGGTGGTAAGGAGCAAGGCCAAGTGACTGTTTTCCAAAGACCGCTTTCTATCTGGAAATTGAAGTTATTCTGAAAAAAAAATGTATAAAACGTATTTTATTTTACGAAACGATCCGTCTATTCCTAGAATATAAAGATAGTAATGTGCCAAAATCATTTTAAAAGGTTTTAGATTTACAAAATAGAGTTATAATAAAGCAAAACACCAATACATTATATTTTTAACACATACAAACACTATGAGAATATTTTATTTAATTACTATTTATGTTACTGTTATGAAGAAGGTTTTAGATATCTACAATTTTATATTATTATATTTTCACAATGAATTATTATACTACGGATAATGAATTATTTGCTATCAGAAAGATGAAAATTATTATAGTCTCTAGCAATTAAGTTCGACTCGTTGCAAAATATTTCAATTTGTTGGGGAACGCAGAATTTCACTAACTATTGAATACAATTTTTGTTTTGTATGTATATAACTATAGAAATCACATATTTGTACAATAAAATACAAGATGTTTACATAAAGTTGGCGGGGGTTGTTATGGCAGGGTAGGGCATTTAAATAAGAAAACGTTCCTTTGTAACCTTCTTTCTTAATTTATCATCACCACCTCTTCCTTCGATAAATCATTTAAATGTAGAAATGTAACTTCTTTTGATATTTTGTTATGTACAAGGACCAAGGATCAAGGCATTCCTATCAGCTAAGCTAGTGGCGTAATAGCACCACACTTGCTTCCTAGTCCGAGGATACTGGACTCGAACCCTGGGACTTCCTTTCTCAGTTTTCTGTAATTTCTCAAAATTCATGACAAACGTGAAAAGACAATATTCTAAGTCGATCTAAAGCCGCAGGCTGATGCCCCCTGTAATTGTTAATGAATTATTGTTATTACCAGAAAAATATGCTGGAGGAAAATCTAAATGGTTGACCTTGACTTACTAAGTGCTACTTAATCTATTGATATCACTACGAGAGTTGATAGAATTCTCTATTAGATTAATATAAAACATTTCAAGGAACAGTCGTTTGAAGAATTGTTGTTTAGTAGCAAGATAGCATTGAAATTATTAACTAAGTAACGATTAGTCTCATGGTGGTGTTATATTAAAGCCCTTGTGTTTGGATTTATCAATGTGATGAGAGCCATGATTTTTATGTTGTCGAATAAGTTTTAAAGTATTGGAATGTATACAGTAGATTAAGTAGGTAGTTTAGATGTTTGGTCACTATTTTTAGGGAAACCAGTATTAATATCTGCCATCAAATAGTATTTCCAGGTAATCTGAAATTCTTTAAGTATTGAGGCAATAGAAGAACTAAGAAGAAATATAAGAAAAGCCCATATAACGTCTACCAATATCTTGAGCATGTAAATTATGTGGTGTATTACGTTTATCATTGCATCTATATCTATCTGTTGATCAATTGTAACGGACAACTATTATTTGTCCTGTTTAACTAAACCCGATAACTTGGATACCGTGTATATGCATATCTTTTGACGATGTATGTAAGTACATAGTGGAGAGTTTGTGGAGATGGATTATCCATTGCTATTATCCATCGTTGTCAGCCGCTGGTTAGTTCGCAATAATTTCAATCACCAGACACAACTTTATTTTGTTCTTACTTCCGAAGAAGTCTCTCCGGTTAATTAGCACAAATTCTAAGACGATCATGTAGATAAACGAAATAGGTGAGTTCTTTATGGTTACATACGCAACAAAAAAACAGCTGTTGAATGCTTCAATGAACTTCAAAATTTTGTAATATTTGATAGTAGATCTTTTTCAGTTACTAGAGACTATATTTGGAGCAGTAGACTTATTGATATAATCGTTGGTACATGTAATATATGTATGTTTTCTGAAAAACTTGACACCAGGAAAAGACTTTAACTAGTCATAAACGGATTTCTGTCACTCAAGAGGAGAGGGTTCATGCGTTCAAGGTAATCTTGCTGTGTGATTAATGATCATGCGGATATAGTTTTGAGTTTCTAAAATAAATTGATGCAACACAAAATAATAAAAAAAAACATTAAAACGACTTATTAATCTTTATCAGATATTCCAAGTTGTTGAGCTTTTATTTGGTTTAAAATATTCTCAGGTAGACCTCCATATAGGAATAAAAATTTTATGCAAAAGATGTATTTACCAGCAATTTCATTTTAATTAATTCGCAATTTTGCGTTCTGCAAACATTTAATGAGTAAACTTGGTATCAAACATATATATTTTTTAAATTATTAATCTTAAACTACTACAACTACTTTAATCTAGATTTTATATCGTTCAAGTTAGATACAAGGCTGGAGAACTAAATACAATAAATTCTCATGAACGTTATATGAAGTTTCGCACAATTTTTGAGCATATCGGTATTTATACACAAGTTTATTTAATTTTATATTTTGACATTTAGAAATATATGTACGTTCATTAGTTTTGACTTTGGATTGAAAGGATAATGAAAATGATTTCGCATTTGACTTAGTTAATTAGACTGAGTAATTAATGCGTGAACCTTGAATGCGAACAAATTATCAAATATAATTCTTTATTATGTAAGTGACTTTAAAGATTGTTATAGATTTAGGAAAATAAAAAGTTGCTATATTTTCAATGAATATTCGCAAAATCACAATTTATAGGCGAAAATAACTAAAACATACATATATTTCGGATATAATCATAACTTATTTATAATCACAATTTAGCTCGTAAATCAATAAAACTTCTTTCTTTGCATAATTCTCATTAAATAAGGCTTGGCAACCGACTCAACAATCACCTAACGAGAAATTGTCTATTGATAATCATTTCAGTTTGTTCTTTCTTGCCGTTTTACTAGCACATACGAAAAAATATTTTGTGAAAATCATGTAATGATGGCTAATCTAATATCAATGCATATCTACTCACTGGAGATTGCCATGTGGATCAACATTGTAAAATTCTTTAGTATGTGGGAGTTTATTTTTAGTAGTTGAAAGTGATTTATAAAAGATTTTTGAATTTAATTGAATATATGTATTATTTATATCTGTTTTAAGATATACTTGATTAGTATTTCTCAATGTGTATCACCTAAGTTTTAACTATATACATAAATAAAATTATACGCTTAGGGGAGACTATCCAACAGTAAGCCGCATTTTCTTCAATTCAATATAACTTGCTTTTTATTTTAACTTTGTCACTTTTTAATTCCAAATATTGCCACATAACTACTCAAAGGTCATAATATAGATTTTATAGATATTAATATAACTTAGTTTATCGACATCACAGAGTAGAGGCATTTCTAACGAATATTTCATAAACTGAAGATTTCAAACGTGACAAAAGCCTTTTGACGACTTGGGTCCCCATAGCGAACTGGAGACGTCAAAGTTAATTTAATGTCAGTGAAAAGTCCCATAGATTCATCTGGAATGTTAGGAAATACAACCTTGTTTATTCTCATTTTCTGATTTCTAAAACAGCTGTATAAATAAATCGTCCTCTTCTGATAATAAATTTATTAATATTGGTTCTTCTTCTGTGGTTTTAGGGTCTTGGACCAATAACTTGAGCGTTTGGATTTTGGCCTTTACCTTGTCTTCGCTTATCCTTGGTCTTGCGAGCTTCTTCTTTTGGGAAATTTCTAAGCGGCTGTATTTTACTTTTGGAAAGGTAACAATTATTATTCTGTTAGCCTTGGTCAAATTAAAAACAAGAATACTGAAATGGCTATTGTGGTCAGCATCAATCATAAGCAATGGGTTCTCTTAGGTACTCTTATAATATTTAACCAAATGTTTCATTACTTGTAGGAATATGTCTGAAGTCATCCATCCACTAGGGTATGCCAGCGGCGATGGACCGGTTGGAATTCTTTTTAACATATGTGCTCTGTAGTTAGTTCAACGAAACACTATCGCTGCCCAGTGGCGTTTATTCTGTAGTATTTTGTAACTTCCGTTTTCCTACTTACTTACAGTTTTGACTGCTACTACTTCTTAGGCCTTTTGAACAGTTACTGTTGCTGTTTTATCTAATCTTTTTCTATGATCATTTCGTAACCTAATATTCTAGTCATTCACGGACAATGTATAAAACATTTGCAAGCATTCTATTACGTCTCAAGTTAGGGTTCTTATTTCACAGTGAAGATTTTATTCGCGTTGTTGTTTGGAGGTATTCGGATATCCTTAATATTTTTTTCCTGCTTTGCTTTTTTAACTATTATTATTAATTATTAAATATATTATTAATGATATATTTTTTGAACTACTGTTCTTAGACTTCAACTTTCTACAATAAGTTTTACTGCTGCTCTCATTCTTTTCTTTGAGATAGTTACCAATTTTTCTCTTTTCTATTTCAATACCCAAAAAAAAAGACAGCTTTTGTTAAGGTTTAGCGAGCCACATTTACGGGTAGAATTTTTCTAATCCATGCACTTTGTACATATAAAAGCGATAAAGCACCTTTATAAAATTATAAAAATGGAACACGTCCTGCTGTAGAGCAAAGCTTTATACGCCACTATTGGACTCTTAGATGTCATTTTGCATCATCTCTCGTAGAAATCAATCCAGTCGCATAAACGAAATAGACACGTAACCTTGCATAAAACAGGATGCGTCCCACTGTTGGGTACTCTCCGTGTATGATGGGACAGCGTCATTCGGAACCTTACTTCAAATAACAAGAACAATGATACCAAATAAATGATAATTACTATTTCTTTGGTTTGGAAATTTTCCTAGTAAAAGAGTAGAAATGATATTCTATAAAGTGACAAATTTCGCGTATTGCACCTTAAACCTGATCAGTATTTAAACTTAATATTTTATTATCAAAGTTTAAACAATGTAAAATGACATTTATGTATATGTCTACAATATGCATATTTAGAATTTAAAAATTCTATTTCCTTATTTGCATTAAACAAGGTTATCCTTTGAGAAGTGTTTACAGTAGAACGTAGCTACATAGACGACAAGAAATACATTTGAAATATTAAATGTGATCATATTTGAATTTATCCAAAGAACTGAGTGGAATCATAGTCAAGTCAATTAAAAGTAAACCAGTAGCTAGTGGTTAGTAAATCGTTTGAAAGTAGCAATTGATATCTCATGTGAAGGTCTGTAACCTTTATCACAATATTTGTCATGCCTATTAATCTGTTAAATGATACAATTTTCTTCAAGTTTGTTTTTATGTTAACTGTTGTAGTTTTAAGACCTTGTAATAAAGTATTTGTATTATTGTTTATTTGTTTCTGTTTTAATACTTTATATTTTAGTACTTTACACTGTTATTTCTTCGTTTGTGATCACTTTTGTTATAGCAAGTAGTATTCTGTTAGTTATGTTTAAAGTTTGTATTTTTGTTTTGTTATAAAAGTTTTATATTTTTTGATTTTGTAAAATTTATATATTCAATATGTAAGTTAATATTTTATTGAACGTAGAAGTTCTAAAAAATAAGCATTCTCTGTTTTACATCTATCGTTAGATGTAGTCTCCTCCTAAAGAGTAAATGAGTTTATAAGGTTAGTGAATGCTTGCATATAAATGTAGTGTGTAGCAAACATTGAACAATCTTCCAATTTAGTAAACTAGTCCTAAAATATATACACAATTATGAAAGAATAACATAGATACTTAGATATAATTAAAGGAATTTTGCAGACAAGTAGATTTTATATAAAACTTCTTTGATATGACAATTCGTCCAATGATATTTGTAGAACCTAGAAAAATAAACATTAAACAGGAAAATTATTGGAATAATTTCGCATAGCTTTTATACAAATAGCGAATTTATATTTGTGACTTACATTTCAGACATATTTAAGTACTTACAACGCAGAACTTTATTAGAACCACCAATCATTATGTTATTCATATGATTATTGTATATAAACTCCATGTAAATATAATTTAAATTCTTTAAACAGATAACCAGGTATGGCGTTCTGTGGTATGTATTTACCAATTTTTAGAACACAGAAAATTTGCTTGTAATTCATATGTAGTTCAATAATTAAAATAACATAGTTAAGTAGTTGTATTATAATTTATTGTTGATGGATATTTAAATATTGACGAAACAATAATATGTGATTACAATTATTACAATTACAATTTCTCTTCCATTCTTATATCACCTTTTTTTCTACATAAAAAAGTTTATGCTGAACTGTTCATGTACTAAATCACAACTTAGCAATCAGTTACCGTTAAAAATAAGATTCTACTTCTGCATTATGTTCTTTTCACGAAAGTAGTTATTATCTGTATTATGAGGTTATTATTATGTTGAAAAAATATTTTTAATATGTAGTTTTCTTTATCTCAATAGTGTTGTTTTCTCCATGTCCATGTTGTTTTTTCTTATCGGAATCAACTGTGTTTTGGCGTTTATGAATTTAACAATGCGTAGGGGAGAGCAAGGTAATTGGAGCCTACTAAGGGAAAATGTCTATAAAATCTACGTTTGTTTACATTGTTATAATTTTTAATTAGGAACTTAAACCTCGTTTATTTGTCTATCTTTTCATGAACGTTTAAATCAATTGCAGCCATGCATTAACGTACAATAAAGATTTTACAAAAAACGTCAATCGCTTCCATTACCCCTTCAATGCGGGTAATGAGTGCCCATTTGACGCTCATACGGGAAATGGGAGCCATAATTTTCAATTCTGATGAATTATAATGAATCTACCGTCCATGAAGCTTTTCTAGTAGTACGATCTCTTTTACGCGGCATCTAAAACAAACAAAAATATATAAACTTAAAAATACATTGGAAACTATAACGAGGTAATATGTATGTATGTATGTCTGGTAGTGAGAGCCATGTTGGCTCGCATTACCTGCTGACCACCGTTTTCAAAAGTAATAGCACAAATACATATGTTATTCAACTTTTAATCACAATTTAACGAATGGCAGTTGAAAAAAGACGAATCTCGGTATGTAATAAGCATAAACATAACAAATAATAATATATCTTTATGCTTACCTGGACGCTAGCAATCGGCTGTTTTTTTATAGGACCGGAACGAAAAACACACAATCGTCCCTCATGACACACTGCAAGGCACGAAAGACTCCTGCGTATCAGACGAACTATCTTGATGGTTAACGGAAACGGCCACATCCTTAGAGACACCCGAAAGTGCATATGTCCCGTCCAGCACCATCGTTCCCATTACCCGACCGCACTCATTACCCTGCGCTTCCCTACTTAATACTTTCAAATTTTATGTTCTCGACATTAGGTAATTTAATTTATTTGATTTTTTACGAGCTCGAATATTCGTATAAATGAAATATAATGACTATTTGCCAAATACTAATAGTATTCTCTTCGGCGTATGTACGCTTCGTGGACGAAGACAAGCGTCCGTTGATGTCCGTTTCCTTTTGTGACTCGTTCGCAGCCGCCGCTTCGATGCAAGATTTGTTTTGCGGTTCGGACGTTTTCTTTCTTGTAACTTTCTTTATCAGTATTTTTTAATAGCTTCATGCCGGCCCTTCACCGGTAATCACGGCTGTTATACTGATTATTAATAATATACAAAAAATCACAAGTTTTGAAGCCCTAATTAACAAATAGAATATAATGATTGCTGCACGAACTAACCACTTCTACTAACACACTACTAACTTCCTTTTCATTTCTCACCACCGAAGTAAACTTTATCACATGATTTTTCAGGCGAAATTTAAAAAAAAGGAGATATTCTTTCAATTGACACGTGTATGCAATAACATATTGAAAACGCAGATGTTTCCTAGCGAAGATTAAGGTGTTCGTTAAATTTTAACTATTGCGGATTTATAAAGTTTAACATAGAGAAAATACATATTATACATACAGTCAGGGGCGTATAGCCTTTAGTGCATTAGATGAAATAAGATAAAAATAACGTTTTTTTTAAATAGGTACTTAAGAAGTGCTAGTATTCCTCACTTCATTACAAGATGTAAAATAATTTAAAATGATTGAAAAAGTGCCTGCCATTAGAACAGTTGATATCACTACTACCTGAGTCAAATGACATAAAGGGATGTATTGTTGAGGTAAGTAATAGAGGAGACCGTAATAGAAAACAGGTATGGTTCCACTATGATGCTCCACATGATAACGATGCAGTTAATAATAAGAGAATTACTTTCGTACGTCCATACATACATGAAAATATAATCAATAACAACATGAGAAAAACATCTATTGTATAGTCCGATTGATTTTTATTTGAGTTCACTAGATGCTATTCTTTTGGGAACAATTGCAAGTTAACCGAATTTAAATACTTAAGCTAGAAATATCAAAAACAAAATTAGGTATTCAGTTTTCAAGCAATAAAGTATGAAACACTTTTAAGTGTGAAATGATCTCGGTGACCATATTGAAGAAAATTGTTTTGAATACAGATTTCTTGGGAGCGATGTGTAAATTCTGCTTTTCTCATTTGAAAGATAAACATGCAAATTGTTGGGTTTTAGTACATATATGTATGTATAAAGTATCTCAATTAAATTTACCTCATATTGCGTTCGTGGATTGCGGATTTTACTGTTGACTGTAAGAAGATCAAAATGCTTGTCAATTTTAGAATAAACTAAAGAATGGACACATTTTTAACTATCCATGATATTGTTGCGTCAGTATATTTATGTACACAGTTATGTTATATATATAAGTTCATAGAAAATATCGATTGTCACGTCTATATCTTGAAATTTAAACATCCATTTATTGAGTATTTGATGCAAAACTTAGGTAACCAACAAGTAAGAGTTGCTCTCAAATAAACTTAGGCAAATACTAACCAATACTAGGTAAGTAGTATGTAATTTTATTACTGTACTCTTTTTATAAAATTATATCTTTAAATTTCTTTTAATTTTCTCGTTATTTCCAATTTTTCTTATTGTTGAAAAATTTGAACAGGTACGTAACGCACCTATGCGTTGTGTTGAAAATATATCTAGAATAAGCGTTTGCGACTTATATTTTTATTTTGTATTAAAATTGATAACTATCGGTTTATCTAGTTGGATTAGGAAAACCTAACGCAAATATTTATCTTTAAGACAATGATAAATTTGCAATATAATCTTATATTTGTGTGAGCTGTAAGTTACAAACCTTGTAAAGAACTGTATTATATTCTTTCTGTATTTTTGATGTTGTAAAAAGATGGAAAGGCCTATATATTTTTGAAAAGCAAAATTAAAGAAATTGTATTTGTTCCATTATATTTCCTGTTGTTGTTTATGTTTACGTTCTGTCCATTGTGTAATAAATGTTGGCAGTATAGCAAATATCTTTAATTTCCTCATGAAATCCTTTCCTAAAAATTTATTCCTCCAGGAAATAAAATATATCTTGCTTTAAAATTATACATACCTTTCAAAATATTGAGAATACCTATATTAGTTTTAAAAACAGATAATACTTAAGCATTGTGATTTACAATTACCGTGTTTAAATGCAGTTTGCCATAAACATTTCTTAAGTGATGTACCAATAAACAAACGTATAGCTGAGGTTACTCTACCTTTGAATCGACCTTTATAGTTATTTCGCCAGCCATTCTGACAGCGATAAGTAATAACCGTTTTGTGTGAGAAGAGAAATCATTCGTTATTTTAGTCTATGTAAATTTGTTCTCCCAATGCCTATGCCATGTAAATTACAGAAAACTAACATTGCCGCCAAATTTATAACTAGGTTAATCACGTTGTAAAACACACCTAAATTTGATATATGTATGTACATGCATGGACAATTATAAAAATCAGTAGTATCAGTAGTATAAGTAACAGCAAAAATAAAATGTGTGGTTCACTACAATGTACGGTCCCCATAGAAGGCTATCATTTGTTATGTGACAGAAAACATCAAAATATTGTATTCCTATGCCAAAAAGGCTTTGAACTACAAACCAAATACGATAACTTCAGCGTTTTAAAGGAGAGCATTTCTTTAAGAATACAACATTCCATACCAATATGTGTAGAGTTTATGGTGTCAGATTGTGCACACTGTATTAGGTGTATATACAAATCTATACCAGTAAGTAAATGTAGGATTTGTAATAAGAAAAGAAAATTAAAGTTGTATAATTAAATATTCTCGTATCTTTTTCGATGAATGTGCACACATGTGTATAAAAGTCAATTTTATATGAAGACGGCAGTGCATAGCGAAAATAATTAATAAAGCAAAAGAAACATACAATTGTTCTTATTTATGGAATAAATAGTAGAATAAGATAAAAAATTACAAGAAGTTTTCTTTGTGCTATATGTATAATAATGATTTATATCGTATTTGTCAACGGTGTAATATGAAAATTGACACAAGATCACCCAACAGATGAGGAATAGGCTATGATAAGCGCAACCCTGTTTTCAACATTGTAATGCGCAGTATGAGTCTTTTGACGGAGTTCTGCCCTGTATATTTAAATTCCTAGTTTGTAATACTCATCAAAGAATGTATATTCTAATCTTAATCAAAATAAAGATTGTGCAATATAAGAGAGCGTTGTTTATGAACCTTATCTGAATTACATATGATGTCTAGCAATGTCAGGTCAGAGACAGATAGCCGTCGTAAACAGACAATGTCTGTGTTGTCGAGTACAATATGCATAGAAAGAAGTAACTAGATGCTGACAGTGGAAAATTGTGAAATATAAATACGCACCGAATACATCAATGAATATTCAGTTTCGAATATACAGTAGGTACACGAGCTGTTAAAATGATTTCTTCGACGACGCTATCTAATTCGAGCGATCGCGATGGGGAACTAGAGGAGCCGACGTCAACTGCTACGAGTGATCGAGGTAAAGAATCTGATCGGCCAACACCATCCACTTCGACTCAGCCTGAGAGGGAATCGGTGGAATCGACACCACCCACGTCGAGAGTAGATCACCTATCTACTTCCCCAACAACTGAGAACGCTACAGATGCAGCTCTGGGGAGACCACCGACAAAAAATGGTATTTTAGAAAATCTGGAACAACTGCGGGAAAAATTCTCCAGAGCAGTAGCAGGACGATTGTGGAAGAATTGGGTCCTATACCTAATGCGATGGCTGCCCTCACATGTGGAAAAGCAAACCCAGGCGCTGGTGGCAGCAAAAACATATATAAGCTCATCCAAAGCGTATATTTTGACAATGTACGACAGAAATATCAATTGCTATGGGTCCGAGAGAGAGAGCGTACAAAATGAAGACCATCTTTTAACGGAACCAGATCGAGAGTCTAAAGTCAGCATACCGCGAAAAAGTCGAGGAGCTACGCCAAAGAGATTTAACCAATCCGATTCTCGCTCCAAGCGTAGAGGGTTTAACATACGAGTTGTACTGTATACTCTGCCTGGAGGAGAGACGTTGCATATTATTTAAGAACTGTAAACACCTAAGTATATACGATACGTGCCATATACGATTATTGAACTTGGACGACTTCCGATGTCCTATGTATAGGATGGAGGGTGCCACGATATTTTATAATTAGGTTAGAAATTGTATTGTATTAATTATTTGTAAAGTTAATTTTAAAGTAAAAATGTTGACTCTTACGTTGCGGGATTTGTAATATTTGCTTTAGTAATTTTAAATAATTCACTGGTCCAATTGGGCAAATAACCTTTTTCAAAATAGACTTGTATTTACTTATACGTACAATTTCACCTACTTTAAATTTGCGAGAACCTTGAACGTTAGGTAGCAGTACTACTCGTAAGAGTAATATGTTGTTTTATTGCACTGACTTTTATTCTGTCCTCATTTTTTCGAAATATCTCGATTAATATTAATTTGAGGTCATATGTGGTTTAGTATTTTTCTATTCACAACTTATTGCTCTTTTAGAATTTGATAAAAAAATACTATATGCTATTAAAAAAAAAAAAAATGTTGACCTTGCTATAACCTTTGTATCTTTCTTTATAGTGATAACAGTGGCGTCATCGAATGAGCACCTTCATATAGTTAAACTTTTGTCTAATACTCCTACTTTTTTTCATAACAAGAAGATATTACAGTGTTACACTTTAAATAGTCCATCCTGTAGATTGAAAATATTTTTATTTGAGAGCAATCATAATTATATATTTAATGTTTTCTTGTTAAAGCTACTTATTACGTAACAGAAATAAAACACAGATATATAGATTTAAAATAGTTTTATTTGAGAGCAATAATAATTACATAATGTTTTCTTGTTAAAGCTACTTAAGTAACAGGAATAAAACACATGTATTTAGAAAGAAAATATTTATTATACATATATGTAGTAGTAGTATAATTATACATACATATAGATATATATTCGCGATACACGCGTAACGCGAAAATTAAAAGCCCTCTATCATCCACCAGAGTCCATAGCTCATACCCTCCTGATATAGTGAGGATGGTAGCCCCTTCTGTCGGCGGCCTGATGATCGACCCTTTAGGATCAATGAAGAATGCCGTCTCCATGTGCTAAAATCAAATTTAGATAAATATGTATATAAAACAAAAGATGCAGACAACTACTTTACTCTCATATTCGTCGGGAGATGGAGCCGCACAAGGTTGGAGATTACTATTATTTCTTCTGCAGTAGCTATAAATATAATAACAACAATTAATGCAAGTCACAGATTACAAAAGTCGTAATAAACTTACACATTGTGAATAGCGAAAGGTAGTAACATTTTTCGAAACCAAAGAAGGTTATATAGTAAGAAGATATCTCTTATTTTTGATAATCTTCATGCACGCAGTCATGAGTATTGCTGAATCGCGGTGCCTGTAACAATTAATCTCGTCTACTACATTGTGTGTGGTTATCTCTTATCGTTGCTGATAAAGTTCACGCACGAACTCAGTATATGCTGCACCTTTTATTTACAATGTATGTGTACTACTTAGTCTTACAATGTAGGTATATATAAAAACGAAGTGTTGCATCTGTCATCAAAAAGTTTTTTCCAGATTACTCTTACAGTATAAACGAAGAACTAACATACGTTATACGATGGAGTTCGAAAAATTGGAACTGCCAAATTAGAATTATGCACAATTATACAATGTATATTTAAAAATGAGATAACTTTCATTAAACGATTCACTGTTTTGAAATATAACTATACAGTAGATTACAGTTATTTATAGCATAGAAATAATTAGTATTATTTAAAACATTTTACGTTAGTTTTCGGAAATATAGGTACATACATTCTTATCGCTTTCTAAATTAACTATGCAATCAGAGTTAACAAATTAACAAAGAAATTCGACTTTCTGATGTCTTTTTACGTAAATCCCATCATATAACAGTATATAATAACCTCGATGCCTACATACATAATATACTTATTCAATTACACCACCTTGTTTTAATTCTTCAATTTATAGACAGTATTTTGTTTTTGTGGCTTGTATTTCCAGCGTTTTGAGAAGCGATTAGAAGCCTAAGTCGTTCAACTAATTCGTTAATATCATCCCAATATACATACTGATATGGAGTTTTCAACGGGCCTGTCTACTGATGCCTCTGCCTGAACTAATGACCGGTTTTTGGCTAATAAAACCAGCCCGACAATGCATTTTTCTGTCAAAATATGTTTCTTATGTTAAAAGCTGTAGGGAAATATCGCGGCCGAGCGAAAAATCGATTATATTCGAACGACAGATATCGATCAGCTGTTGAAGCTATAAATTATAATATAATAAATCCCTGACCGACTGGTAATTTTTTAATCGTACCTGGTTCAATTTATGATAATTGTGTCAGCCTACCTACGCCTTTATTTGACAAAAGATTAAATTACACCTATACAACTTCTAGCTGTTCTGAAATTGCGCGAAAAAGTCCATACGATACCTAATCAATACGATCGAACACCTTCTGAACAACTGCTGAGCATCTTCTGGTCTACTTCTGGTCCACTTCTAGTCCGCTTCTGGTTCCCTTCCGATCTACTACACAGCCAATCTGTGTTAGTGCTGTTTTTTGAACACAACTCACCTGTGTTAAAGCTGCTTTTGAACACAGCCCACCTGTGTTAGAGCTGTTTTTGAACACAACTCACCTGTGTTCGAGCTGTTTTTGAAAACAGCCCACCTGTGTTGGAGAATTAGTTCGAAATATTGCAGCTAACTGATTACATAGAATTATGCACAATTATACAATGTATGTTTAAAAATGAGATAACTTTCATTAAACGATCCATTGTTATGAAATATAACTATACAGTAGATTACAGTTATTTGTAGGACAGAAATACTTTGTATTATTTAAATTATGATAAAAACATTGTACGTTAGTTTTTGGAAATATAGGTACATTCTTATCGTTGAAAAGTGTATTGTTGACAGTACATTTACTTCGTTACATTCTTGATGCGATGTCCTTTCATACATATGTTTCTGTTGTTTTAAAACGCACAATACATATGTACTTTGCCGGACATTTTAAAACGAACGCTGAGAAAGGAAGGTGAACCTTACGCATACCGGGACGGGAATCCTCTGCGGCGAATCGGGGAAATACATCTTCTTATCAGAGTCGCTATACATACATATGTATATAAGATTAAGGGATTAACTTACCTGCTTCCCCCTGACTGTATTCGCCACCGGTTTGCATACGATGCAACTTTATTGCTAAACGTTCGTTTTAAGATGTCCAGCATAGTACATCCCGGATATTCTACCTTTTTTTCAATATTCTATGTATTACAAATGCATTTTTATAACATGTATAGAATGGGAGGGTTTGATGTGACTTACACCTCTTATTATATATTTTTGTATTCATAAATGTGGACTAGTCTGTCGAACTTCATGAATATCATTTCATTTTAATGTAATCGGAAAGTTACAGAAGAAAGGTTATATAATTTAAGACTGTGACAAGATGCGTTTCTTTTAATTGGAACACATTTAATACGAGCCGCCACTGTAAAGCAGCATTGCTGGCCATCCCTTCTGTAAGTATATGTATATTCGGAAGTAGCAGTTTTAGCAATGATGAATAAAATTAGTATTCAACAATACACCAGTTGCATGTGGAAACATTTTGTCTAGAATACTGCAAATTTAGTTTATTAGGCCTTATACTAGAACGCGGCGTTTATATAAAGGAAGTGGTTGGTTTGAATACATACATACCGGTTGATTTCAGACATAGGATAAATAAATAACGCTATAAGAAGTATATAAGTTCGAAATGATATTGATAACATCATAAGTGAAGCATCAGATATAATAAGTAATGAGTCGCTACCACCAGCAAAATGCAAACGTCGAAATAACAGCAGATTTGATCATCGGATTTCTGCTTTAGAGGTGTGTGATGTTATTCTAAATTGCGCAAAAGATGGATTTCATTTTAAAGAGCATCTAGCAGTAGCATTACTTTTTTTTTTCGAAATACTTTGGAGATTACTGCAGTAAATTTTCCGAGGATAAACTCACTTCCGCATATTCCTATTATGCCACACTTGATAAAGAAAGATTACGAACTGAGCTGTCTGTTATTTATTCAAGAAATGATTGCAGAACAATAAATGGCGCACTACGTCTCCTAAAATTTTCAATAAAAAACAATCTAGGAGATACGTTGAAGGAGACTAGAAAATTATTAGAAATTTTGATAACAACGCCCATGACAACAACAGAGGCTGAACGATGTTTTTCATCGAATCGAATTAAAACATTTCTTAGAAATTCAGTGACCGAAGATCGTTTAACAGCTCTTTCCATGCTATCTATTGAAAACAAAAAATTATTTCCGAAATAGACAATTTTAATGACAAATTACATTTGAAGATTACATTTGCGAACCGAAAAGAACGTAGAATAGACTTAATTTATAAGGAATAATGTTTGATAAGTAGTTAGATAAGTAGTGCCTAGACTCTTATTTTTTGCGAACCGAAAATAACGTCGAACAGACTTAACTTATAAGAAATATTTTTTTGTTACCAAAGTAGTGCTTAGTGCGTGACTCGTGACTCTTATTTTTCTTGTGTGGCAATTGACAATTGTTCCAGAAATCCAATATTTCAACACGGAAGGCGGAAAAGGACGATAAAATCGATGGGAGACAACCCCCTTACAAGGTAAATTTTTTTTAATTGCAGAACACCTTAAAACTTTTACCACGAGCCGCCACTGTAAAGCAGCATTGCTGGCCATCCCTTCTGCTACCATATAACGACTTATTGACTCCATGCTTAGTCGTGTAGTGATGGTACGCGCTCTTCGCGGTGAATACTCTCGCTATTGATGCATTCCCTCTCAGCAAAGTTGCGCCGCTCTCCTAGTGAGAGTAAGTTACGCTACTTAGCACTACTTCTCTACCAAATTTTATTGCGTTAGAATCACACCTTCATATTATACCGGGTGTGTTTGTCACTTTCTTCCAACAGTGTATCTATTCAATTTTTCAAATGCTACACCTCGCCCTTTATGCAGTTTTGTTTTATAATTTCCTCGAACTCTCATTATAATGCTTGGGATTATTTTGTAATAGTATTAGGAGCGAAACCAATAGTATGTATTATAAGTACAAATCTGGACGTCAGTTATATAAACGCTCTCTAAATTCGTGCGGTGCATCATTATAGACCAGCTTATTCTCTACACATGTTGTACACCGTGTCAATGTTTATCGGGATTCGGAAATTCTGGAAAATATCGAAATATGTACAAAACTGAAGATCACGAGAAATATATACGGTTCGACCTTTGATGCGTTTCATCATTCTGTCCTTCAACAGATACAGACTTTCATAAACTAACGAATTCGTTATCAGGATTTGTAAAAAACTGGTTATTTATGCGTGCATAGATGACCGAATATCTAGCTGTTTGTAGTTCTAATGGCATGTATGTACAGTCTCTTTCTAAAGTAATTCTAAGAATGCTGATGGATTGATATCAATAATACTTTCCGTTTAGCGTATTATATTTAGGAAAACTGACCATCCAAGTTTCCGGAAATCCTCCTAAAAAATATATAATTTTAATATATTATAGGTATATACATGTAATTATAATTTTAATATCATTTAAACGAATATTACGAGTATAAATTTTTATACCTCATGGTTAGTTTTCCTAAATATATAATATGAAACAATGTACTTTCAGTTATTATTAAAAACGACTTTCAGATTCTTCCGATTTCAATTATGTATAATTTATCTTTATATTCCCATCTCATTCTTATTTTATTTACATGTTAAGATGGACAAATCAACTGTTACATCCAATCTCATTTATTTTGTCAAATATCGAGTTTTGTCATTGGTCTCGCCTGTTATGACGCCTTGTTTTGCAAACGAAATATCGTTTAGTGATAGCGACTATGATTGAATCAAAGAATTTTTCAATTTGAATGATTTAACCGAAATGTCTTCGAAGTTTTAAATAGCATGCTATAAATGTAATTATACGTTTTAAGATACAGCTTCTCCCATGCAATTTATAAATTTATAATTTATAATAGTTATTTAAATAAAAAATTTAAGTTTGGTTGATGGGATTTGAATTTCAGACTTAGTTTAGATTCTTTCCTATTACATCTATCAATTACATCATTTAATAAAACAGCATTGATTTTTATGAATATGTAATATATTGTATTACATGTAATATATTGTATTTAACAATGACAAATTAACATTTTTAGATTTTAACATATCAAAAATACAAAGTACTAAATACTATTATACGAAATTGAAACTTTTATTAATAAGACCCTTTCAACATTTGTCGAAAATGAGTTTTTCTTTTATGCACAAACGCAGGGATGATTCTTTAAGCAGCAGCAATAGTCGGCCGTAAAGTTTGTATTCCACCTTTTCTCTTGATGGAATTACTCTTCTTGTTCTTCTTTGACCAAGATTTTCGACAAAAAATAAGTTTTTATTTGTCAAAAGTGGGCATTCAAAAAGTGAATTTTGATGCTCGTGTTGTTTGAAGTTTTACAAGCAGACGATAGATTAGGATGTTAAATGCCTTTTTATTTTTGAGTTGTAATATTTGACATCAAATATATAAACAAAAAAATTCTTGCCACACCATGTAGCCATAGCAAATGGCAAGTGCAAAATTTGTCTTTAACTTCATTTTGGAAGACACGGGCATGATATACCTTATGTGCTGTCGCCTAATTTATCGTGATTACCTAGGTGTACGTCGAAGTAGGTATAAAAGATTTTCTTACAACATTGTCTTTGGTTAGTGGGAACAAAACCACCATGTATATAACAAATATATACATATTCTGCTTGCTATACTAAAAGAAAAACCTAGCATAAGAGGTGTTTCCAGTGTACTGCAACTGCACAAAGGATATACCATTTACATATACTCTGTGGTTGACACAACAAGTCATTTGTAGGCCCGAAGATAATTGAAACATGCACAAATTATTGTATCGATAAATATTTTATGCGATTACGAACACAAGGATATATAAGTTTGTAAACCGTGGCTGAAATTATAGTTACATATATATAGATTTACGTATACATGTCTCTTCGAAACGAATACGTTGTTGCTAAATTCTGAAAAATCTGCACGTGATAGAAACAAATAGACTTCGGTTCAGTAATCAATAAACATGTATAAAACCCTGGAATATGCTTCTATTTAATCCCCTGATACTCTGTAAATCATCCAGTGTAATGTAATTATTACTGATTCTTAGATGTCTATTGCACGTGATAAAGGATAATGGAAAGGCGTATAGTTTTCTCAGAAGTTAGATATTAGAAAGCAGCAGAACAAAGCAGAAGCTGAAGTCAATCACTGAAGTAATAATTAAGTTTCTTCTGTATAATCGATTTATAGATCGTGTGGTAACTTTCAAAGGGAATGTTGAATCAATTAAATAATTAACCATTGTACTCGCAAAATTAATAAGAGAGATAAAATCTAAATTCTAAAGTGTTCGTAAGAATATCGAATACAAAGTTAGATACGAACATAATTGTCTGTAATTTGAGACATATTTTATATATTTTACGAATTAACATTTTATTTTATATAAAAATAACAGTATAATAATTATATGCCTTTATATTAATAAGACCCTTGCAAATTTGTCGAAAGCGACCCTGGAACTGGAGGAAATTGATATGGATGCATCGCAGGCGTGGTTATACACCGGTATTCCAAACCTATTCCAAGAAACGGAGGGGATTTTTCGAAATTGTCAATGGGCTATTCAAAAAGTGAATTTTCAACTGTGTTGTTTATATTGGATTACAAGCAGACGATAGCTTATAAAAAAAAATACTTTTAACATTTTTGAGTTGAATGACATCACCAAATACCAAATGCCGACCATGTAGCGATAAAGATGAATATCAAGTGGAGCAATTTGTCTTTGGACTTCATTTTGGAAGACACGGGCATAATAACGTCGCTGTAAAATTTATCGTATTACCTAGCTCCAGAAGATTATCTTTTCTTACAACATGGAAAAGATTTTCGAACAAAACCACCATGTATATAACAAATATTTCTGCTTGCTATACTAAAAGAAAAACCTAGCATCTAGGTGTTTCCACGATAAATGCAACTGCTTTGAGTTTAAACTATACCATTTAACATATACTCTGTCAATTACACAACAAGTCAAGGCCGGACATATTCCCAACAAATTATTGTATAAATATTTTATTTTGAAAACACAAGGATATATAAGTTTGTAAATCGTGGCTGATATTATAGTTACATATACCTAGATTTACGTAACATGTCAAGATACACTAAATTCTGAAAATTCTTGGTATACGTTACCCTTGCAGAAGAAACAAATAGAATCAATAAACATGTATGTGGAGATTGGTAATGGATGCTTCTATTTAATCCCCTGATACTCTGTAAATCATCCAGTGTAATGTAATTATTACTGATTCTTAGATGTCTATTGCACGTGATAAAGGATAATGGAAAGGCGTATAGTTTTCTCAGAAGTTAGGTATTAGAAAGCAGCAGAACAAAGCAGAAGCTGAAGTCAATCACTGAAGTAATAATTAAGTTTCTTCTGTATAATCGATTTATAGATCGTGTGGTAACTTTCAAAGGGAATGTTGAATCAATTAAATAATTAACCATTGTACTCGCAAAATTAATAAGAGAGATAAAATCTAAATTCTAAAGTGTTCGTAAGAATATCGAATACAAAGTTAGATACGAACATAATTGTCTGTAATTTGAGACATATTTTATATATTTTACGACATTTTATTGATATAATAATAATAATAATAATAATATAGAATTTATTGGCAAAAATATAAAGAACAAAGTTACATGATCTAGACAGAAAAAAAACACAACAAAGCCAAATAGACTAAATCGCCTAGTATCCATTATAAAATAGATAAGTTCGGCGTTCTTCCTTTAACCTAGGTAAAAAAAGAAAAGAAATTAAGAAGACAATAAAAAAACATAAAAAATATATGAATAACTAATAAATTAACAAACTTTTATCCGTTCTAGAATCGCAAGTAAGGACAATATATAGAAAATATACACATACTGCATTGGAATGACAAATTATGTGAAGTTAACGTAGTACATATCTACATACATTATAACTATAACTATAAACATACATACTTGGCACATTACTCGTATCAGTAACGCAAATAAGGAATGTTATTGTTATTATTGAATATTAATGAGTGTATTTTTTTAAGATTTTTGGATTGTGCATACTGTAGCATTCATATTTACAGATGGAAACACTAAGTTGTTTAATACTTTGGATACATTATAAGAAAAACTACGTTTGAATACTTCAAGCCGGTGACGTGGAATTGTTAACAGCTGTGGGCGTCTGATATTAAGTCCATGTTGCTGGTGTCTGTAAGATATTTTATTATATAAGTACGGAGGCTTTTTTGTCTTTATGATGCTAATAAAGAACACAGCATTGTGAAGTAGTCTAACATTCTCCATATTCAATGTTCGCGTTTCCTTTTTCGAAAAATAAAAAAAAACAAATTTTCTGAAATAATTTTCCGTAGCAATGGAAAACGGACTTGTTGCGTGATGCTTAGGAATCAATGATATTTGAATCAGGCACAAACAACTGAGGCTGAAATAGCAAAGAAGTCAATGGTTGCATTCATATTGACATTGTTTGGGCAAAATTCGCTGTGTTGCAAAATATTTAAATATTATAGTTTCTTCTAAAGTGTTTCGGTACTTCATCTGCTAATATAGTAATCAAAATAGCACGTTTTTCCAATTCTGATGTGGGCAGTAGTTAGATTTTTCAGAGTTTTACACTAACAATAAGCGAAACGATTAAATCTTAGGTTCGTAAATTTTCTCTTATTACCTCACTCATTAAAGCTCTATGGCAGTAAGTAATTTTGTAAGTATGCATAAGCGCAAGCTTCACAGGTTTACTAAATATAGTAAGTTTTAGATAGCGATTAGAAATATCACGGAAAAATCAATAAAAGTTGCGGCAAAAATTTTAAAAAGAAAATTTAAAATCATGAACTACAGCAATAATACCCAAGATCCCAACATCCCTCATACCCAACATACATTGCCTATGGTTACCTGCTTTTCATACAGATGTTTTTAGAGGTTTCTCGTTTCTACCGCTAATGAAGCCCATTTGAGTTGATAATCAAATTATTAGATGAAATGTATATATTTAGATAATGTACCTATATTAAATAACAGCGGTTCTCTATTAATACAGGTATTGGCGCCCCTAATTATCTTCGAAGTAGTGTTAATAGCCACATGTTCAATAATGGTGTGTGTACCGTATACCAATATATGCTAATTAGTTTTGAGTTAATTCAAGGAAGCGTTTTATATCATCTGTTAACATTTTACGATGTTTAATATTTTAAAGCGGGTCGTAGTTTGCTATCCGCGTTCTATTAATTCTGACCTTTATTTTTTTATTGGTAATTAACACACATTTCATTTATTTTTGCGGGAATATCGTAACAGGAAGCCGTGGCAATTTTATAGCAGGGTGTGTACACAGTAATTACAAAAGGCTTTTTCGGTTGTGGTTTACATTTTTTTGCTTCTGTTTCTACATGTAAAAGCGGCTGACATCGAATTTTCATATTGACTCAGATTTGGAATTCTGTAAACAAGTCGCGGAGTAACAGATATTAATCCTCCAAATATTTGTTTTATTTATTTTTACTAACTACTTATTGCAAATAAATAGATCAACTATTAATCTTACCTTTTGGTTTTCAGGATGATTCCAGTTTTAATGCAAGATATTAATACAATTCACAATAATGAATAGTTTAATACTTGAAATAAACAATAATTAACAAATAACAAAGCAAGGTTGAAATGATTGTTCACACATGACATATGTTTGCTTCTTCTCTTAAGATGAGATACTTGGTCGTGTGTGATCGTTAGTGGAATCAGTGCAATTAGCGGTAAAAGTAAATTGCATTGTTGCACAATATAGGCGACGCAGCTAGCGATCGTGTAATAGGAAAGGGCCAAGGTGTTATATAAAAAGATTCCGATTTTACAAAATTAAGACAGATTTGTGATGGTGCATTTGCAAATTCACTAAATAATTTTAAAGATTATATTAATTATGCATGTGTTACATCTGTAGATATCGAACAGTGTTTCTTAAAACACATCAAGGCGTTGACCGAGACAAATTCAGTAGCTTATCTTTGCTCTATTCACTTCTTATTGCTGCAGTAAGGTAAGTATTTCCTACATATGTACTGCCAGTACTCATCCATTATATGATATATGTTTCTTGGTATTATTTACTACAACGAAATTTATTTTGTCACATAAAAAGAAATTGACCAGATTATTGATAGCTAATGCAAAATTCTGAAGTGACAGTTCAGTATACCGGTAAGATTTCAGGTGAAGCAACGACGGAGGAGTGTCCAAGTCCCCACTATAACTCGCTACCTTACTTTACTACCGCTCTGGTTAACGGAGGGGAGTACATATACGTAGTTGTTTAGTTGCTGGGACTGACACATGCGCTATAGAATCGTTGCGTTACGAGAAATCTTACCGGTATAATAGATGCGTCTAAATTATCTGTTGAAATTAATAGAGTAAGTCCGGGGAAGAACGGTAATCTGTTAACTGTAAAAAGTCCGAACTTTGCTTTCAAATAATAGCAATTATATACAGTTGTTATATTACCCGATAAATTAGTTAATTTTTTGTTTGTATTAATATCAGAGTACTACCACATATAAGTTACCTACAGATAGCTCGAGAGAATACAATATCCATCACGGTATTTCATCTCGAATGGATTCCCATTTGAAACCGACTTACAGAGAATATATAACTAGCACCTGTCATGTATACAATCTGTGTGATTTTACGTATTTACGCGGGAAAAGCTAACTGTAGCATAAATATCTGCGCTTCTACTAATAAAACCAATCGTCTGGATATTTTCTAATATAAATATGTATTTCATATTTATATTGCTTGTTTAAATGAAACTGACGACGAGAGAGTTTAACAATTCCTTTGAAATTATATAATTATAAATGCTTGTTGCAAGACGAGTTCCTTGTCTGGCTATCACTGAACTCTATGTTGTGTTCAATTGGCTTTGTGACCATCATATCGCCTTTTATGATGCCGCGCTGTTAATCACTTTGTTGTGTCCGGGAAAACCAAAAAATATATAAATGCAAAACATCGATCGCAAAAATTATGCCATCAATGGGATTTATTAGGCATGCAGTGTATTATATTTGTTCATAGATTTATAACGTCCAGCGTTTGAGAGGAGTTTTCGAAATTTTTGTATATTCTTGGGAATAAACGATGCATGTATACATAGAAGAATCAGTATTGAAGCTTTTTTAGTCTTACTTACTAATCGTGCCAATAAGCAAGAATCTCGTATTAATGAAGAAGTTAAAATATTTCATAGGGGTCTGCAAAAGAGATTATCTTACGGAAACAATATCCATAGCTATGGTACCATTATAAACTATCTAAATTACATCATCAGCAATTTGTTAATGATACCAAAATATAGTGTACCGCGAATGTTGTTGCAGTAACTCCGTAAGCTGTATTACTTGTCTGGTTATCATATCGCCTTTTATAATGCCGCGCTGTTAATTACTTTGCTCCCAACAGCGAATGGTAAGTCAATCCGGATTTCAACCCTCTGAAAAAAAAATTTTTTATAAATTGTGATAATAAAATCTCCGCTATGTGGAAAATGATAAATAAGTGTCCTAAAATTCCGTGAGCACAGCAGGAGGATCAATGTTTATTTTGCCTTTTTGTGAATATCAAGTTATTAGAATCATTGAGACTTTAAAGTTCTCAATTGCATTAGATGACCTGCTGTACTTATTAAAGAATTTCGTTTACACATTGCACCAGTATTGACATATTTAATTAATTTGCCTCCCTTGAAAGGGATATTTTTGTCTGGATGCAGTTAAACAATCAGTTATAGAGTCAGAATAGATTTTGAAAGGGAAAATTTACATTAACTGCTTTGGTTTATTTCTATAGTCATATTTTATAGCAAATTAAAAAGTGTAATACAGCGGTTGTTTTTTTTGTGATTTATAGAAAGCTTTTGACTGTGTGCAACATGATGTCATAGATAAATAGTATGGAATTAGGAGAAAGAGTTCAGTGGTTTTGCCATATACTTAACGACGCGGCATTACAGTGAGTGCAAATAAAAAAATTCGAAACTAACGGATATGCTTCATCAACCAAGTCCCACTGGTTGCCAGTTTTTCACGGGGTTTCCTAAGAATTTGTTTTGTTCTTAAACGATATTTGTATTATGTTGACTATATTGCGTTAATACGAAATGGTTATCATAACATTACTAAAACATACATACATAATTCATTAAGCCTACAAATGATTCTTCTAAGTAATGGATTTTGGAAAAAAATACAAAACATTCAATATCTCGAATATTTTTCACTTTTGTATATCTATCGCAAATGATCTCTACATACTAATAGGTCTTTCAGTATGTAGGTTTACATACCAGTCACCCTGTATACAAATTAATAACATTATTTTTTTTATTGGTACCTACGTGTTGAACTGCATAAATTTTTGTGGTTATGTTATATTTTTGCATGTTACTTATGTCGCGATGTAATTCTTGACCAAATCTTAATTCTTTTAAATGATGAAGAAATAAGATATTTGAAATTAAAATGATGAAGTGAAGTGAGATTCATGTAAACCATAGGCTAAATCACGAAATATAGTCAAATAAACACTTTAATTATCAGCTTATTGTTGAATTTGAATTCTAATTCTAGAGGATCCAGTTGTTTCGTATCATCGTCGGCGGGTGAAGTTGTAGATCCGGTTAGTATTAAATGTAAAAAATTGAGATGAAATGTATGTTTGTCAGAATTTTAAATTGCAACGCTAAATATTATGCCAGGTGATGGCCAGTTTCTTCGTAAAAATTTAGTATTTAGTAATGTTATAGAAACATGGATATTTAAATACATGTATGTATATGCTTTTTTGTATCGTTAATGTAAGTATATACTAGTTAATGTGTAATATAAACAGTAACTGAATGAAAATATCCTTGCCTAAATCCCCAATCTCAGGAAATAAACTAATTGTGCGTGTGCTGTCGCTAATATTGGTATTTTGCGGATATGGTCAATTGAAATATAGCTGTGAAATATTATAACAAGAAATCTTAGGAAATCGAAGAATAAGTTTCTTTTATTTTGTATGGACGGTAAAATCCGTAACAGGCATAGTCATTGTATACCTTCCTATCGACAGCTTTTTTAGTAACTAATCATTCTCTGTAACTTTCTACGACAATAGGTTATATGAACAGGTAATGGAAATTTTTTTTACTTTCCAAATATTTCATATCTACCTTCACAGACACCTATACAATAAATCATGTTGCCTACTAAAGTACTGTATTTTAATTATAAACGATCAATATAACCCACACACAAACAAACGTTATACAGATGCAGTAACCCTACATTAATATGGATGTTTTCAGCCTCTGTTAATCAATTCTCGAACATGGGCTTGCATATTGTTACATTAATTTACATAGATGTATGTACATGTAATAATTTTATGCACTAAATAAGTGCAATTTTTGACTTATACCAACGCTTATACATATGTATGTACTAAATGTTATTAGCTAAAGCCGCCAACTAACAGCTTTAGCAGTATTCAACGAAAGGTATAGATAGTAATAGTAAATTGATCAATAAAAATTAACTCCTTCTCTTTTGTGTTTTCCGGTATTTTTATTTCTGTTTTAGCGTAGATATATATAAACTATAATTACTTCTGCAGCAATTCAACTTCTGGAGTGAGTTAAAAGGAACATTTACACATATAGAGTTATAGTTTTCCCCTGACATATATTTAGTTTTAGTGTTTTTGTTATTTCGTTCCTTCATCTCGTCTGAATGTTTTCTCTTCAACTTTGCTATTCTCTTAAGATTACTTGTATATCGTATCGGTAACTTTCTGTTGCACAATATAGTAATACAAGTAAACAAACCGATAGCGTTGTATTTACACAAACTACAAACTAAGAACTCGATAGTCGGCTTTGTGGATGTTCAATTAAAGTATCTCAAGTATGATGTCCGACAAACGATTACAGGGATATTTTAGCTCATTATTAGTGGCTTTTGTCAAGTTTTATTGTTTATTACTTCGTCAAACTTTGCTTATTAGAGTACTAAACGTTTGTCAGTAGATAGAGAAGCAAGGGTCCTGCTTTAGTAATGTGTGAAAGCATTATTTTTTTTGCCTATATGCAGCCTTCAACCCAGGTTATTAATTGCGCGTAAGTGGGGTGGAGATTTTTTTCACATAAGTGTATGTAAATTAGAAAGAGTTTATCAAAGTGGAGGGAAATTGCTTTAGCATTTTTAGTTGTCAAAAATACTTTCTGATATAGTCAGCATAGTTACTAAATATATGGCAAACCATTAAAAGGTGAATGAAGAAATTGGAGCGCTAGTCCAATGTTTTTATGATCATACTAATAAAAGAGAAATAGCATGGAATCTAATTAGAAAAAACTAATTTACAATGAGAAAACCAGAGAAGCTAGAGTGTCAAGTACAAGCATGAGTCGTCTATGTTTGAGAGTTTTTAAAAACATAGCCTTTGTATTTGCTATTAATACATCTACCTCTTAAACTTAAAACTTACACAAACTCGACGTTTCACCACTAATGTAAGTGGATTCTTAAGAAGCAAAAACTGGGTGCGGAGCGCCAGAAAGTCACGGTAACTCGACATGTAAGCCACGCTAGAGGCGAAAATTTTTTGACACGGAAAAAGGTAGACGTGTGGGCGTATACATATATACAACTGTGCAATGAAGCGGATCAGTAAGCAGTTTCGCCTTTGTATACTAAACCACAATCACAAGGAAGGAACCTGATGAGTGTCCTTGGGCGAAGAATTTGAATGATTTTGTTTAAAAGTTCAAAGATGGGTTTAATGTATTGTGATATAGAACACCCTGAATATAGAAGAGAACAATACTACTACCTACTTGACTACTTGATTACCGGTTTCTAGTGTTTTCTTAGCGAATCGTGGATGAATGTACCTATTTATGATCCTTTGTATGCTACTGGAGCTATAACCGGGTTGGCAAATTGAGATTGTGCATTTACAAAATATCCTGTGATTGTTGTTCAGTATACATAGGCGAAACTGGACGGTCAATTCAAACCAGAATTAAAGAAATCCTAGTGGTACGTTTAGTAACGCTCTTCAGCACATTCAGCCTTAGCTGACCATTTTCTCGACACCTACCATAAAAGTTTGTTTTGATCATGTAAAACATGGAACTTTTCGACAAAATAAGAAAAATTAGAGTTCACAATATTTATTTCTATTCAGCTGGAGAGAGATTCGTTAGTCTTTCTGGAAATAATATAAAAGCTGATACAGCCGATAGCTGATGAACAGAACATTTTATAAAGAATATATTTTTTTACGACTAATGAATAGATTTTCCTTTTTAGTCAAGGAAATATTTTGTAGCCGCAGCAATTCGTTTCGTTAACAGAAACAATACCTAATAGATGTCGTGCTCACGATATCTGGATCATCAGCGTTGCCAATTACAGTGGTCAATAAATTTTTTTTCTTACACTCTGATACGTGTACGTTATGGACTTTTTCATTGTAATTCTGAAAATAGTTTCAAAAATTGGCTATCAGGTCAGGTTTCTGAGAAATGTTTTTTTAAATACATATGTATATGTATTAAATGTACAGTATGTCTTGATATTTTTTTACCCTACAGACACGTTATTCAACGTATTCACGTTATTGACTCAAATTGTCAATGCAAAAGTACATTTCTTGCATTCGCACCTGAACATCTTTTCCCCGAATCTTGGCGATGTTAGTGACGAGCACGGGGAAAAATTTCATCAGGATATTTCCATTATTGCAAAACGCTATCAGGGCAAGTGCAATAGCGAGATGCTTGCTGGCTCCTGTTGGATTTTAATTTCGGAATGTTCTTCATCCTAATGTAAAAGAAAAGTGAAAAGAAATACGTTCTAATACGTCCGCCCAGAATAGCATATACAGGGCCGCTGCGTGCAGGCGTGCAAGACGTGCACCGCACAAGGGCGGTATTTTCAAGGGGGCGGCATCGGCGACAAAATTATGTCGAAAGGAAAACAAAACATTGTCATAAGATTGTTGCCTATCCAGGCCTTACATCTTGTTCACATGTTTTTGTGAAAAATTATAAGTAGAGTAGAGTCGTCGGCTTAGCGCAACGGTGTTGCGAGTGGGCCACGATAGCCATACTCTGTGGTTTAAATTCTGTGGTTATTTTCAAAACACTAAAATCTAAAAAAAGGAAAATAATTATAAAAAAAGATTAATTTACAAATGGAAAGATGAAAATGAAAATTTTAGAACATATTTATATTTATATTTAATTCACGCATGAATTTTATTAATTTTAAGCTCTTGACTTCACCTATTATTATATGTTATGGAATAAATTGGTATTTAATTATTTATTGTTTTATTGACCGTACGACATATTTTTAAAATAAAATATGTTTAATTAATTCGCGGTTGGAAAATGCATTATATATTGTCATAATTTGCATGTCTAAAATTGTACAAGGGGCAGAAGGGCGGCATTTTCAAGGGGGCGGCATCGGCGACAAAAACATATCGAAAGGAAAACAAATCATTGTCATAATTTCCATGTCTACAATTGTACAAGGGGCGGCCTAATCGGTATTGCACACGGGCGTTCAAACAGCTAACGGTGGGCCTGAGCATATACCTACTTAGTTAGTGTTAGTATTGTATGATCAATATGAATTTAATTTGTTTATAATACCAGACGTTATAAAAGATATTGGTTAATAATTATTAGGAATATAAAACAAATTAAGTTTGTATATCTACAAAATAAAAAAGCAAGCCGTTATTTACTACGCTTATAACTCAAGAACGCCTGGCCCGATTTCGATGATTCGCACCAATTCGGAGAAGAATACCCAAGAAAATTTCCGAAATAAGAAAATTCATTTTCCCATACATTTTGTATGGAATAATTTCACGAAACCATCTTTATGATAGATGACGTTTATGTTTACGTTACGTTGTGACATTTTACAGGCGGGACACAGTGGGCGGTACGGGACGGGTGGGACGAGACGGCCGTTGTAAGCAAGTAAGAGACGCCAGCGAGATCCAGAGACATTCTCGGATATCAACCGAGACGATGGTTACCCATTCTCCAGTATTTGGAAACTCGTTTTTTCCGCTTCATTTCTCCGTACTCACCGATCCATTTCATTGCTTTTTCCTTGTCAGAGACTTTTTGCCTCTAGCATAGGTTACACGTCGAGTTACTGTGACTGTCTAGCGCGCGTCACCCAATTTTTGCTCCTGAAGAAGCCACTTACATTAATGGCGAAACGTCGAGTTTGAGTAAGTTTTTATACATATTTTGTCTTTTTATTTTATTTTATTTCTGATTTTGTTTTGTAGATACAGTGGTGGTCATATAATTAAGAACGGCAGCAAATTATCAATCAATATCTGGATGTGTACATTCAAGATATATGATTTTTATTCGCAAAACTTACAAGTTTATGAATTCTTTTTAAAACACATGCGCAGAGCAGATGTTTGTCATCCGATGTCTTGGAACGAAACAAACGGTTACGGTTCGCCGAATCAGCATTGACAGATAATTAAGAACGATGTGGATATAAAATAGTTGTGGCTTTGTCGTGTTACTGTGCATATGGAGAACTTATTATTTATATAATATATAAGTATATATAATATTTCCAATTATTTTAATTTGGAATAAACATGGGAAAAAGCAAAAGTTTCGATCCTAACATGAGAAAATGTATTCTGAAGTTATACGACAGAAAATGGTCATATAAAAAAATAACAGAGCATTCGCAGTGTTCAAAAACAATAGTTTTTCATGCTGTTAACCACTATAGTTATATACTACACAAAATATAAAAAGAACAGAAACCACTGCGAGGACTGAAGAATTGTACGCTTAGCAAAGAAAAATCCTCGATTTTTGGGATCTAACGCAATAAGGCAAGAGATATTTGGAGAAGCTGGTTCTGGGATGTCAGCAAGAACTATTAGACGTCGTTTATGTGAAGCGCAATTGTTCGGAAGAGTGGCGCGCAAGAAACCTATACTTAACAAGTGTAATTGAAAGGCACGAATACAATTTGCAACGATTCATAGAGAGTGGACCAATGGAAACATGAACTTTGGTCCGACGAAACCAAAATTAATCGATTTGGATCTGATGATAGGCAATATGTACGTCGTCCACCATGCAAAGAATTCGATCCAAGGTATACTGAAATAACCCTGAAGCATGGAGGTGGTTCCATAATGGTTCGGGGCTGCATGTCCCTGCACGGTGTTGGTCCAATTTACAGAATCCAAGTCATTACGGACCAGCACGTGTATATGAACATTTTCGAAACCGCGATGCTGTCTTATGCGGAGGAGAATTTGCCGGTTGTTTGGAAATTTCAACACGACAAAGATCCAAAGCACACCGCGTGTACAGTAAATAATTGGCTACATCAGAATGCAGTAACAGTTTTGACCTGGCCGTCGTGCAGTCCGGACCTGAACCCTATTGAAAACTTATGGAACTAGCTGCTAGCACGGCAGAGTATTCCCCAAGAACGTTGTGCCCGTCTGGTTGAATCTATGGGTCGGAGATGTGGCGAAGTTTTGGAAAATAAAGGGTTTCCCACAAAATATTAACAATTAGGTATAACAGTGACTGTTTTTAGGGTATGTAATATAGTTTTTAAATACACTGTCCCTTGTTCTTAGTTAAATGTCCAGCAAGAATTGTTCTATATAACATGTTATCTGTGGAATACATTAAATAGTTTATTTTTTTGTGAATCTATTACTACGTCAATAAAATATTTGAATATATATATACTGCTTAATTATTTAATATTTCACCAGTAAATATGAAAAATATCCCAACAATCTAGCGTTCTTAAATAAATGGCCACTACTGTACATATTTACTTCACTATGACGCGGTCAAAATCCGACAACTCTCATAACCGAATGATCTAAAAGAGTTCTAATTTCCAATTTTTTTATGCTAACGCTTTTACTTGGGTCTATGTTTACATATCTCTATTTAATTAATTCTTATTAATATGGTTGAAAGTTATAACTGCCTCAATGAATTATCTTTATATTAATAATATACATAAGTAGGGTGTCAATTTATTATTATTATTAAATCTATAGTTCCTTAATAGATTTTACATTATTCCTGTATAAAATATAAACAAAATATTTGCTTGTCTATGATAAATAATTAGAAATAGATACCGCGAAGAGCTTTCAAAGGTACATGCACATAATGGATTCATGCATATAAAACATAGGCTTTAAAACGTCTTCTGTATCAGACAACAAATCAATGAAACCAACTGACTTTCTTAAGAAAACTTGGAAAAACGTTAACTGAAAGCGAAAACATTTATTACCGTAATATATTACAGAGAAAGTTTTAATGTATTCTAGACACAAGGAAATTTTTGAATTGCTCTTTACGAAATAAAAGAAGGCAGCTTGCCATCGTGAGAAAAATGATATTAATTTTTAAAGAAAGTGAAGTTTACAGGAAGCAGTAGCTATGTAAAATAATTTTCTGCCATTATCTTTCCAGCTTTTACAAAAAAGTATCAGGATTATGTTTCATATTTTATTTTTACAGCTTTGGTTTAGGCTATGTAATTTTAGGGTATACTCGTTGAATGTTAGAAGAAATTGTTAAGCATAGAACTGGGATTTTCATAACATTAATATTTATATTTACGAAAATTTGAAATTGTTCTATTAATAATTTTAATTGATTCATTTTCTTATAAAATACAATGAAACTGTTAGACGAAGATAACCGTTGCGAGTTGGTATCATTGATGCGAATGATTTATCCGCATATGTAGAGCAGGAGAAAAAAGTATCCGGTCAGTGCGCGAAAGAAGGAGGCTTCTTACTCAAACCCTACGGGAACTTTATTGTCCTAGAGTGCATACAAATAATGTCTGTGCCACAGACAGTCCATGTAGGTATCCTAAGTCAATAAAGTACCCGTGCATTTTGAGTAAAGGGCGTCTTTCTTACATGCACTGGCAGGATACTTTTTTCTCCTGCTGTACGAGTCGATGTGGAGGTTTGGCTTAGTAGCCGCCTGACGTAGAAGGAAGGTGTAGGTCAGCTGCGATCTTAATATAAATCCAGCCAACGACAAGCACAGAAAAATGCAAAATAAACCAAATAAATTTCAATTATATGTTTTAAGATAATTAATTAATTTTATATTATTAAATCTTAAATTAACACTCACCACGAAGAAAACAATCCAGTTAGGGGGATCTTAAGAAGCAAAACGTAGGTGGTAATGTAATCAACAAATTTAAAGTATCTCTGTATATCATGAATTTTGACCGGACCTTTAGAAAATTAATCCCGAAATGGCAGTTATAAACAATCGCAAATCATTAATCCATGAGTTTGCAGCAATCGGTTTCTTTTTAAGATAAAGATTCGTCCAGAGCGTTACCTCCAAGTAAAAAATTTTCTAACAGGATCTAGAGCTTAACGGTACACCGGTAAGCAAAAAAAACCGTCTATCATCGCAGAAAAGTCCGCAAAAACACCTAGTTTTCTATAAAATACTAGCGTCCACAGCGAGTCGTCCACCAGGTTCGAGCGCGCAAAAAAAGAAAGCTTTAGAAACACACACACACACGCAAACATACACTAAAGTAAGGTAAATTCATTTAATTAATTTTTAAGTTTCAAAATTTGAGAAATATTTTTTTTTTGGAGAAAATAAAAAGATTTTTTTAAGTATAAAATTTAAGAATATATTTTTTTAACATGAAAAAATGTTAAAGGTAAAATTTTAGAAGTTTTTCTGAGTATAAGACTATTATTTAAAGGCAAAATATATATTTTTTATAAAATTCTGAAAAGTTAACTTGTAATAAAAAATTTATTTCACGTCCAAATATTAGTTAAAGTTAAAAATTTTCTCACAAATTAGATAATTTTACGAAAAAAAAAACTTGTGGCGATTTCCACAAAGGAAAAGAATATTGTAATATGTTTTTTTAGTTTCTTTTTAATTTAATGAATTGTATTTACTTTTTGTAAAACATTTTTCTGTTGTTCTGAATTTTTATAATTTTCACCTGAGTATTTTCTGTTTTTTTCGTAAAATAAGCTTTCGTATCTTGTTTCCTATACTCGCTGTAGACTAAAAACGTACGAACACTGAGATAATTTTTTTTGTTTAAGCCCCAATTTTTATTTAGAGTAAAATTTCATCTTTCTGAACATTTATTAAAAATATTCATTACAATATACATATACTCTAATACATAGTCAACTGTTACATTAAAAATAAGATACATCAAGGTTTTATTGCAAATTCAAGCATAATAATAATAGTAGTTTTGAATAAAATTACTCGTTTATTTATTTTTTTAATAATAAAAAAATTGACACAAATTTCAAAGAGGACTGTAACAACCCAACGGAACAAAAGTAAGCAGCTATAATTAGTGAAGTTTATAAAAAGTAATTGTTATGAAAACAATTTTCCACATTTCTCTTTTCAGCGTTTATAAAAATGTAAAGAATGAGAACACTCTCTCATACTTAATCTTCACAACGTCCTTTTAAATTGCGTAATTTTAGCCCATGCTAGTACGATTTTAATAATGTCAACCGTACTACATACTAAGATTTTCCTAACTTTAATATTCCAATTTAGTATATCTATCAGTATTACTTTATCTATTATGATTTTAAGGTCGTGTACAAAAACAAGCGTTTACATTATTCAATGTGTAATTCTCTAACTTACTCGGTAGGTGGCCGCATTGCTGATGTAATCTCGTTAACCTTCATGACACCCTGTTGGACTATAAATGCAAAATTAGGTTATACGGGCATGTATTGTAGTTACGTATATGAACGATTATAGTCTAATATGAGCTTATGTTGCGTTTTAAACATAGTCGACTTTAGAGCCAGAATAGTGAATACAGCAAATTTGAGAACGAATACTTATGAAAATTTACAATGAAAACTTTGTCTTTTAAATTTTTGACATTATTTTAAAGATTTTTTTTATTTGTGGTTGATATGGCTTTGAGAGCTGCGTCGTTTGTCACGAATACCGCTACAGTTCTTGCTGTTTATTTAGGCGCGTGTAAACTATTCATTTTTTTTTATGATGGGGATAACTGCCTGTCAATGGCGATGCAAATACACACAGTATGTCATAGATATGACTCTGTCAGGACCGATTTTTTTCCGTTGTAGGTACAGCTGCAGAGGTTTACAACTTGTATTACTCATAGGATTATCACTACCCTTCTTACCGTGTATTTGTGTGTCTAAAGCTTTGTTACAACATTACCTTCTCGTAAGTAATACATATTACGCTGTTATTTGTTGCTCAACAGCAAATGGTACTCGGCCGGGGAATCAATTCTAGCAAGACGTGCCATCACGCCGCGGCTACGATTTTATTTTCTTAATTCTGGTCTGCTGCTTTCAGAGAATGGTTGCTCTATAACTGCGACTACCGAACCTGAAACAAATCCGTATGACATCTTGTATTTTAAAATTCCTAATGACCTCATAGCATCACGCGCTCATATTTATGATATGCTCTTTGTATTTGCATCACCATCACGTTGTCTTTGTCTAGGGTATGTTGTCTAGATTGTTGTTAGATTTTGCAACCACTTTTAATGCAATGTAGTCGATGTATTGGTGTGTGTAACGAGAAAGACGCGCTTATTGTGAATAAGCAATGGAAATCTATAAGTATCTGTGTACGGCTACCGGCACGCAATGAGGATACGAAACAAGAAAAATTATCAGTGGAAGAAGTGAAATGAAAAACTATTGTTAACTTTTGGAAAGATTTCGGTGTTGCTACATAAAAACGCAAAATTTGTCAGACTTTGAAATTGTGCTTGAACAGCTTGTTTATTACCTAGGTTTTTTGATATATTTGAACCTATCACATCAACATACATTTTTCTTTTCTTTCTCCGTTACGTTAAAATATGTCGTTGACTAACTTGCATGTATGCGGTAATGTTCGATTAATCTAACAATAGTCTTCCATTAAATCTTTGCTAATAGGTACATTGCAATTAAATTCACAAGTACTCTGCATTTTTCTTAGTTGTCCGATATACAGAGCATTTCAATGGAAACGATCCAACTTAAATAAGTCGAAAACGTCAAGAAATGCGAATAAACGCCGAGATAGGTCAATTTTTGTTTGAAGAGGGGTTTCACCAGTACCGCAAACTCGTCTTGCTCTCCTAACTCCTAACCTATCCTTAACACTTCTGAAGTATCAAGGTCTATTTGTTATTTCATACCGTTAGGTTCTAAAGCCAATAGTTAGCGTGTTGTTTACTGTTGAAAAATAAATTTTGACAGTTCTTGTCAAATGTGGTAATTTAAAGTTAATGAACCACACTACATACACATACTATAAGAAAATCTAACTAAAAAACAATATATAATTTGTATATAAATATATAATATACAAATAATTTTCTAACTCAAACATAAAAACTTTCATGTAGGACAGCCCATACTTATCCTTAACACTTTATAACTCAGAAGATATCTTTTAAAGTTTTAAAGTTTATTTTCTACTTCAAAGGTCTAGACCGTATAAAGAAATAATAAGAAAAACTACATGTCTAAATTTATTTATATAGTATTATTAACGATTAAATAATAATAAAAAATCGTCGATTTTTGAGAAAGCCCTTTGCATGAATAAATAACACAGTGAAAAATAATGCGTTAATAAAGAACAAACAACACAAAACAAACAGTATACAAAAAAATAACAGAAGCAACTTCACAATTTACTAATTTTCTACATTTTACTAATCTTCTAATGTTTAATAAATAATCCACAATCATAAAAAATCAGCAGATCAAAAAATTAGTTAAACAACACTTTTAAGTTATTTCTAATGTCTATGACATTTATTGTTTCTATTGTTGAATATGTATAACAACAAACAACAGTAAATCTATTAATAGTATGGCGCTGCAAAATTTATTTTATTCAATGTTAAAGTTGCCTTCCGTCTACCTGCATACAGTGATATAGCCGGGCTTTTCCGCTGTACAAAATATTTTTGGAGTTAATTGTCTGCATTCTTGATTAATTCTTCGGCGTACGTTATCAAGTGACGCTGGTTGAGTTGCATAAACCTTTGATTTAAATTATTCCCACAAAAAGAAATCTAAAAGGGATAAATCTGGCAATCTAGTAAATTGTCCTAAAACGGCCACTTCTGTAGCTTCATTATTAACAACTCGCTCTGGTTTATGCTTTTTATTGCAAATCGATCCCGTTTGATTGAATTTGTTCATTAATTCTATTACATACTTGTGACGTTTTCGACTTATTTCAGGTGGATCGTTTTCATTGGAATGCTCTTTATACATGTTGATTTCAGTGAAAGTTTTCGAAAGCGTACGTAGCTGTTGTTGGTTTAGAAATTGGTTAATTATTACATTGGTATACTATACTGCGGTCTTATTTTGGAAAGTGAATCATGTTGTGAATCATCGGGATAAAATAGGATATTTTCTCAGCAATAAATACTTAATACAAATTCAGACAGAAAAACATAAAAAATACTTGTTAATAGTTATAAAGCGTTTCATTTCTTTTCTTTCATATAAGTTGTGTTTCTGTGTCAGAAAGTCAATTAGTTAAACTGAAAGCTGATGGTATTATCAGGAACTGGGTGTGCTCGCAATCTTCATCGTCTCTAACCTCGAGCAACGTGGTAGAGGACATCGTGATGGTCTCGGATACGACTTCGGCTGCTAATATTAATTTGGAGCTATTTCTTACTGCTAAAATAGACCAAACTGTAAAAAACATCACAAGCGCGGTAATAACAAGTTTTCAAGTAGAATTAGATAAATTAATTAATGAAAATAAAAGGCTCTCTAAGCAGATAGCTGAACTAAAATCGATTGTAACAGTGCAGAAATTCTTGCCCAAACCTTACAGCATCTCAACAGACATGATACAATTTTACAAACACAAGTACAAACCAAGGAAGACAGCTAAAACATCCCTGGACCTAAAAACCGACATCCTTAGCCGGATAGGTCTTTAAACTACAGTGAAACACTAAAGAAGGTATCGCAAGAAAACATCAAGGATAACAATTCGATGCATATCCATACGGATAGGGAGAACGGTAGTTCGCATGATAACGAATTTAAATTAGTTGTTACCCGGAAAAATAAACGTAGTGTTATAATTATCTATAATTTGTTTATAAAAATTGTAGAAAAATTTGTGCATATGCACGTCTACGGATTGGTAGTGAATACAACGGTATCGGACTTGAAAAACTACCTGTTATCTTTTAATATTCGAAACACTTCTTGTGAAAACTGTAAGTCAAAAGGCTTAACGAGTATTCGTCATTTAGAGTATCGTGCAATTTTGAGGATATTGAAATTTTGAGAGATCCGAACAATTGGAAGATCCTGGCACAAGCGTACAGACATTACATATTTAATACTGAGAACTCTGTTATTAAGAATCCGAAGCAGTTTTGGTCCTATGTTGGAGATAGAAGAGGAAGGAGTAGAATTTCTGGTAACATGCATTATTGTGGCAACTACTTACAGGAACCTCAAGACATTGTCAACGGTTTTGCAGATTACTTCACCAACATCTTTTGTCTACCTACTACCACGTATAAGACTGATCTCGATCTATCTAACTTTACTTCAATTGACATACCATATATTTGTGAAGATGATGTATTACAGGCTATCAGAAAGTTGAGCGATACGGTGTTGATCAAATACCGTTTTTCATAGTCAAGGACTGCGGTCATGTGTTTGCTGCACCATTATTAAATACAGTGTGTTTCAGAATAAGATGCTGATCCTTAAGGGTGTCAATCCTTACGTGATTTTAAGCAGAAAAGTTCAAATAAACCTATGTCCTAAACCTCTTACCTATAGGGTATTCAAGTTTTGAGAAAAAAATCGTTTTTTTATCATAACTTTAATATCTACCTAGATATTTTTAGAAATTGGATTAGCTGTTGAAAGTGGCCACCACCTGCAAGTATGCATGCTTCAGCTCTTTTCCTCATTGAGTCTCGTACTCCTTGAAAAATTCCTGGAGTATTTCTAATAGTGTCACAACAAAGTATTATGCGATTTCTCAACTCCTCTTCAGTGTGTATTGGGGTGCTATAAACCCGGGCTATCCAGCGATTTCTATAAAATTGATTTAAAAATTCCCGCGCCTGGAGACTGAAATGTGCAGCTGCACCATCGTGCATAAACCACATACGATGACGGATTAGAATAGGAACGTCGTCTAGCAAATTTGGTAAACTCTGTTCAAGAAACTGACGATAAGCGTTTCCGTCCAATCTGCCTGGTAGAAAATAAGGCCCAATTAAATAATCACCAATAATTCCAGCCCAAACATTTACCGAAAATTGGTTTTGGTGACGGGATTCTGTGATGGCATGTGGGTTTTCTTCAATTCAAAAATGATTGTTATGAAAATTTCTTATTGCGTTCCTGGAAAAATTAGCTTCGTCCGTAAATAAAATTTTGGCGTCAAGTTCAGGATTTTCGGTAACCATATAAAGAAACCATTGGCAGAGATTTATACGTAATGGAAAATCCCGAGGAAGTAGGGTCTCGACCCGTTGAATATGATAGGGATATTACAAAAAATCATGAAGAATTCTCCAGACTAGGATATGAGTAATATTTAAAATATTTCCAATTTGTCTGGTACTCATCTCAGGGTTTTGTTCCACTAAATTTAAAACAGCTTCTTCGGTTTCCGGTGTTCGTGCGGTATGGTGTGCCTATTTTAGGTAGTTTTTCGGTTGAAAAGATCCCGTCTCACATAACTTTCTGTGGGTTCCTGATGTCGTTCGGGCATCCGAAACTATTTTATTTGGATACCGCTTCTGGTATAATTGTCTGGCTTCATATGCATTGCCGTCAGCAAGCCCGTACAAGTAGTGCATATCAGCACACTCAGCATTTGTGAAATTTACTATGATACTTATACGTTTTAAAGGTATTACGATTTTAAAATTTAATTTAAGTGCAATTTTCGTGTACTTCATTAACTAGCTGTCAAAACTGTTTGGCATTATCTAATTATTTCGTCATTGCAATTGTTTCCTTGACAACAAAGTTCATAGCCTCCTTTTCCAAAATGATGATAGGTACATAGCAATAATTATGCCCATTTAATGATCTTTATTTGTTGATCGGAAACCGTTCGTTGGACGAAAAAAAAACAGGAAATCAAATTTACCTTAAAATAAATGGAGATTTTAAAAATAATTTTTATTTTAAGAAAAAGCAGTGGCGTACATAATATTTCTCGAAAAATATCTAGTCCACATCCTGTACGGACGCCACTGAATAAAAAATTTAAAAAATTTCTGTATCAAAAAATAGCTGTTGTTGCTTAGAAGGCATATGCCAAATTTTATTAAAATATTTAGAAAGATATTAAAGTTATGATAAAAAAACGATTTTTTTCTCAAAACTTGAATACCCTGTAGCTCAAAATTTAAGAGGTTTATTTGAACTTTTCCTCTTAAAATCACGTAAGGATTAACACCCTTAAGGATCAGCATCTTATTCTGAAACACACTGTATATTTAACATGGCTCTTTCTATGTCAACGTTCCCAGCTCTTTGGAAAGCAGCGAAGATTGTCCCTTTTCTGATTCTTCAGATATTGCTTTTCGAACAATTTTGCTAAGGTATTTGAAGTCTTGCTTTATGACAGGATTTACTCTCGACTTAAAACCATTATATCGTCAAACCAACATGGATTTATGCAAGGCAGATCCACTGTCTCAAATCTAACAGTGTTTACTCAATTTTTAACTGAAGCATTGGACAACAGAGGACAAGTGGATGCAGTCTACACAGATCTCTCTAAAGCTTTCGATAGGGTTGATCATGCCATTCTACCTTCGAAGTTGAGGGCTTTAGGTGTTGTCGAACCTTTGATTAACTTTTTCTTTCTTACTTGCGTGAACACCCGCAATATGTACGTTATAATGGATTTTCGTCTAAGTCATACATTGCGACATCTGGTGTCCCACAGGGCTCCAACTTAGGTCCATTTCTTTTTACTATATTTATTAATGATCTACCAGAACGTGTTATGTCTCCTAAACTGGTGTTTGTGAATGACGTCAAAATCTTTCGTCGAGTTAATACTATCACCGATTGCTTTATTCTTCAAGCTGATCTCGAGACTATTCAGAAGTGGTGTATTAGTAATAATTTACCTCTGAACTCTGATAAATGCAAGGTTATTAGTTTTACTAAGAAACTACAGCCGCTGATATTTTCCCACAAGTTGCACAACATAGACTTTCGGCGTGTAGAGACTGTTACGGATCTTGGAGTTTTGTATGACACCACTTTGAGTTTCTCAGAACATATCAACGACGTTACAAAGAAAGCTCGGCAGGCTATGGGGTTCATTATTCGCAACTGTAAATTGTTTACTAACATTAAAACTTTGACCACCTTATATTGTACGCTTGTCAGATCACGTTTAGTGTATGCGTCTCTTGTTTGGTCACCTTACCATCAAAACCACAAGCGTCAAATTGAGCTTATTCAACGTAGATTCGTAAAGTATCTCTGGTTTCAGATGGACTCTGTATATCCCGCTAGAGGTCATGATCATACTAGTCTCCTCTCCCGTGTTAATACTCCAACGCTTTCTTTTCGTCGGATACGTGTTGCTCTCATTTTTCTGTATAAACTTATTCATAACTTGATTGATTGTTCTATTCTGTTGTCACAATTGAAGTTTCTAGTACCTCAGTATTATACTAGACCATCTGCTCTTTTCTATTTATCATTTCCTGGATCACTTGTTTTAGTTAAGTCGCCTATTTATGCTATGTGTAGTAATTACAATAATATATCCAATCATATTGATATTCATTTCAATTCCTTAATTCAATATAAAAATATTATTGATGTACACTCGGTTGATTTAAAACCGACTCACCCGACAAGCTACGTAGACCTAACGTCGTGCACAGAAACTTTCAACATTTAATTGGATGTTTGTAATAATAAAGCAATTTGCTTATGAACAGGTAAAATAGCTACGTAATGAGAAATGAATGGGAAGATCACTGCAGAAATATATTCTTTTTCAGGTACTTTTAGTATACGCATTATTACGTAGTATAGCGTTTGCCAACACCCATTACCATTAATGACATATAAACGCAAATAAAATAATTATTGTATTTCTTCTTATCCCTTCTTAACTGAATTTAATGATATGCTACAAATCAATTTTAGAACCATAAGAAAAATTATTTATCAAAGCAGATAGACAGTAATCTATGTTCATCTTAAGTTTGTTTCGTTAAAAGCACTGATTTTATTCTAGAATTAATAATAAAACACACAGTAAACAAATAATAATTTATTTCAAATAATAAGGTAAACGAAAAGGCAGTCAAACTGAGAACAAATTAATACACAAAAAAAACGTTTTAATTATCGGTTGGTTCTGAAGAACATTTTCTGCACCATCATGCGAACATTCATTCTCTAAAGTATATGTAATAGACTTTTATATCTTGCCCCCATACATATTCTTACTCATTAATTTCTTAATTACATAAATACTTAGAAATATAGTGAAATTGTATGCGATAGCGATTCAACTATATGTTAAGATCGCATTATGAAATTATCGGTTTAGGAATCTATAAATGATCCCTTGCATCCCCCATATGAAGCTGGATTTGATACAAAAATATATTGTATATACATATAAATAGTAATTTAAATACAGTTGACCATACTATTACTGCTTTGCATTCGGGTATTGCAATAAAGCATACTTTTATCGGGTTTTATGGCAGTTTGAGTCGATAATAAATTAACCGAGTGTACAACTTAGTAATTATGCATTGTAATTTGAATTCTTAATCGAAATCTGTTTATGTACGAGTACATACTTAAATACAGTGTTTTTTAAAATCTTTTTTTCCTGTAATTGGAATTTTTACTCTATTGGGCAATAAACTATTATTATTATACACGTCCATCTTGAAATATTGATCGATCGGCAAATGTAAGTGATGACAGACAGTTTTGCTTATATTGCATTATAGTCTTGGTGAATAATGCAGTAAATTGATTCTCCTTTATAAACATACTTAGATAACACAGATAATGGATTTACTGTACTAAAAGAATTTTATTTATTCAGTAAAGGAAAATGCAGCTGTATACAAATGATTATATGGTGGCGCTGTCGATTTGCAATGCGATTAAAATTCAGTAATACACCCATTATTTAATATCTTCCATTGGAAACATTTCCTCAGTCTTTCTCTTGAACAGGAAAGAAATGCAAGATTAATGAGAAATACGCTGCTGTCTTTCCCTAGTGCTTTAAGTTTTCGCGGATTAATTGAGTCAACCAATTTTGGATAATGATTCTTTCAAGTTGTGAAAATTTATTTCCATACCTTTTAGCTAATCTAATTTAGTTCATCGGAAGAATTTTTTACTTCTCCTTCACAGTGAAGGAAACCAGATATCTGTTATATTTAAAATCCTAATTGTATTTTGTATTTCTTTTTCTCATCGTATCTTCGGCGGCTCTTTCATGAAGTAGCTTTTAATGAAAATAAGTAACTTAGCTTTTTTAATATTGTTAATAACAGCAGTTACGGGTGTATAGAATTCTAAATTATTACTTCTGTATTCAATGAAATCATGTATTTGTACGATATTTAGTGAAGCGTTTTTGTTTAAAATTTAAAATACCGAATGTGAGGCGCGGCAAGGCGAATCGAAAGACGTTAGTTAATTATGATATTTGCTTTAAGTCTTCATATAAATTACTCAAATTAAATTGACAGAAAATGAAAACGAGTGCAAAGAAAGCGCGGACTAACGTCTTTAATCTTAAACACCAAGTCCTGCAGTTCTTTTATGCTAATTTTTATTTATTTATCCAGAGCGCTCATAGTCAACAGAGTTACCACATGTTTATTGCATTGTTTTCACATTTCTGTATAGCCATATCTTATTTCATAAAATTTTTATACTAATTGTAAGATGTTAATTCAACCAGGAAATTTATTTGTCATATTTTTTATTAGAATAATATGCAAAAATATATTTATTTGTATATTACTTTTTAAGAGAAATATTTTAAAAGCATTAACGAAATGATGAAAGGTACTAAAATGGTCCGAAGGAAGAAGTGCGATGCTACATAAGTATCTCAAGGATCTTTTTACGAATTTAGTAAAAAACCAATTCATTATATTCATTTCACGAAGGTTCTCAAAAGCCACATCCGTTTTAAGTAGGGCAGTAAAAGAAGGATATTACACCTGTCATAATTCTTTGAGCGTTTTTCATTTCAATAAAGTATGTATTTAAAGAAACGTTTTTCACTCAGGAATATTCCGTAATATAATGTGAAATTAACTCACAAAACAGGAAACCTCCGGATTCGTGGATCTGAATCCATTTTTTTAAATTTAAGTAATTATTTTTTATATAATTTTCTAATACGTTGTATGTCTACAACGTTGATTTCATAACGAAAACAGTGTTACTTTCGCTTGCTACTACATAAACTATGTATTCATCGATAATCTATAGCAGATACAATATTTCGATAACTCTACCAGTTATTTGTGTGTAATACATTTTATAACTTCCTACATCTTCTTTTCTCTACGTAACATGAAAGAATGCAACGAAGTATATTAGCAAAGAATGCAGGGTATCTGAGTGTCTGTTAGTATTCTAGGAATGTCAAATATCGGTAGAATGTAATTTTAAAAAGGTTGTTCGTTACGACGGTTTTACGGTACCTAATTGAAACGGTTGTTTAGATAAGTTTTCTTTTAATATACAAGGTGTCTGTAAAAGGTCTTTACACACGCCTACCACGTATTCGTTAAAAAACTTATCTCAGTCCAAAGTCGCTTAGTTTGCGCGCTATGCCACCGTGGAGTTAAAATTCTGATTTTTTTTATTGTAAATTCAAAACGGCTTAAACGATTTTAATAAGATTTGGCATGGTCAGTTGGTACTACTGGACGAATGTTTTGAGAAAATTTCAAAAAAATACTAAGTGAATGAAAGACGCATGGCCATTATGAAAATTAACATATTTTTTTGCTGTCTGTAGTAGACACACGAAATAATTTTTATTTGATAGAGTATTTAAACATCATCAAATTGCGCCTCTTGTAAAATTTTCCTATTTTTATTCGTTTTCGAGAAAAACGAAAAAAAGAGCTTATGGTCGTGCGTTCGAAAAAAGCATAAGGTAATCCAGTCAGTGATTTCTATCATAAACAAATGAATAAATTAAAAAATAAAACAAAAATTAAATAATAGTAGTGTCAAAGCTAAAATACCAGAATTTTCATTAGTGTTTAAAAGTGCTTAAGTGCTCTAATAATAATTTAGAAAGCTTAACTTTTTGTGATTTATCATGGCCTTACCATACACCAATACAGAATATACCGATATGCTATTGGTATTTGGTTTTTGTGAAGGAAATACTCGAGAATGTGTTAGGGTGTATTCTGAAAGGTTTCCAAATCGTCGAATACCAAGTCACCCAACGTTTGCTGCCGTTGAGCGACTTCTCTGGGAGACCGGTCGCTTTGTTCCTGCAACCGCTGATTATGGAAGGCAGCGTTTTATAAGGGTTCCCGAAGTTGAAGAAGAAATTTTAGAACGTGTTGAAGAAGATCCAGAAATAAGTACTAGACGAATAGCTAGAGAACTAGGAGTATGTAAAGATGTCGTTCACGCAGTAATTAGAGAACATATCCATACCATAAAATAGCAGTTCAAGATCTTTTAGAACATGATCCCGATATGCGCCTGGGTTTTTGTTGCTTTATTAATGGTCAAAGAGATGCAGATTTAAATTTTGGCAATACTGTTTTGTTTACGGATGAAGCTTGTTTCACAACAAGAGGGGTAACTAATTTCCATAATGAACATGCACGATGGAGCTCTATCACATTTTTCAGTAGATGTTCGAAACTACCTAAGTCAAGTATACCCAAACAAATGGATAGGTAGAGGTAATGACGCTCCTGTAAATTGGCCACCACGTTCTCCAGATTTAACTCCAGCTGATTTTTTTTATGGGGATATCTTAAGTCCGTGGTTTACAAGACACCTGGGGCTAATGAAGAACATCTATGGCAACGTATTCAACCTGCAATAAATGTCCTTAGAGGTGATGGTGAAATTTTGCAAAGAGTACAGTTTAATTTCCTTCGTCGTATAGATCTTTGTATGCGTGTAAATGGAGAACACTTTCAACAGTTTTTGTGACATATTTATTATTTGTGTTCATGTTTCGGTTATTTAACTTTTTAAATAATTGTGTAAAATAACCTAATGCGAGTTATTAAAATACAAATTTCGCAAAAACCATTAGAGTAATCAATTCTTATAAAGAGTGTCGTTTTTGCAGTAAATAAGTTACCCAGAATCTCCGAAACCGTGAACCTTTACTTTTACCAGTAGTGTTTATTTGAAGAGTAGATTTAGCCATGCAAAATTTATTTGTTTATGATAGAAATCATAGCCGACTGGATTACCTTGTGTTTTTTTTCGAACGCACGAGCATAAGCTTTTTTCTCATTTTTTTCGAAAACGAATAAAAATAAGAAAATTTTACAAGAGATATAATTTGATCATTTTTGAATACTCTATCGAATAAAACTTTTTTCGTGTCTCTACTACAGACACCAAACAAAAATATCATTTTTTTTAATGGTCATGCGTGTTTCATTCGCTTCTGGTATTAGTATTTTCTTGAAATTTGCTCAAAACATTCGTCCAATAATGCTAACTGACCATGCCAAATCTTATTGAAATCGCATAAGCTGTTTTGAATTTATAATAAAAAAAACCATTTCAAAATTTTAACTTCAAGGCCGCATAGCGCCCAAATTAAGCTTCTTTGAGCTAACAAAAGTTTACTTAATAAGTCGATTAAGTAAACTTTTACAGACACCTTGTATAATTATATCTATATTTTATACAGGGTGTTAAGAAATCATCTTTGAACGATCACGAAATTTTTAACAATTTCATGAAATTTATAGAAAAAAGAGAACTGTTTCACTTCCGAAAACAAACATTAGTTACTACTGGTCTACTTTAACTATAACAACAGGAACAATAATAACATTACTTTTCTAGTTAATCATGCAAAGTCTCAGAAGGTTAATCTGCAAGTACAAGAAAGAGCTTTCGCGAGTTAGACTATCGGTTTGTTATTGTGTCTGCTAATGTGAAACAAGGATGTATGTATTAGTTATATTGAGAACTACTGTCTGAATTTTATAATGGAAGCATATCTTACAACAAAACACTTTCGGATATTTTCACCTGTATCTAGTCGTATGTTTGATCATACAAAGCGTACGTCAAATTCATTAGTTACAATCTTCAAAATTATTGTTATTTCATATGGATTGGATTGTAATATCACAAAAAATATGTAGCAGTATTTACTATTATGTATATTTATATGTTCTCCGTTGATGCTCTGCTGGTAGTGTATCGACAGCACATTTGGAATAACATATTGTTCAACATTGATAATCGATTTAATTCGGACGGATAACCGAACAAATTAAAAAAAAATAATAAAGACGGGATTATTCAAACAGCAAAACGCCGTTGTGATATCAAATTTCTATTTCATTTAACTCGAGCTACTCAGTCTTTGTTTACATCCAACTTATAATTGTTATTTATAAATGGTAATGTACCAGGTATCAACAGATTCCATTTCAGTAAATATTTTATGTAAACATGAAAGAACAATTTCAATTTTTAACGAATATTACCTTTTTTCCTCTTAACCTTTTCAAATGCGAAAGTTTTCCATTTTTTTTTCGTGAAACTTTTATCAATACCATTGCGTTTTGAAATCTGTGAAGTGAGGTCTACCCAAATCGCAGGAGTATGTATTGAAGATTGGGAAGTAGGTCAACAATTTTTGGATGGATACCTCGCAGGTTACATATGTATGGAAATTTTAGTATTATCGCGAAGTAGGGTAGAGTTAACTTGAAGATGGTTAGCAAGAATTTATAGAAATTACCTTAAAGCTAAAACTAAATATTTAGAATATGTTATTAGGTTAGACAATTAGCGCATTTGATCTAAGGATTTAAGTTATCTATCAAGGGTTAGTAAGTGATATAAAAAAATAAAAATTAAAGTTTCATACTTCGTGGAAAAAACACAATCTATTAGTCAGCGGCCCCGATTTCCTGATCAGAAGTTTTGAGTTAAAATATCGATTGCGTTTTTGTATGAGTAACTCGTCTTCCGGACGAAATTCTACTAGATTTGGAGCCTGAAAAACTTCTTACGTTTAGGAGTTATCTTGATGACAGTTAATAAAACATAAGTAAAAAAGATTACACCTGAACGATGACAATAATTTGTAGTAGGTGCTGTGTAAAAAAGCACATTGAAGTGGTTAGGGTATTAGACGGTCTTTTTAATAGTAGTATCATCTATCTCCCATAATTGGAAGAATTAAGAAATATTGTTTATTGAATATTACTTTCCTGAAGTGGAAAGGGCTGTCGGAAAAAAATGTTAAATAAAATAAATAATGTACTGGACGGCAGTGACAGTAAAGAAACTACCTTGAAAACCATATTAAATCTGGACGTAAGGAGATAAATATTACCCACAACAAAACAATTAAAAATATGCTAATAAATTAGCAAGATGTCCAAAATTTAACGAACACTACAGTTGAGCATAAGTTTTCACGGCCGTCGTTTACTGCGTTGAAGCCTTACGAGTGTTGTAGCGTAGATACGTTTCGCTGATCATGTGATCGTGTATAGATATGTGGACGACACTCTTGTTATATGGCAGCGTGGGCGAGAGATACTGAACGAATATCAGCTTCCTCAGAAAGTTCTTAAAGACTGATGTTTCTGTTTTATGCTCCGCGTTATATACCTTACAGTTCGATGAGCTGCATTCGTTTCGGTATTGTGGTAACTTCCACGTTCTTGTAAAGTTATTCGCCAGGTGTCGCTCAGTTTGTACCCTTCTTCTCGATTGAAGATATTTTGATTCTTCATAATTTTCAGTATAAATCTCTGATGGTACTGCGTGGTATTGGCTTAGACTTTAATGTTGTCATAATTAATGCGATGGTCCCCATCTTGAAATACGTGTTCGGGCCCTGCTGATCTTTCCGTATATCCGCGTTGGTGTTTCTTAATTCTGCACTGGATACTCCTTCTTGTCTGTCCGATGAAACCCTTTTCGCAATTGCATACAAGTTCCTATATGCTTTTGGTGTGTATCTTAGGTAGCTGATCTTTATTCGGCGGGAGTAACTGTTTTATCTTCTTGACAGTGTTTAACCGTGTTGTAATATTCTTCTTATCTTGTGTTTTCTTTAATCGGTTATCTTGAACCTCGAATGGTCTGTGTTCCTTATGGCTTATCTTCTCTGCTTTACTTAGCAATGTGTTGATAAGAGATCTCGCTCGTTGCGGGTGATGATATCGGTCAATATGCGTTTTCTTACGACATACGGTGTGGCTTATCTTGTTGCTTTCGTCGTGTTTCACTAATATGTCGAGAAAAGATAAGGTGCCGTTATTATCAATTTCCATGGTGAAGTTAACGTTCGTGTGTTGTCTGTTCAGATGTTGCAGAAATTCGTGCAGTGTCTCTCGTCCATGCTACCATATAACAAAAGTGTCGTCCACATATCTATACATGATCGCATCCCAGCCAACACAAGTACGGCCTAGGAACGTCTACACGAAATCCAACTATAATGTAGTGGATTTCTTAAGGAAATCCAGGTCTAACCCTGGGACGTCACAGGGATGTCCAGGTGGTACAAAAAGGTTTAGCCCACGAATGTCCTTTAGTTTGCCCTAGAGGCTGTCCTATATTTATTCGTAGGTCCATGAAGGTATTTATATGGGATGTGTTTGGTCGAGGCATCAGGATAAAGGAAATTAGTTTGCCAGGTTGAAACTTTGCGCGATATTATTATAAATACAACTGCAACTGCTTCTGTTCCTTACCAAATAGGACTAACAATAAGCGGTACTGTATCCCTTGATAAAACTGTTGAAAGAACATACAATTAGAAATACACTTTAAAAGTACTACGTGGGTAATTGATCCTCTTAATATGCGCCCTTTTAGTGAAGTTTCTGATTACCAAACATCAAACTTACATATTACGTCTATATAAGGTACAAAATCATAAGGTATATGCTTAAAGGTTCAACACTTATTTTCTACTTTATTACAAATATTTAAATAACAAGGTGCCTTGTATCAGATACTCTATATAACTTTGTGTTATTACAAGGTTTGTCTGTGAGAACATACATATTAGGGTTGTGACAGACTTTCGGGAAAGCCTCTACACATCCTTACAAGACGTCCCTAGTACATCCGAAAATAGGAAGCAAATAGGATCACATTACCTTATAAGTATAGACTACAATGGTTCTTCGGATGTCCCCAAAGGATTTTTCTGTATTGGGATATTAAGGTTTTAAACAGGATATCCCAAGGACGTTATGTGCTAGCTGGGATAATCAGCGAAACGTCAAGTGTAAATTTATCTACGCTAGAACGATTTTTTTCAAGAAAAACTCGTCTAATACCAACAACCGTTAATACTACCCTTTGTAAGTACAGACGACACGCGAAATTACTCTTTTCTAATACATTTTAAAACCTCGTTTGCATAAACAAAATATATGCGCTGTTTCATGAAAGTGATTGAATAGATATACATATGTATGTACTATTTGAGTACTAACACATAAAGAGAAAATTAAATTTTACAGAAATATACACAAAGAAATGTTATATACAAACAAAAATATCAAATAAAATTTGGCATTGAATTAAATTTAAATTGGAAATATATATAGGTTGTCTACAAGTATGGAATAAAATTGGTTATTCAATACCCAGCTAACATTAGTGTGATGGTCACCTGCTGGTTTTGTTCCGGCACTGGTGGTTCGCTTCTGGCTACGGCAATCCAGCCACGGACCTGTTGTATATTACCGACCAGTTGCCGTCACCGATTATACACAACGAACCAGATGTCGGTCCATGGCCGGCACGCCGGCACACAATCGGCAACCTGTCGCATTTGAATAGCCCGCGTCTCAAATGCCAGTGCCGCATAGCAGTTCATTCTCTTACTAGTGCGACTTCTGTGGTAAATTGTCATTTTATTTTGAGTTTGTGTGTGTTTGGCTAAGTTATATTTGCAGCACACATTTACTTATATTCCAGAAGTGATTCTTCTTGAAAAATGAATCATTTTATCAATGATGAGAAAATACGTTCATTATTATTAGAGCAGACCAATTTCCATGCGCCGATATGAGGATGATTGTATTGCATCAAAACTAATAAAAAGCATTCAGTATGTGTTTGGTACCTGCTTAGACTGCATGTAAGTGTAAGCATACGTAATAAAATATCGTCGACATATAAATCGAGAAAACGACCGTTGTCAGACGAAGTGAATTAGTTTGTTATGAATTTCCAGGACTTAATATAAGATGGCTCAAAAATTAAATGTTTCGTGTGCAATACATATGTAAGCTCAATAACACATTGTAAAGAACACATAAGCAGTTCGAAGCACAATAATATCTAACAAAATTAGTCGACAACAGTTTATATTGTCGATCCTTGGAAGACGCTTAATATGGTAAGTGTTTTGTTTAATTCCTCCATCGTGCACACGATCACTGATTTCATACATTTTCCATTTTATTTATAGGTACATACAACGCATTGTAAAGAACACAAGCAGTTCGAAGCACAATAATAACAAAATTAGTTGACAATAGTTTATATTGTCGATCCTTGGAAGACGCTTAAAATGGTTAGTGTTTTTTTTAATTCCTCGGTCGTCATACAACGCTGCTATAATTATGTACTATTCTTATGTTTCGTGTGTTTATGCATATTACTTTAATAGCAAAAAAACAAATGTATATTTAATTGTTTCTGATAGAATAAATGTCTCTACTTATATCGGTAACAAGCTCATGTTGCGTCCCTATTCTATCGCATATTACCGGCGCTCACGGAAATTGGTCTGCTCTAATTATTATTTTATGTAACTACACAATATCCGTTCGGTTTATATGTATAATTCTTCTAATCGACCACTCACACTAATCATCCTGGATATAGACTGTTACTTTTATAATAAAGAATTATTTTTGAAATGTTGTTTATTTTCGTACGTAGCAATCAATAGACGTAAATATTTACCGGTAATCAGCTGATTTTATGGCCAATTTATTCGCTTAATCGTGGTAAATTAATTTATTCTCAACCACTTTCCAAGTTGGTAATGTTGAGACGAATTTGGGAATAAACGTTTTCTAAATTAATTTGCTACGGTTAAAAGAATAATTCTAGCATAAAACCAGCTGTTAACCGGTAAATTTCTACCGGTGCAATTTTCGAAAACGTCTAATTGTGTAATAAAACTGAAGCGGAAGTGTAATGACCTATTAACGGCAAAAGTAGTGGTCCCAGCTGGCACGCTGCTGGTACTGACGGTAAACCATCAGCCGGCCGGCAGCAGGCCGGTGGGACACATACGCGCCGGTCCATTGCCGGCAGCCTACGTCATCGGCCCGATAACGTGTCTTACGGCACGACTGCGTGCGGCCAGCAACTGGCCTCAACCATTTTGTTTGCTGGGTACTGCAGCGCTTTTGAAAAAAAAAAAAACGGACGCGCATCTAAATTGATTTAACTATTAACTTATTTTTTTTTCAAATGTAGCTTGTTAAAAACTAAATAATTGTTTAAAAAATATGCAATTTCATTGATGAAATAATATGCAAATGGTTTCGTTAATTGTAAGGTAGGATTAGTCGTTAACATTGTGTGAAATTACACTATTTGTGCCCACAATTTCATTTTTATGAAACACCCTAATGACGGAGAAGACTTTGAATTAATTTTGACATTTTAGGTTAGTTTGCGCACTTGAAATGATTGTGCAATTTTGTACAATTACAATGGCCTTATCGGAATCGCAACGTATTGAAACTTTGATATTGATTAATTATGAAGATAAAATAAGAAGTCAAGCAGAAGAAGAATGCTTATGGGATAGTCAGCATCATGAAAAAGTCAAGAGAGAAGAGTTCTGGCAAAATGGTGCTCGACCGCATTTTGATGTTGATGTACGAAGATACTTAGAAGATAATTTTCCACATTGCTAGATTGGTCGAAGGAGTAGTGTCAAGTGACCCCATCGCGTGATCTCCCTTCGTTTAACTATGTACTTTGTTTAGGATTACTTAATAAAAAAAAACATTAATAAACATGGACTCTTCTATAGTACACAGGCTCTAAAGAATCGTATTAGATTAGAAGCGCAAAATTTTCGGCTTGAAGTTATAAGATAAGACAAATTCATGGACAGTTTTCACCACCAAGGTAGTGCAGGTCCAAAATTGGGTGGTCAGTATCGAAATTATATTATGGTACTCGAAAGTGATTGCAAGAGTTATGAGACTAAGTATTTTGTTATTTAATATCTGCCTGCAGAATATAAAACAATTTTATAACAATTCCGTAGGTTTTCACGGCCGGTGTCACATGTGATAAAAATCTTCTTCCGGGTTTCGCCGTTATTGGAATTGACTACACTGCGAAACCCGGAAGAAGATTTTATTACAATTTTATAACAAGTATACAAGAAAGGCAATTGCTTTTGTATCCGAGCAATGAAATTACATAGTTTTTAACAGTCGATTTCAGTTTCTGACAAGCTCTTACGTAAACCCCTATACAACGTAGGATCTCATAAAAAGAAAAGAACTCCGAGGAGGTAAAAGATTGAAAGTATACAATCACGTATATCACGAAAAAATAAGTTAAAAATGGACGATTTTTCCACAAACCCTGTACTATTCAATTATGAATTTCATGCCAGATTTTGGGTCAATCTTGTATGGGCATCAAAGACATCCATTAGAAGTCTTTGAAGTTCCGGTAATCGTAAAATTTCAAAGCTTCAGCATTTGTATAAAACACTCTTCTCAAGTAAAATATTTGTAATCGAAAATGATATTTCTTAGTACCGGAGATGCATATCCACTCTGTTATTTTAAGCGGAATCATAAACAAAAATTCATTACGATAAGCTATGCTTCAAATTAATAGTTACGACGTTACTACAAATATGATTTTTCAATTTTGCAAGCAATGAAACGAAAACTCTATTAGATGGCTGTTTTTTTTTTTATTTGTGGTGTATACTAGTTACAGCGACTTCTTAAGTTGTATTGCTTATCTGACTACTATTGTGTAAATTGTGTGTGGTAAATGTGTTTAATGCCCTTGTTACATCTCACTATTTCTAATGCTGCGTTTTTAACTGTTTTGTTCTCAACAGCGAATGGTAGATCGATCGAGATACAAGTCCCTGAGAAAAATATCACCATCCTCTCGGAGAATTGGACCTCAGTTGCCAGTGTTCTCTCACAATACTGGGCAGTCGTTTAACCAATGCAGTTATCAATCCGATTATGTTTATTTTTGAAATATTTGCTTCTTTTTAATTGAATTAACAGTTTGTTACACAATTCGACGTAGATTAAAATTCTGAACAAAAAAGTATTAAGTATGCAGATTTTTTGAAAGAAATTACATAAATATACGATAGAAAATAAGAGATACAGAGAATTGGAGTTTGGAAAACAATTTAAAAATCAATTTACGGCAGTGAGATTTGGTCACCACAATATAACAACGAAGTGTGTTCAGACAACCTATCTAACAGCAAGGAAATGTATGACACGTAGGAGCAAAATGGTGATCGAAAAGTTAAAAATTAATTCTGAATTGCGCAAGCTTGGTACGGGTGTAAAGAATATATAGATGCGTTGACATATTTAGGTGTAATAAGACTTTATGATAATAAAACTTTATAATTATATGTAAATATACCATATGCATATATAAAACAGTAATAACTGAATTCCCAGGTCAGGGAATCGTTACTATTCCCATATAATATACCATCTTCCTTTATCTGACGAATGGATAATGACGGCAGGAAGCCCTTCTAGAGAAGGAAAGCGAAGCTCACGTATATATTGAGGAGGAATAAGTGATAGACACATTTTCGCACGATATTGGCAATGTGCTGACGAACGTTGTTGCGGAGAATGAGGAACCCAACCTCGAGCAACAGCGGTCGGGTTTTGTGGATTCTTCTATTCAGTTTTTGAATGAATTCACGATAATACATTGCTGTGACACTAAATGCGTGAATTTTATATGAAATCAATTACCAAAACACAAATATCGGCAATCATTTATAAACGTGTTTTATTACGTGTGTTATTACAACAGTGTACTGGCAGATCTGATAGCTACTATCATCACTAAACTGAAATTTTGGACGGTATAAATATTATTGTCTGCAAATGAGATCCTTAAATCAGCTAGTTGTATAAATGTCATATATATACAGGGTGATTGGTGAGAATGGCCTATTAAAAGTATTATATAAACGGAAACAAAATTTTACAGTTGGATATGGTTGAACACGACCTTCATGTGACAATATTTTTGAATAAGTATCACTTCCGGTTAACCGGAAGTGGGCATCAGCTTCGATTTTTTTTAATAGTATGCTATAAAATAAATTACAAATTCAGCTTCTACGATATTTCATATATCATACTTTATAGCTAAATACCATTCCTTCTGAGTTATTCGCAATTAAAGAAAACAAGTGACAGATACCGATACGTGACGTAATACTATAAAGTAATAGTATTACGTCACGTAGGTGTAAAAGAGACGAATGAAATTTTGCATATGCACAGCTGATATTGTGTAATTACACAACATTTGAAGTTCTTCTCTGTAACATTATACAGGATGTTTAAAAACTTAGTTGCTTATAAATTAGTTTAATCCGCGAAAAGAAAAATTTCTTTTAATGGAAAGATATATATTTTATTAGGTATTCTGATTGTACAAAAGATTCTTTTTTAATCCGTATTAAATTCCTATATCCGTATTCCTATATCTAAAATTTAAGGTGAATAACTTATAACAATTTAATTGGCCTCCGTTCCTAAAATGGTCAGATATGTCAATTTACTGAAGCAAGGGTGCTTAGCTCATTTGTTTTACATACTTACTTGTTACATAGTTACTTGTCACTTATTTTGACGTCGGTCAATTAGTTAGTTGTTCTCGTTTACACTGAGAGTAATAGATCTGCACCAGTACAATAATTAGGGTAAACAATGGGATAATTTACTTTACAACAACAAAAAATTATTGTATTTGTTACAAGACTTATTGTAATCTTAGTATTTTTTTACAATTTTTACCTGTAATATTTTACAATACATTTTTCTCAGTATATGGTGTTATAATGGAGAATAGACCAAATCAAGTAATCAGGAATTTATTTATTATATATTTATTATGCAACATGAATGTACTAATCAAATAGTAAAATAAACATATCGAACGTTTGGTGAAAGTTACTAACATTTACAACCAATGATCAGCAAAAATTTCTAAGAATTTTTAGGTATGAAAAGTTTTAGCAACCGATGTGTTCGTAGCACATTGGTGAAGAACAATATCAGTAAAAAATTTAGATTATCTAAAAATTCTCCTAGATACTCCCAACAAACGGTATTCAAATAATCAACATAAAGTAAATCAAAGGTCTAAATAATTACTAATAGCAAATTAGGTACAATTAAAATATTAAAAAGGATAATATAAAAAATACTGTAAAAAAATTATAAGAACAATAATAATAACATAAATATAAATAAGTTATCTAAACGATTCGATATGGCAACCATTTCTATTGAGGCATTCTATATTCGGAGACGTATTCCTATAATTATTGCTCTTCGAATAGCATCTGGTGTTATTTGCCACGGGGATCCCTTATTTCCGTAATTTAATGGGAAGAATGTACGAAAATACGATTAGCAAAATGACAGACGTCAAAATATGTGGCGAGTAAGTATGTAAAACAAATGAACTAAGCACCATTGCTTCAGTAAATTGACATATCTGAGCAGGCTAATTAAATTGTTATAACTTATTTACCTTCCATTTTAGATATAGGAATATCTAATACGGATTAAAAGAGAATCTTTTGTAGAATCAGAATATTTAATAAAATATATATCTTTTTATTTAAAAAAATCTACTTTCCGCGAATTGATCTTATTTATAAGCAACTAAGTTTTTAAACACTCTGCAAAATGTTACAGAGAAGAACTTTAAATGTTGTGTAAGTACACAATATCAGCTGTGCGTATGCAAAATTTCATTCGTCTCTTTTACACCTACGTCACTATAAAGTAAGATCGGTATTTGTCACGTTTTTCTTTAATTGCGAATAACTCAGTAGGAATGTTTTTTGGGAATAGAGTATGGATACATGAAATATGTGTGAAATTTATCGTAGAAGCTGAATTTGTAATTTATTTTATAGCACGCTATTTAAAAAATCGAAGTTGATGCCCTTGAATAAATATTGTCACGTGATAGGTCATATTCAACCATATGCTACTGCAAAATTTTGTTTTAAAATTCCGTTCCGTTTGTATAATACTTTTAATAAGCCATTCTCACCAATCACCCTGTATAATAAGCCACATGGCTTATTTACATTTTCAGTGAATGCATTATACTTTCCGGTAATAAAATATTGCGGAAATTCCATTGAAATATTTTGTAGCTATCTGCTTTCTAGTCGTTTGTATTAGAATACATGCTCAAAGCATTACAGCTGGAGATAAATTCATATTTTAAATTTCTAAGGTGCTATATTCCATACATTGGTTCAGGATGTACAATATCTATGCTATACATGTATATACGACATTTTCAACTATTATGCACCTACACTATCGGAATGGGAGCGATTATATTAAGTGAAATCTGGTAATTTACATTACAAATTGTTTTTCAGCGCATGGTAGTATAATTTAATGCAAAGTAACGTAATATCTTTTATCGTTTCTGCAACCGATCGGCAAACAAAAAAACTGCCCTTTAAGCAAATTAGATTTTCAAGATCTGCCACTGACACTTTCATGATTAACGCTGAATAGCTAATATAAAATGTATGTGAACACATACATATATCCTTAACGTCTCTTTCGCTTACGCTAAGAAATTTCCTTGGTTTCTCTATCAAATGGGAACTTTGAAATGCCGTGTTTCCCGTTGAATATTCTTAGTGTTCGATGTATTCGGAAGTTGGTTAATTTGGTTTCGCAACGTTACTTACATTAATATGTTCCTTTATGAAGGCGTAAATTAATTAGCACAACCTTTATGAAGCGTTAATTAGGCAGCAAGCCTTAAATCTTTTTCAGTAAGGAAAATAACATGTCAAAAGTCATATTTGCTTGTAATACTGTCGAAATAATGTCGTCAAAAACGAAAATATTTAAACTATCATGTGCATAATTTCGTAATTTTGAATAAATCTAATGATCCTACTTTATAGTAAGTTTACATCAGTAGTTCTCATCTTATTTAGAGCTCTTCTAGACAAGTGGAAAGTGTAAGACATTGACTGTTTATGTTATTTTTATGTACTTCTTTAGGTTGACAACTACTGGTTTTTACAATCCGTAGAGTTGGATTTTCGGATTCGCTTGCGCGTGTCTACATGAGGTAAGTGTAGTCCTATGTATACATATTTCATACTTTTGTGTCGCTAAATCTGTATTATATGTGTCTACTACAAAATTGTTTTGATATACAACTGTTGTATTCTTATCTATAGGAGGCTTGCTTTTCCCTTCCTGCTGAATCATCTAAAAGTATCTGTGTTAGAAAGTTAAATAAAACCATATACCACACTTGAAACTTTTCAATACCTCAGTAGCCAGAAATTCTGTTCTTTAAGAGCAGGCTTCTTTAGGTATGGAAACTTATCAGAGGCGTATACTTTTTTTTTGTTTTTGTAATGCGAAATAGTTAAATTCAATAGCGAAAAGCATACGATCTAATAATGAATGACGTGAATGGCCACGATATTATTAATAACAACCATGTTGTTACACACAACAAAAAAACTTAGAAAACACCCAAAAAATCTTACTATTGTTTTTCGACATCTCAGAATGGATATTCATTTGTGGTCCAGGCCATTTGGTACACCATAAACCCGTTGAAAATTATCAAGTATAATTACGTTAAAAGCACACAAAAAATCCTTCATAAATCATTAATTTTATATGCATACACCACCAGAAATTGGGTGTACGACAAAATGATTGTAAATCACCTAAAATCAAGCAAAGTTACCTTAAAAGTAACCAAAAGCTTTACAAGAATCTCTTGTTTTTAATCACCTCAATATAGCTCTTCATTTCTGGGCCAAGCCAATTGGCGCAAAAATTATTGAAAAACAACCGAAAAAGAGTCAAAAATCGCCTATCACCGCTTTTTCTAATGAAAATGTAGTTATTCTTAAATCTGAATTAATGAGACCTCGAATGGACATTGAGATTGATGACTCACTAAAGTTGATACACAGCTGAGTGCTGCCAAATATTTTAAAAACGTTTTCGGTTTTGGGACTGTTTTATCTATTCAGAACTTACAGTAATATTGAATAATAATGACATGCCTTGTTAATTCAGGATTGATGTTCGTGTCGATGATGCTTCTTGATAGACACATACATATAAACTGTATCAGTTGTCGTAAAAAGGAGATGCTGTCAGAGCAGATCGGATTGAGCGGGAAAGAAAACGAAGAAATGTTTTGCATTTTTATATTAACTCGGTAAATATTGAAGTGTTGAACACCGAGGGATTTAAATAAGAATTTTGTCTTTCTCTTTGGTCATATCATTGTCTTTTTGAATAGCTTTACTAGTTTGTTTAAGTGTCTAATTATCCTGATCTAGAAAACTAATAGTAAAAATTGGATCTGATTTTGCAGCGGTTCCATCTGGAATCGCCAAAATATTCAGTTAACTGACTGTTTATACATTACTTTAAAATGTTATTAATTATTATACGAGTTCATCCAAAAGCTAGGTTGGGGCACCTAAAAATTGTTTTAATCATTTTATCAACTTTTTGTATTAATTTTGATGATTTTTATTTAATTTTTTAAAGTGCTCAGATTCTTTGGATCAGAAATAAAAATCAATTAGGGCGTCGAAAATCAAGAGATTTGAATTTTTGGCTATTGGTGATTTTCAACCATTTTTTCAAGTGCCCAATTTAGTAGTCTTTAGATATTTAGGTTCTTGGGGGTTTGTAAAAATTAGTGATTTATGAAGGATTTTTTCGTTTCTACTAATACTTGATTTTGGGTGATTTTCAATAAGTTTTTCGTGTGCCTAATGTCCTTGACCAGATATAAGAATCTATTTTGAGGTGGCTAAAAACAAGAGATTTTCTAAAGTTTTTTGGGTGCAATTAAGGTAATTATGATTGATTGCAGCTGATTATTAATCATTTTTGCTGTCCTCAATTTTTGACGGTCTCTATGCTTATATTTGGATACTTTTGGAGTGCATAAAAATTTAGTTGTTCTTGAAACATTTTAGCTTCTCTTCGGTTGTTTCATATCAGTTTTTTGATCGTATTTCCATGATTTTTGAGTGTGCCAAATACCCTAGAAATAACATTTTATATACTACTCCATAGAACTATCATATTTTGCCATTAGGTGTAATATACCGATATTAATATAGATAATACACACATTCACAGTCTTTTCAAAGAGCTCTTCTTTAACGAATAATATTTATTTAATAATTAATCTAGCGAAGCTAAAAGAACTAATATTATTAATTTAATCCGGATAGTCTATTACAATTTTTTATGGTACAAATAGAATTCAAAAGCGATATTTTTACCTTACCTGCCTATTATCGCGTTTATTAACAAATATTAGTTATTCTATATTTGAAATTACAACGCTCAGAACAAATTAAACAATGGCTGAAGGCCACGATTTTTGAACCATACAAGACCAAAGAATTTAGTCGGACGAACGCTTATATTATAATTATAATTTAATAAATAATGCATTTTTTAGCGCTAATGTTTTACCTTCGTAAAATGAGACAAAATATCTAGCTTATAAAGATTCCTGTTTCCTTTAGTTTATATTTTAATTAGTTCATTTATGAATCTTTCACAAATATGTATTCTGTCGCTAAACATTCATAACATTTAATTCAAGTTGTTGTATGAATGCAGCATATTGTAAATGTCGAATTGATATTTCGATTATGGGCTATCACTGTATATATTAAATATTTTAGAAGAAACAAAATCGTTCTGATACACTACGAAAGTTTGAGCAAAGGCAAGTTGTTCTTTATCAGACCCAGACTTAATATAGAAAGCTCTCAACCAGTGCGAGCGTGTTACTTTGAGAGTGAAATTTGATGATGAAAGATTGGTTAAATTAGTTACGGCATAGTTGATGCAAGTAAACTTTGTACAAATAGTTTCGGAAAGTTTTTAGGCAATAGTATCGTAGCAAGATGCGAATATTGTAAATATCGGTAAATTATGTGTTAGTTCAATATTGTAAATGAGTGGAGATGAATAACTACTATCTTCTATCCATAGTTTCTTAGTATAGTCGAGGTATATATTAGGTGATCAAGAAGTAATATATGTTCAAACGCACGAGGTAGTTATAAAATAAAACTAGTACATTCTGAAAAAACAATTTGTATAGATGCACATTTGAAGCACTGAAGCGATACGGTTATACATTCGAATCAATAAAAATTGATAAATATTGGTAACAAAAGGTGATCGCAAATCATTGTAACTCTTACCTAGACATCAAAAACGAATTGTATGACATGATCCTCAAATTTCCTCACAAAGAAAAATAGCGTGTTCAGTATCGGTGCTTTATTAGATTTAAATATCAGTAATTTCATTTTGGCTTAACGCTTCGATGTTGTAGAACCCATCTTTTGATACAGCTAAGAAACCGATTCCCGATATCGTCGTTGTATTTTTTGCTTTACTTTGTAAGAATTATACAGGAATATTTGGTACCGCAATTGTAATAATTTTTGGGCGTTTTGTGTCGTTTTCGGTCTTGAAAGAAAATATTTTAAGTTTAAGAGTTTAAGCGGGTCGAATACCATTTGACAGTTAGCGATGTTGTCATATAGTTAACTTTTTCTTAATATAATGTTTTTATAATTTATTTAGAAAGTATTGTAAAATTAGGTTTTATACACACATTTGTAGACGTATTTTGAGTTTTCATAGCAAGTTTCAATAATAATTAAAACTAAAAATTCAATATCTATTCTCCTATCAAGCTAAACGAGAATAGAGATTAACTTTATATCGAATATTAATGGACGAACTCGTATATATAGAGATAAAATATTTATAGAAATATGTATGTGCATAAAGCCCAATTTTGAAATTACATTTAAAAAGAGATGAAGCAAATGATTTATATACTTATGTAGATATGGCGATGCTGTGAAATTCAAAATCAATTTTAAGAAATAATGAAAAATAAAGACAATTGCATTTTAAGCATTAAAATGTTATTAGAATATACATATAAATTACCTACAAAGATATATGGAATTTTGGTGATTAAAAAAATACTCTTTGATGAGTAACACCCTCAAGTGGAACGGAAATATACCTTGGATATTTAAGGAAGTTCCTAAGTAACAATATAATTTTATTTTTAATCACAAAAGCGATGATTAATAATTTGCTTTACTTTTGGAGGATAGTTTTACATATTTTGTGAATAGTGTGTGTTGTGACACTGTTTTAACATGAGGGTTTCTATTTAACAAGCAGGTGGATAGGGGTACTTTATTTTAAAACAAGTAGTGCCATTATTTTGCTGACATCTTTACTCTGCTCCCATTTTTGCCAGTAAACTGACGACTACTAATTAACGACAGTCGCTGAAGCTTGGTAATATGTGTGTTTTTGGTTTTGAATATCTTGAACTTTGTAATTTTTGGTTTAGGGCAAGTTTCAACAGAAGATTTAAAAGTTCATACGAAGAATGGAAGGTGTTAATAGAACGAATGAACATTATATGCACGGAGAAATGATTACCTGGAGAAAATTAATATTTTTGTAACAATCGGTCTATTATTTACATAAATGAGACGTGCATCCGTAGTGTGTGGCAACACATAGTTCATTTTAAATAAGATCGAAGACGGACGATTGGAAAAAAAATTAACCGAGCAAATAATAGAAAGTAATATAATGGTCAAACGTAGTACGCATTTACATATATGCAGATATTCGGTAATTACTTTTTAACAGCATCATATATTTGGTCCTCAGCCTGAAAAACGAACATATAACTGGTGACGAGTCGGAACAAATTTGTTGCGTTACTTAGTTGACTTATAAGTAGATATCCGAAATCAGAGGCTGTGAATATTAACAAACAATATTTGAAGCGTGAATAGAATGAATGAAATAGAATACGTAAAAAGTGTTATGTTAATGGTATTCCTACATAAAAAGTTACAGTAATGGCATATATATATATTTTTTAAATGTGAAAGTTTTGATGTACTGTAACTAATGTATAAATATGATACAACATGTAACAAATATAACATATCTATTTCTGTCTATATTTATTGTATGTTGTATAAATAATATAATTCGGCGAAGAAGTATACTAACTGTACGATCTCCATCTAGAGGTTAAGCTTGTGAAGCACTCTAAATGAAACGAGCACAAAAGGCTTTTTAATCACTTCGCATGTCATGTCCAAACCCACTTCTGTTATTGTGAAACGCGTACCGTCCAAAACAATTAAAACGAATAGATCCATACGAATGAAGAAAAAATTATATAGGTTTGTATTTATAAAGCGTGCACATCATATTTTGTCGTTCTTGATGTTTTATTCTATGTAATAAATGTGTGGATGCCAATAAGTCGTTTTGTGTTTATAATTAAAGCAAAAATGAATAGGTTTTCCGTTTTTTTTGTTAATGAAGGTTTTAGACGTACAAACTGTATGTCGACATAATAATTGAAAAATAATTGCTCCTCTAAAGAAGGCTATTCAATTTATTTCTTTGCTGTTCATCCAGATGGATTCATGAATCCTTTTGTGCACTGTGTAGGAGTATACGTTTAGATAATACAATACACTGATACATCTATGTCGACGAGATCAATGGGAATTATATAGAGCTGTATTAAGTACGAAATAGTCCTTTATAGTATTGTAGCTGTTGCACAAAGTCTTCTTTAATATTAAGCTTTTATTTTGACTTAAATATCTGTTGAATCAATCAGTTCCTACCAATTTCATGTTGTACTTTCACTGTATCTACGGTTTCTTAAAACTTGGCAAAAATTAAAAATGGCAGTAAAATATTATTCTCTATTATACCCACTCATTTACCGCAGAAACTTCGATTTGCCAATAGAAATATGCGTGGATTATTTTTCGAGTCATCTCAATACATTTCAGATTTTGATCAGAAATTTATGTATATATATTGTTACGAATTGAATAGTAGTCGTAGCTTAATTGAAGAGCAACTGTACGATCAAATAAATATTTAATCTGACAAACTGTTTGCACTTGTGGTTTCAAATTCGTATCTGTTAATAAAATATCAATAATATTTATGTTAAAGATTATTTAACTTTGTTTACTAAAAAGTGCATTATCCATTACTGCATTACTTTTTTTTTTTGTAGCAGTAACCAAGTTAGGAGTTCGAATGCTTCTTTGGAGTTCAAGAGTCGTAAACAATACTCGATTCAAGTGAAGAGAAAATTCAAGAAGACCAAAAGTGATACAGCAGAAATTTAAAATGGACTATATAGAAACAAAAACCCAAATTCGTCGGGTGGTAGTAGCCAAAATGTTGCAAGGTTGTCGATTGTGTAAAGAAAATAAGTTCAATGTTTTCATGTTTGATTTTATTCCTTTGGAAATCCTTTTGAAGTAATCCTTGCTTTTGCTTATTATTATTATTTGGTTTTGTTGAAGTTAAAGTATTGACCGTACTTTTTAATTAAACTTAGTTAATAAATCGTGTACGCGGTTCGTATTTTAAATATAAACTCTCTATTAAATTCTCGAACTTTCGTTCTTTATTCAGAATTTCTTCAGGAGAACCATACATATAAAGATAGTGTTACAAACAAATCTTAAAATAATGGCATTTTACTTACAGCCGTGGGTAATTAAAATTAGGAAAGCCTGAATTATATATGCCATACACCTAATGATAAATTTTGAATTATAGATATAAAATTGACTAATTGATGTCCGGTTTCTGATACGTTAAACAGCAGTTATCTGTTTGGTATCTGACGATTTAACAAAGACAGTCCTTGTTAAATTGCCAGATACCAAACAGATAACTGCTGTTTAACGTTTGAGAAACCGGGCATGAGTGTAGAGAGAAAAAAAATTGTGATACTAACAATTAGTCAATTTTATGGACATAATTCAAAATTGTCGACGACGTGACTGAAGCAATATTTGTAAATGGGAAAAAACTGAACAACTTCCGGTTCGCTAATGATACAGTTATTATAGCGGATAGTCTGAAAGGATTACAACAACTAATGACTTGGCTGAAAGGTATCCGCGGAGAGTGTGGTCTCGATATAAATGTCAGAAAAACGAAATATATGATCTGAAGCAAAAGCAAAATTCCATACGAACTTCTTGCTGAATCAACAACAAATTCAAAGAGTCAATCAATACACATATCTGGGAACTAGACAACAGCCAATGCGATCACTCACAATCAGATCTGCTTCTCAAAATGGAATCAGTTTTTAAAAACCAATCTCTTACACTATCTATAAAAATGGAACTTCTCCGTTGCTGCGTCTTTTCTGTCTTGCTATACGGAGTAGAATTTTCGACTTTGACTGAAACAATCAATATCAAGAAATTAGCAGCTTTTTAAATGTGGCTTTATTATAGAATTTTAAGAATTTCATGGACAGAACATATATGTATCTGATGAAGAAGTCTGCCGAAGAATCGTGAAAGACCCCGAGTAAAAAAATACGATAAAAGTTCGCAAACTTGAATATTTCGGTCATATAATGAGGAGCGAAAGAAGGTACAGTTTACTGCAAAAGATATTGCAAGGCAAGATTTCTGGGAAACATGGTCTAGGCCGACGGAGAAATTCATGACTCGAAAATCTCGGGACGTGGTTTTCTGTAATAACAACAGGACTGGCAGCAACGAACAAAGTTGTGATAGCCAGAATGATCGCCAATATTCGGATCGGACAGGCACTATAAGAAGCAGAAAAATGTATTGGTCCTTTGCAATCTCCTCCTTACACCTCCCATAAAAAGAGTAAGAAATAGATAAATGTGGCATGTTGATAAATTATTCACACTTGTTTCGAAGTGGCTAAAATCCAACACATATTTGTTGAAATCGCACGTAGCCACTGTTACTGTAGATTTTGAAATAATGTAGCAATAGCGTTCCTAGAAACTTTCATTTAACTATCATTTAAGCATGCGTGAAACAGTTTGCAGTAGTGGCTACTTTTGAGTAATAATTTTGTAAGTTTTAATATTAACATCTTTTTATAATCATCGTTTCTTCTTTAATTTCAGTGGTTTACTGTGTGGTTTTTATCATGGTTTTAATAAAACTTAGGAGGAAAAGTTGACTTCAAAAAAGTATAAGTCTGTTAACTTTGGGCAACATGAAGCAACTAGTTTAAATAGAATAATGGCATTCAATAAATAAGAAATGAATTTATTCTTCCAAAATTTAGAAGAACTGTTACAAAAATACGTAAACCAGAGTAACGGAGTAAACGTTGTTATAAACTGGGATTAACGCTTATAACTCTAAAATTCAACTCACCAAATATAATTAATTCTTTATTATAATAGACAAATTTTCACTGAATAATTGTCGGCTTCTTCATGGCATATAATTTGAATTATTAGTACCTTACAGGTGTAAGCTGTTAAATGTTTTAAGTTTTTCGAATTAATCACAAAGATAAATTTTTTCATTAATTGGACTTTTTGTGAAACTTTTCATAAGACGTTTCTCTTGTTTACTCCATTAACTTCAAGACTTGAAATTTAAATATTCTACAGTGTTAACATTTGCGATGCAAATTATTAATGAAGAAGAAAACAACAGACAAAAACCAAAACTACTTGCTCGGATATGATGCCAACGCCCACCACACCCTGTGGGGTAGCACAGGCATCAATAAACGAGGCATCAATAAATGACTTTGCTGCAAACGGAATACTAAAGCTGGATCAGGATCAATAAATCCTTTGCTGCAAACTTAAACAGCGCTCAGATACCTAAAGAAGACTGGAACCTCCCGCGAAAAATAATTCAAGTCTCAAAAATTCGATGGGCCATCGAATCCTTCAAACCCTTTAAATCGGCGGGTATGGACGGCATTTTCCCAGCATTGCTACAACACCTGGAGCTGTAACTAAGGGCTACCTTAGCCACGGGTTACATACCAAACAGCTGAAGAGAGGCTCGGGTGGTCTTCATTCCTAAACAGGGCAAGGCGTCCTACAGCGAAGCGAAGTCGTACCGGCCCATCAGCCTTACCTCTTTTCTTCTCAAAACTTTAGAGAAGATCATTGACAGACATCTGAGGGACTCCGTATTGGCAAAGCTGCCTCTAAACGTGAACCAATATGCCTATCAACCTGGAAAATCCTGTGAGCAAGCTATTCATGAGCTTGTCCGGCGAGTAGAAATTGCCTTAAGCAATAAATAAGTCGCGCTGGCCACCTTCTTTGATATAGAGGGCGCCTTTGACAGGGCGTCCTTTCTGTCGATGGCTAGGGAACTGCAAATACGTGGAGTCGAGTCAACGGTGACAAGGTGGATCGACGCCATGATAAGAAACAGGACAAAATGGTAGTAATTAAAGTACGGCAACATCATAAGATTCATGTGCAGCGAATATTATCTGCACATGAGTCTTGTGATTTTGCCGTGCTTTAATTACTACCATTTTGTTCTCTGAAGAAGCTAATAAAGAATTAGCGAAAGGTTAGATACGAAACAAAATTACATTTGGAGTAAAAGAAGAAAAAGCAAATCACACAAGAGGAAAAATAAATAAAGGGAATTGAATTGTCCTTCCCTGATTCAGGTCTCAACAATCTTTGCAATGGCGTGATACGAACATAGCTAAAGACTATATCTGCGAAATAATTGCCCATAGCATTTTTAAATCCATATTTTACACCTTTTTGTTATTTGTTTGCCTACATAGCTTTTAATAAACAACTGTATTGAAATCTAAATTAAAAGTCTTTAAGGAGTAACAGAATCGATCTAAGCTATATTTAACCAAATTGACGAGTAATAAGGCCTATGCAACCTTTGCCTTTTTTCTATGATGTAGCTAGGAAAATTGGCACCGTCAGCACGCTTTAGTTCTGACGGTGTCAATTATTATTATTTACAAAATATAAAAAATATTATGTTTACTTTATTTTAAGTAAACGTCATTAGCCCGGTTTCCTCTAACAAATTAGACTAGCCAAAATGCAAAAGATTAATTACAAAAGGAAATGAAACGACTACAAATCTTAGCTAGAGATTAATCCTGTTGTAATGAGGTGTTTCCTCGTGCGAGGGATATAAATGTGGAAACCAACGGTATATTGGCACTCTGAGTGTTAATATGTTGGGCGTAGTTTGTTTATTAGGAACGATTTAAAATTAGTTTTTATATTTATATAATACAACAAAAAGTAACAATTATTTATCCAACGTAATAGGTCTCTTCAATTAGACTCGTCTTTTATTTGTTTAATAATTTTTGCAATTATTAATTGTAATATTTCTGTAGATTTTACTTTGCCCTGTATAGAAATGCATTAGACTAGGACTTACTATACCTGCCAATATACACAACTTTTACATTAACTATACTGTAATATCAAACACTTAACATCGCCACCTCTAAACGCTAAGAATAATTATAGCATGAAAGTTTTAATGGAATGCAGTAGATGAAAATTCGTTTAGTACCCCTTGAAGGAGGATTAAACACCTGAAAATTATGTTATACTTGGGAATATACAGGAGAGCATCACTATATACACATTTGTTGGTTTCATCCGCGAAATTAAGTTAAACTTACAGTAGTGGAAACACAAAGGGTTAGAAATTTATGGCGGTACAATGCCTGCCTAAGAGATAACGCGACAAGCTTACAACATTCTTCAGTAGTATATATTTTCTTCTACCGTATACTTCTACTAACACTTAATTACTGGCGACAATTTAAGAAGCTATAAATATTGTATATATGTCAATACATACATTTTTAAATTGGTGGAGGCGCCAGGCACGAATTTTAGCAGCATAAATAAATTCAATTTAAACCTAATTGTAATTAGCTTTATTTAAGTTGAAACACGAATCACGACATTAATTTTGCGTTCTTATATTGCTTGTGTTTGTCAAATTACTATTACAATGAATTTCGGATCTATAGCCGCAGTGGTTAGTCAGCTGACTATCGTTGTGGCGGAACGATAGAAGACGGGTTTCAATTCTTCGAGAAGACGGCGACATTTTTTGTGAGAATTGATATCTGGGTCGACTTACCATTCGCTGTAGGGAGCAAAGTAATTAACAGCGCGGCTATACAAAAGGCGATATGATGCTTTCACAAAGTCATTTGAACACAAAAACTTACGGAGCCATTGCAACTAAGCACCGCTACACATAAAGAAATGGGCTAACAGTGCAATACTTCCAAAAACTTCTGCCTTATTAGGTGCTCATAATACTGCTAATTCCGTAAGTTTTTGAGACATAGCTCGCGGAGATGGAGTTTCTTGATATTTGGTGTTTTTGTTTGCGTCTGAAATTTTTTTGCAGCTCAGAGTGTTTTGTTTTTTTTTTTCATTCTTTCTCTTTCAAATTTAAGGCAACTCGAGTTTTTTCGCAGTCTATATATTTTCGAATAGAAATACAGTTGTTCCATTACGATGAATTTGTTTTAGAGTATAGTACATATATTTCAGCGTTCACTGGCAATGTACCGGTCGCCTATTACAAATATTGGGATTTTAGTGGTAGTCAACCAATGACACAAATCATTCACAGATGTAACTACGAAAGAGAAGCTCATAGTTGAATCTAGCAGGACTTCAACTCTTATTACGAAAAATATCAAAGAGTATGATATTTGTTTTGCATTTATATAATTGCTAACTTAAATAAAATATTTCCGTTCTTTAAGGTAGATAGTCAAGAATTCTATCCGTCATAAGTGCACTCAATTTTGTCAATACTATAGAGTAGTCAAGATATTCAAGCAGATTATTAAAACGTTTCCTATGTAATGATGATGATGTATAATAATTGATTCTGATAGGCATTTACTTGAAGTAAAATTTAATTAATGTCGGAGATACAAAATTATCTTACAGAGAAATTTTAACCTTATTAGTGACTTCTCAAAGATTTTTGTGAAAGTCAATGGTACAACAATAGGCCTGTAGTTGGTTCTCACATGATAGGTGTTGCACTATAAGGAAAATTAAAGGATCAGCAGCAGGATCTAAGTTGTGCCAACAGAATGTTTTACTTATACGCTACTAATTGTTACAATTACGCCCGATATATTCGCTAGAGCCGGTTACAAGCTACGATTACAGTATTGTGTGCTGTAAATTTATTATTAAAGCGTTGTAATTCAGATCGTGTCTTTGTTATATAGCAGTATTTACTGAAAATTACTATCTACTGTACAAGATTAGGAGTAATAGCTAATTCTCTCACTATTTCTTGTGTTTGCTTTTACAATTCATACTTTTATAAAACAATTACTAATTCATGTACTAGTTTTAATTGCCTATGAGAAACTTCATCAAGATTCTACAACATTCTGTGGAGATTTTACTCGTCTAATTTTCTGCCCAAACTACTAACGTACACTGTACGAAAAACGAATTATAATACTCTCGTATCGAATACTCGTACTTACTATATAGTACGTATTTCCAAGGTGCCGACGTGACTTTTTAAACGTTTTTGTTTAATTACTATGATTTGAATATTGATCTTTATCTGCATTCATATAATCAATATTCATGTCAATTATATTATTAACGCAATGATATATTAAATTATATTGCAAATTAATTATTGTGACTGATTGTGATAGTCACGTACTTGCACATAAAATAAGAATTATGTGGGTGAAAATAAATACATACAGGTCGCCCAGAATCCCGTGGCAGTTGCGTTTAAGTCAGAAAGGTTGGATAAAAGTATGACGTAGCAGCACTCAGCTGTGATTGTTGCGCTGATGTAAAAGGCGGATCTAATGTCTCATGCGTTGGACGTATATAACCTGAGACCGCTCATTTACGCTTGTTATATTGTTACATTAACAATAGCTCAGTGCCACGGCATTCTGGTCGACCTGTACTTATTAGCCTTGCGCAGCAGAGCGAAATAAAACATACCAAATTGCTAGCAGTATACAAGTTCATTTATTTATCTATTATTATTATTTTTGTGATTAATTCTCTAAATTTGTTATACAGTATCGTTTTTTATATAAAAGCGGCCTTTTTGATAAACAAGTAAAAAAATACTTAAAAAATGGGGGGTATGAAATGCCTCATTATTAGCTATTTTGGAAAGATATGTTACGTCCTCTTTGGGATCATGTAGTGTATCACGCAAATTACATATGTTAAAGGAAAAATATCATATTTGTTATAGTTTATTTAATTTATATCAATAGACAAGGATATTATTATGAAGATTTATTATTATTTTTTGTTATTACTATTAGTAATTGGCTAAATTGATTACATATTACCGTTCTCTCTGTAAAAGTGACCTTTCTCTGATGAATGAGAAAATAAGGAAGTATTAAACAATGAGAGGTGTCATTATAGTATGGATGACGATAGTCTTGAGATAATGTAATATACTGCAATGTATGTTTAAAAAAACTTTATATCTGCTATAGATTGGGAAATATTTGCAGTAATTAAAAAAGTGTGCGCACTTTGGAGGGGGATGTAAAAATATATTGTGACTTAATGGATCTTTAGACGCACCTTCACAAATTTGTCTTACAATTAGAATGAGAAAATCTGAATCCTTGTCAATAACACTTTTAAATAACACATAACCACAATTTCTTATCTTTCAATTCTGCTTTCACCGTAGTCACGCGCAAATGGCATAACGCTTCTTATTGATGACTTGGTAATGTATAATCGGAATACTTGCTCCAGAAGGAGACAAACGCTTCTTGGTCTAGTAAAGTGAACCGTATATTACATAGAATAAATCAAACAGCTATATGAAATGTTAATTGTTCGCTGTATCATTTGCTACGGATTGCAGAATAGTGTTTTATACTTTTTAGGTGGCGTTTACACTTCCACCTACAGGTACACGACAAATAGTTGTTTAATTCTGTCACCTTAGTATTCTAAATTCGGCATACTCATTATTACGTGTTCTAGTTTCTTCAAAATACCCCGTTGCCGAAACGTACCTAATTGCGACATTTTCTAAGTATGTGTGTACTTATAAGCACTCACAACAACCAGACGCTCGGGTTTCCGTGCCACGCAGTTCACCTCTCTACCTTGTTTTTCGTACTGTACTGAATCTTCCTCTTGTTTGCCGAGTTTACTTATTACCCTAAACTACAATGTTTTTGAAACGTTTTCTTGAAATACATGAGTATTCGAGTGCTGGTGTTTGTATGTGCATAAGAACTATATTCGTACTTACCTTTTTTGATTACTTATCTATTAATTATATGTCAACACTGATTAAGAAAACGATATAATTCTTTAAAAAATGTTCGTTTTTAAAAAAAGGCAATTGTATTATTTCGATGTACTTTATTGTTTAATTTATATACCATATTTAACATATTTCCAGCAGTACTAAACAAAAATAAAACTCTACGTATTTGTTATATAATAAGTAATATCTAAGTATGCATATATGCCTAATGTACTTCAACAGCACCATTATTCTTATATTACGTTGTATATAATAGTTACAATATCTATCAATTAGGATCCATATTCCATATATATCTCAGCTGTACATCCTGTGATCATTTATTTTACAATCTTACATACTAAATTATGTACACACAAAACATTCATATAAAAAGCTCGTCCAACCAAACTCTTAACAAAACATAAGAATTTTATGTACAAATATAATTAAAGTGTCTACATATTATATAATGTTACGCCAAATTTAACTTGTGCAATAATACTTATATATAACAGAAATATGTACACATATAAGTACACAATCGTATAGTAAAACAGTGAAATAATGTAGATATATAACGCAGATTTATATTTTAACAATAGACTTATTTTCTATTTTGCTCTTTTGAAATTGGATGATGTTTTTGATGTACCCGTGAAATATCGCTGCAAACTATCACACATACAGATCTAATATTATAAATGGGTAATGCTTAAAATATCTCTGTACGTTTCCTACTCTTTTATTCACTTTTGGTTTCAATGCATAAACTTTATTGTTTGGAGACTCTACGAGAAAAAATTAAACAGAAAAATTTATGAAGCAGATGACAATATCTACTTCACTACTATTACAGCTGGACACATATCTTGTGGCCTGGAAGCTAAGTAATGTTCACATCTCCACTTTAGAAAGAGCTTTTTTACTAGTGCTAAGTAGTAAAAATTCTCCGCTTGAGTTCTATTTATAAAACTTAATTTCCTTGTGATTTAGTCATGTCATGGTAAAAATGTGTATGTAATAAGACATGTCAAAAATATGCAATCCAATATGCATGGTGTTCCATTTATCATCATCATAACATGTCAATTTTGATAACTTTAATGTGTAACTTCCTGTTGTTGATAAAAGTTGCGCACTTACTTGCTTACTAATAAATCCTTTAGCCAGTGCTATTTGATTGACAGTTTCCTCATTTTGGCGACTGTAAACAGATGAGTGGTCTCTCTAGATTTTTTTGTTTAAACCAACTGCTACAACGTTCTAATTTTGTGTAAGATGCGAGACTAAATTAAGTTTATGTAACTCGGTACCTCAGAAGTAAGAAGCAAGAAGGCGAATTCTTGCTTGTTACTTCTGAGATATCGAGTTCGAACTATGATGGCTCATTTCTGAGCTTTCTTTTTCGTTGTTTTCAATACTTTTTAGATGATTTCTTGTTAAGATAGCAAGACGATAAGTGTATAATTTTAATTGAGTGTATTGATAGTGTGAACTGTGCTAATTTCACATTGAGTGTTCTCCCACAACACAGGTTTCAAACTACTAAGTCAAACTTAAATACTGAACAGGAAGATACATAATACCGATGCTGAAACTGAAGTATATGTGTAGGTTATAAAAGCATGAGTATAAAAATTAAGTGCACTGGATCTGTAAGAGGAAACTTAAAATCAACCAAACAATTTTGTTGGTTTCAAACTGACTACAAGCTGTAAAAACAAAGAAAATAATCTATGATATAAATCTACGATATAATAATGCAAAGCGTAAATGAATTGGTTCATAAAGGCTACGAGCCAAAACCTTTTTAGTTTTCAACATTTCAAATAATCCAATTCCTTACGTATTATCATGAAAATATAATTAACATAGAAGTTGGTTAACAATTTAAAATAGTGATACAACGTTTAATTATATATTGCAGTTTAACAATTTATAATAATCTATATAATCAGGGTAAATTTTACATTGTTTACGATTAAGCTTATACTTCCGTAGTGTCTTATTTAAGTTCGTTGTTAATTTATAATTATCAGTTTACTGAAGTATACATAAAAACTTAATAGAATACATTTCTCCTAATACTTGCATTTATTATAAGAACTTGGGATTGTTTTACTATTAAATGCAATTTTAGAAATAAATTCGATGCACTTAAAAAACTAGAGTATGTAATAAAATTGCCCTAAAATAGTTTTGAATCTGTAAATGTAAATATTCTGTTATTTAACTAAATAAACAGCAAATATGTTAAAATGAATGAAAGTTATGAAACTTTAAGATGGTAAGGTAACCGGAATTATGTTAAAACCAAAATATATTGAGCCACGTTTATTGACTCAAGATCTTAGCGATCTCATACGAGTTCAAGGTTATACAAAAAGGAGTCAGAAATGGTTGAAGAATGCAAAGGGATGTATTTATCGTAATGGTAATTTATTTTTTCATGCTCTACTGGCGAAATATAGCAGAAAATATGTTTGAATATTATATGTAGTTAAGAATGTATAAAGTAATAAAATGTTTGAAATTATAAATATCTGTCTCTCGGAAACCTTGCATGATAGGAGAAAATCAATATCACATCTGAATTCAGGAAAAAATTAGAATCACATATTTTTCGTAATCTATACTGGTTTGTGTAATTTCTGTAACACTAAGAAAATATAAATGCGGTGGTCAGTCTTGTTTAACTAAGATGGTACTTTCTTGTATTAGCTGACTATTACAATCGTACTTAATTTTTATGTTCTTTCTATACATTTTTCCCTGAAAAATAGGTCCACATTAGGATTATTAGTCCTTGACTGTATAGACGATGATAATAAAACCAGTCTTTGATAGTACACTTTCTAAATTGTATCAATCAAAACAGTTGGATGTCGAAATTTCAAATTTTCGAAAACTAATCGCCACGTTGATATGCACGACATAAAAGCTCATTAATTTTGATATTTTGTAAATGTACATTGAAATATACTTTGAAGACATTTAATAATATAGGCACTTTAATTATATCTTTGCTTTTGGGACCTTTATTGCATACTATAGCTTTTTAGCATACACTCAAGGGAGTATATCTGAAAATTACGGCTATCAATTACGTATATTTTGTGTTCCTTTAGCGTATTGTGCTTTCCATATTAAACGGTCTATATACACGTTCGTAAACACATTAGTTATAAGTACGTATTCTATTATAAACTACTGAATTAAAAGAAAACACTTTAAGAGCTACTTTCCGTTATAAGCCGCGCAATTTTTCATATTCAGTTTTAATCGCGCAATCGATATATAAAAAAATCTTTACTTGTAGGTTACTTTTGATATTGATACATATATAAATAAGTTAAAAATAAATGTTTTAATTGTAACATTGGCCTTCGAAGATAGTTGTAGCAGTCCTGAGATTATTGTGATATCATTAAGTCTCTCCGTGGTTAGGTATAACAGGCAGAAAACAATGCTTTACATCGTGTTATTTACAAGATTGCCCGTTCTCGATGTCTCAAACACACTGATCGGCTGGAGCTGACACGCTGCCTACACGTACCATCACAGTAGAGGATGCTCTCCTTGCCGCTATCCATTGGGAGGCCCTTCGGCCCAGCTTTCCTAGTCATACTTTATCTTCACCGCCATTTGGAAATGATGATCGTACGAACTGAAATTAAATACATACCTTACCGTATAAATTTTTTTGAATATACAAATAATCTGTATGTATTTGTAGTTGTTGTAATTGATGATTTATAATGTTATCTAGCCGAGTCTTTTTTTCTGAAAACTAATTCAATTTTAATTTATTTTCGCAATGCCTTTAATTATTACAAAAAGCTGAATTTTGGATATTCTCCGTAAGACTTTGTGTCAACTAGAATAGCCAAGTACTTAAACATTTGATATAAATATTTTGGTATGAAGAATTAGAGAGAGATATTTACAACAGTTGAGTTTCAGTAAAACTCGCGATGAACAAGCACATATTTGACACATTTGATTTAGTCAGACGAGTTGAATAGATAGATTATTTTAGCCAACCATCATTTACTAAAATAATGGATCAAGAACATTCAAAGCAATCCAGAACAAATAATGTCTACCAGAATAGAATCAGCAGAAATCTTTCCCCAATTTTATTTCTGGTTCACTCTCATTCTTATCAAGTTGTACTTGCACTTGTACAGCTTGCTGAAGTTTCATCAAAACTGAAGAATTGTAAATCCAAAATTTATATTAATTCATTGACAAATATTTCAAAATCTTGACATTACGCTAGATTTATTAGTCAATGCCAAATGTTAAGAAAACGGACGAGAAGGATAATATTCCTAGATAAAGCTAGAGAATATCGAGTTGCGTCAGCTAAGATGGTGTATTTTTGGTAGTTCTATATCTAAATAAACTTTTGCCAACTGCACTAAAGAAAATATGCAGGCGAATCTGATATAGTATCATCTATTTTATTTCCGTTACTGTCGGGAAGTTGCTTCTTAGTATTCTATCCATTGTAGAGCAATTCACCAGAGTAGCAGAACTATATTTCTTCTATTTTTCTTCAAGCATTATTTCAAAATCATTTTTATATAACTTAATTGTAATAAAACAAACTTTCGATATAAAATTATATACAGTCCTATTCTCTTAAACTTTCTGTCTGCCATTTTAATTTTTATTAATTATATCACCTTAACTGTTTCATAAGATTCAGGGTTCTTTATTATAGCATATACTATACTCTTTTGAGGTAGTATACATAAAAGTCCTTTTATAATAATATGCCAACACCAGACGCTTGATAATAAAAGAGAAATTCAAGTGCAATATTGTCAGACCGAGTTTTTTGTTGGTATTATCAGTGAAAGTAATGAGGCATTTGCTGTTCTTATATTTACTTAATTTAATCTCAACAAAGAAATACTATCGTGTTTAATTAGTTTTGTTTTAAAATACTGCTAGCGATGGAAAGTTTTCTTTATTTCCATTGCCAATTTTACGTGGCCGAAAGAAAATTGGACGAAGAGAAGAACGCCAGCCTAAATTATATCTTTATTTACAAATGTTACTGTTTTGCTTTCAGTAAACAGAAAAACGATTTCTGTAAAAATTCGATACCCAAGGGATCGTTTGTTTAGAGAAAGGAAGTAATATGCAAACTAACTACACGCATTCATGTAAACAAGAGCTCAGAATTCCATTCCGGTATACAGAACGTACTTTTAACATATGTACATGGTGAAATTATCGTGAAGGTCGTCGAAATTTACCGAGGGTAACTAATTCGCGAAACATTTACTACATTAAAAGTTATAGTAGGATAGATTCAACTACTTACTGATACAGTGGTTACAGTACATGAGTTCGCTCTTGTTCTGAAAGCCAAGGCTGACCATTTCCTTTTTATTTGTGCTATAATCTGAAACATAAATTATGCATTACATGAAGTGAAAGTTATGAGTTTAGTAGGGAAATTAAGGTACGTAAAAAACCTTTTCATAATTAAAGGGATGTGCGTTACAAGCGAGAAATTTATACCGCTCACTTTGAAACATAAATAAAAAAGTTATTAATTGTTTCGACTCTCGTTTGTTTGTATTACCTAATTTTTATAATGTGGCTTTATAAAGTATAATTTTACTGTTAGAATAAGTTCGAAATTATTTTTTTATTTATGTCATCTGATGACAAAGAAGAAGCATTATATACACATTCAAACAATTCGTCCATTATTTGCGTTGTTTAATGCAGAGCAAAAACTTTGTACGTCCAACAGAGGAACTGTAACAAAATAACAGAAATTGAAAATACTTCTAATTATTTTTTGATCATCTCCTTACTGGTGGAAGTTATTTCTAGCAATGCTTTATAATTCCACAGTAGGTATTTAAAGCAGAAAGTTGCTAGAATAGATGAAGCGAAGTAAATTTAAAAGAAAAATTATATGAGGGCTGCAAAAAAAAAAAATTAAATTACAACCTCATCTCTCGTTTTGAAGACCAAAACTGACTGCTAAGAATCTGCCACTTAACCAGTCTGGGTTGTTAAGTGGTTTCTATGTGCTTTATGAAGCTTTTGGAAATTCTTACTCTAACCGTATAAATTGTCTTAGTAACTCCCTATGTCAGTTCTATTATCCTGACGATATCTATTGTTTTCTTATTATGAGTTAATCATGGATCTGTCAACGAGAAACACAATGTGTATTTCTTGCAACTAAAGATGTGCTTTATTTTCCTGTTTCTCGGACTCCACAGACTTCTATCTCTATCAGTTGTTTTCTTTATCATGTGTATTATGTATAGTAAGATGAGCTAATTATCATAAATGTAAACGGCACTATACATAAATTATACAGTGTTTTCTAACTAACCGCACTATTATTTTTCTGGCTTGATAAGTTTGTAGGCTTTAAGAGGCCCGACTACCGTTTGGCGATGTTGCCACAGTTAAATTGTTTCATAATATAATGTTTTTATAATTTATTTAAAACGTATTTTAAAATCGGCCTTCATACACACATGTGTAGACGTATTTTGAATGCTCATAGAAAATTTCAGTAATTAAATCTAAAAATTAATAGAGTAATCTCGATTCCCGTATCAAGGTAACGGTCTATAACGGGAAAAGAGATAGTGAAATTAATACCGAATATTAATAGACAAAATTGTGTATGGAGATGTAAAACATTATTTGTAGAAATATGTGTATGAAGCCCAATTTTCAAATTATATTAAAATAAAATCCAGCAAACGATTTATAGAATTATGTAGATATGGCACCGCTGTAAAATAATCAGCTGGTAGACGACCCTCTAAATACGAAGTATGCTGTGACATATAAATATTTCGAGCTGCAAGCAATGGTCTACAAAGAAAGCAGTTTGAGGTATTCTATTCACGTCACATTATTTGTAAACCTTACCACGGGATAAATATATTCAGAAAGCGTAATTTTGAGAGTCTAACATTTCGCTCGGAAGAGGTATGCGATTCTAAACAACGTAATTTAGGTAAAAATATTTGTTCTATCTTATGATATGTAGATGTATTTCCATTATTCACTTTTAAACTAAAATATTCTACATATTCTAAGTAAAATTAACGAAAACCAGGAATGTCATATTATAATGAAAAACCTTAATAATCATGCACTAGGAATATACAACTCTACAATTCTAACGAAGCTAGAGAGCAGCGAGTAGAAATCTTTCGTGATTAAATTATATATTTAGAAGGACTTGTGCAAACATTACATATTTCATAGAATTTGTTATTTTATTGGAAATTGTGATATCTCCAGGATATCACTCTATATTTTCAGTTTAATGGCATATTTCATGCACTTCTTAATTCCAATAAATATACTCCGTCAGTGATATAAGCTACTGAAGGTGGACGCTTCTTGCGCATGCGCTTTTTTTATCATTATTTTGTGATTCTGTCTATAAGTTATTAGGAGATGTTACGCTTTTAGTGCAATTTAAAATCAAATAGTTGGTGTAAAAGGATCTCCATCCAGTAATATTTTGAATAATCTGGACTGCAATCGTGATGGTCTCACCTCGTCACCGCCCATTGTTGAACTTTGAAAGTAGCGTTCAATATGAACAAAAACTGGTGCAATGGAATATTTAAAGTTGCCTTTAAACGTTAGTTGCTGTTGCTGAAGCTTTGTTGAAGCAGCTCCAATTATCTATTCAAAGCTTTTTCCACTGATTGACCATTATCTAATGGGAATAAGTCGCTTTTGTTGTTCACTGAAGTTGTTGCCTTCCTCAAAAACTGTGTTAAAAGCAATGTTTGGTAGGTGGATTTATTGAAATTTTTTTTTATTTATTCAGTTTCTTCATATAGTGTCCATCCAGGCAGTGAGAAAGATAATTAATCCACTATTAAGAATGCAGCGGAGAACTTTCTTGTTTCCCTATATCATTTGTTAGGGGGCACCTATTTACGTATTCCTATATAACAATTAACAGTGTGATCCTTCTCCTTGTGCTTTATCTTTCAAACGACAAAACTTATCACTGTGAGACAAAGTTCGGGTCGGCATTCACCCTATAGCGTCGACCCTTAAAACTCTGCGGCTGCACTACCCAATCCCTGGTTTCATAGTTCCAGGGCAACGGGCGTGGCGGGAGTAGACTTCGTATATAGGAGAGGATGCTTGGGCGTAGGCATGGGCATACGCTCTGGTGTCCGGCCGCTAACCGTCGGAATATACGGTGGGTAAGTGAGGCAGCCTACGGCGCTTACCTAGAGAACTCTGCAGCTGCACTTCCTTGGTGGCCACACTCAGGGAAACGGGCGTGGCGAGAGAATTTGGCGAAGATAGTAGGGGAGGATAAAAGTCGGTTCGCCGAGGAGTAGTCCATCCGCTGGTTGTCTTGTTGGGGAAACCTCGGTTTCATACTAAAACAACTCGGTGATTCTGGGACCGTACGGTTTCACTGTAGCTGCCGCGGATACTTGATCGCCGGAGGGGCGAAAGAGTTGGCGCGGTTGGCATTTTGGGGTAGGGCTCTTGCCCGGCCGTCCCCGTAGTTCAGGCTTAATTCATTGGTTGTACCTCACGGCCAGATTCCGTTTCCCACGCTTGGCCGATAGTAGCCATCCGCAAGGAGGCCTAGGCCCCGTGGGGTTAGATGTGAGGTAGGAGTTCGCTAAAGCGTCTCCAACGGTGACCCGTCCAACGTTGACAAGAAAACTTGTCTAACATGGGTAGCACGGGGGAGAGGAGCCCACCGGTTCGCCGGGCCTCTCCATGAGGTGTCGGTCTCGTGCGGGCAACTGGTTTCGTGCCTCTTTGTCCTGAGGAATGTGTGCACCTTCCCTGACACCGCATACCTAACGGTTGGTCGGCAGCTGGGTGCCCCTCTGGGGTCCAGCAACCACTTACGTGTGAGACAAAGTATGTCTGTTTTCATTTTTTATGAAGTACATTTTGGAGTGCAACATTAAAATTATACTTCCTATTTCATTGAAACCTATTTTGTATATAGTAGCATGTTTACTTTGACATATTTAAAAAAACAATCGAACAACAAATCTTTCTATTATTCTTAATAAACATTCTCATAAACCAAAATCGCTTGTTTCACAGTTTCCATTAACAACTGACAATTGGGTCCGCACTGTTCTTTACATATTACTGTTCGTTAATACAGAATCATTACGGATAGTTCTATTGGGAATTAAAGGTGTCTGATATATTAATATTCATTGTGAGACTGTTAGACACTTTTACTAATTCAATATTCGTTAATATTTAAATGTGAAATCTAATTAAATACTAAAACGCAAAATATGTATCGACATCGGTAATAAAGTTTGTTTACGTACGCGAGCTTGCTTTCCTGTCGTTCGTTATATTGCTATTCAATAAAGTTGCCTCTCAGAGGGTATTTTACTAGATGATGCGATCTAACTTTGATTCGAGTTTTATGTGGCGCTCCCCTATCTCGTTTCTCCCGATTCGTCTATTGCTGTCTCTATTTATCGCTCACTGTTGACAGTATTGACATGTTTATTCCTATATTTTCCTTGAATTTTGTATCCCTTTATTACTCCTGCCTTCAATGTTAAGATTTCTACCTCTAGGTCTTGAGTTATGTGAGCTGATCTTCAGCGATCAACATAAAGTATCCATAAGGTGCCAATTTGATTTTCGAATCTACAGTTTGACGTATTTCGTTAAGTTTTCTCTGGAATTATTGGATAGTGTTTATTATATGTAAAATAACCTATATAACATTTTCGGGTGCTTGTTTCCGATATCATTTAGTTCTCTCTGCTGCTTTATTTATAGTTACAGTGACTTCAGTGCTTTTATTGATTGATTTATAATATCTCATAATAAGGAGTTGAATATGTAAGACAACATATTAAGGTGGACAGTCTAGTTTGGTCTAATTTATTATAGGAACTCTAGTTGTTCGATTTATTGATGGTTAAGTACAATTTAACAAGAAATGTCATCACGTAGTGGAGAAAGTGGTCTTATCAACTCTGTGTTTCTGTCACGTTATAGAACGTTGTAGTACTCAGAAAAAAAAAACTTCCGCATTTGTGATGGAATCAATTGGCTATGTTTCCGTTATAATAATCACATCATATGACAACTCATTAAAAAAAACTAATGTGGAAGTCGTAATTTTTCGAACTCGACCATGACTATTGCAGTAATATAAATTTATTGCATTATGCTGAAATACATTGGTCATAGTTAGATTTCCGATTGCAGTAATTTAGGAATATCGTTACCGTATTTAAGCATTAGGTTTTTCTATCTTTTCACCCCGTGCAAGTTCTAATTCTAGATTCTTTTGGAGTACAATTTGCCTTGAAGAACGGTGGCAAAAAATTGACTCATCAAAAACTCATCTTGTGACTTTAACTTCTTTGTATTACGTAAACGACTCTTAACTGCGGCTTCAGACGACAATGTAATCTTAAGAGGTTGACAACAGTTTTGATTGATAATATCCAACTTGTCAAGTCTTATCACTTTATCACTCACACAAAAGTGGAGTCGCAAAAATTTTATCACAAAAAGTCACATCCAGATCAGGTCAGTATTTGATCGATAAATGGACTCATTGTTGCTAAAAACCACATATACTATGGGGAATAGATCTGATCTTCGAGCACAACAAAAATTAACTGGAATACTTAAATGTCTTGGAACATTTTCACAAATTGAATTAAGATATTCTCTAAGAATGTTTTTTCGTAATTGAGAAAGGAAACAAAATTGTCCTTAATAAACGAATGAAGTAAATCAGTATATGGCATTTCTATAATGGAAAATCAACACTGTATGAAATAGCATGTGTTTACTCATAATAATGAAATATATTGCTTGTTTTATTAATATATTATTGTAACGCTGTTACTATTTAAAGATATTGTTTGCAGTATTATTGGTACAGTAATGTAAGTTTAGGTAACAGCTATATTTTACCCATTTATTTGCATTCGTAATTGCACTAGTCATTTCTAAATACTATCTATGTTCTAGTTAAAGCCACTTGCCTATGAACGCTAATACTTGACCGTGTATTAAACATGAGCAGCGTAGCAATGAATGTAATCAGATCGTATGAACAACGCACACCTATCTATTGGATTCCACTGGATTGTTTATTAGCATCAATGCACTGACTAGATAGCTCTTTAATCTCATATTTTACTCCAATTTTGAATCAATATTTAAATCCAGTGTTTTAAATGCAATTTTCTATTCCAATCTTGCAGATACGTTGCTAATTTCCAGTATTTTCATTAAATTCAATCACTGCTAAATACAAGCTATTCGATAGATGTGGAATAAAACTAGAGCTTTCCTCTTTTATACGTTCATTCGCTATTTATTGTTCTCGTTAAGTTGATTGATCAATCAATTTTAATGCTAATAAATTGTTTTATTCGCTTATAGTGCGCAGAAGGTATTTTGAAATAAATTAACATCAATTTTACGTTTTACTCATTTTTTAATGCAATGGCCACGTTGAGGTTGTCAAGTATTATACATATGAGAGTCGTTTGGAAACGAATGATATTACTTAATTCAGAGGAAAATGTGCCGTTTTAGTTTAGACCCGGTTGTACCCGGATAAAGTCGACCACATGGTCGAGAGTTAATTTGCTTACTCTGGGATCATCTAATCGATTAAAACAATGAAATTACTTATACCCTTAAGAAGTGTTGCTCAATAAGTTGAATTGATTATGTTATGATGTGTTAATGTTTTAATTCCTTTTTGAAATGAAATTAATATCGCTCAACCCTCCTAATTTATGAAAACTGCTGCTTATTAAGAGAAATAGTTGCCACGCAGTTTCTCTGGAAATCATGTGCTGAAATATTTCTAATAACGTCTTATGTTAGAAATTCCTTTCATCGGAAGAAAACAACATATTGTTATACGTTAGGCTGTAATTGAAGAAGCTAAGATGGGTAACGCAGCTCCAAAATAAGTTAAAAAAAAGAGTGAGTTGGAGTTCACGGTGCTGGTATTTAAGAAGTTTTTTACGTAATGTTTGGTGGTAACTCATCTGATCCCAGAAGGAAAAAAAATTAGATATTGTGTTTCTATTTAATAACGACAATTCATGAATTTCAAAATGACAAATAATAAATATCATTGTACAGAAATTAATAAAGTAATCTAGATGCGTATATATCGAGAAAATTGAAAATTATATATACTAGTTTAATAACTCAAGAAAGAATCAAGCTGATGTAATGTCCCGAGAATAAATAAATCGCTACGAAAAAGAAATTGGATGTAGGAAAGTAATAACCACTTTGGGAAAGTCAGATTGGAAGAAAAAATATATTAAGGAAGTTGCAACACGTACACATATACATTTATATGAACGATGTTCGGACAACAATTTAGCACGATTATTATTTAATCTATCAGAAGAAATTAATTCATAGACGCTAGAATTGATCCTGAATCAAGTCGTAGTATACTGTGAATAGTGAATGCTACGTGCCTTATTCTCACATGTGGAACTTAAACTTAATAGTATTTAATCGAGAATTACTTTCAGAATTTAAATGACATTGATCTAGAAAACTTCACATTGTAGGTCACATTTCTAAGTGGTAGCTGATGAGAATTCATATTTGTAGATTGGAATTTCAATCACATTTTATGTTACAGATATAACTTATTTTAATATAATTTGAAAAATCTTAAGTTTGAAACAGCACTAAGCTATATATGAGGCATTAGTACGTCAAAGCTCAATATATCCATTAATATTAAAGATATCACAAAACGTTATGTACAAAAATCATAGACAATCTTAAGCTACATATTTTAAAATTATTTTCGTATATACAGGATGTTTCATATTGCCAGGGTGAACCAAACATATATTTTTTTAAACAGGACACACTATACTCGTATATTATTTCAAATTTAGATTAAGCATAGATATCTTCCTCGTTCCTTCGATATGAGGTTTCATTGAGTTATACCGAGTATTTCAGAAGTAATGGTCAATTTTGTCTGAGAATCATTGTAATCATATCAAGCCATTATTCGTCAGTGTCGCTTAAATACGCACATATGCCAGATGAAAATGATGTCCACTATCTTTAGTGCTCAGCCGTTATATTTATATTGAATGCAATTTTTTTTTTGGGCTTTTTGAAATAAACAATATTTAATTTGATATGATGTGCAATTTTTTTATCAATTTATTTATTATATCATAAAATAAACGACATCATATATTTTATTAAATGTTTAACCAACTTAATTTATCGTTACACATTTTTTTTCACTAAGTTTCCAGTTTATTTAGCGTATAAAACTACTACTATTATCGAATAAAAGTATTAGCAGTTATAAAAAGCTAGGTAATTACCTAATTTAATCATGCATGTAGGTAGAATAACATAAAAAAGATCACTTACCTCACCGTTGCAGAAGCAAAATAATATAGCAACGCAAAGACCCTGAAAAAAAAAACAAAATTTCATTTATTCATTTTATCTTCGTAATTAGACAACATGAGCAAGCGATATTTGCTCAGCTTGGAACAAAGCTGGGAGATTTCCGAGCATCATTTATATACTTAAAACTAGTAAGTGGAAGTTCTACGTGCGATTCTAAATTGAGTTTTCGAAAAGTTTTGTCTGAGATGATTTGACACAATCGAATTATAACTCTATAGTTAAGTTAATGTAGCTTCTCGTCAAGTAATCGAATATTACATAGAATGATTCGTTTCATCCTTACGGAATGGTGGATTCTGTTAAAGGTTTAAAGGTACAGGTAAAACTTCAATATTTAAATGAAATTACGCTTCTTTCTTTTTGATTGTAGTTCTGTGATGTGTAACAAACATCAATATTTAAGTAGTGTTTGTGTAAACTTGTTAGATTTTACAAATTAATGCTTCTGATCTTTTTTAATTTTTGATCAAATTAATGGCCTTTCTCTTTATAGAGAAACAATTTCAAAGCTGAATACAATTCCTGCTTGTGATATCTTCAGTACATATTCTGTATGAGACGATTGCTTAATGAGAGCGGGCAATTCAAAAACTACTTTTGGATTCGCATTTTTTTTGCGGAGTTCTGTTCGATAGATTAGTTGACTATCATCATGACTTTATTCATGTTTTACCTAGCACGACTCACTTATCTATATGGGTAAATGTGGGGGCAAAGTTTGAGATTTGGTATTAATGTGCGTTGGCACAACTCATGAAACACATATTTCGGTGTTTTTTTTTAATTCTACCCCTAAGCAGGTGAAACATGGTGAGAGGATAAAACGGGGTGGCCGAGTTTTTCTAGTAAATAATCTTTTTGTGTTTAAATTTATTTGACAATCAGTACTAATGGTCTTTGGTCATAATCAATAAAATACGTATTTCGGAATTTTTTCAAATACAATCCTTAAGGGCGCGACATGGGGTGGTATTTCGGCGACTTTTTAACTCAATCTCTAATTCCAAGGAGGTGAAAGGTGGTGCCAAAATTTTTAAGAAAAATCGTATTTTTATGGTTAAATTTATTTAAAACTTGGCAATAGTTTGTACGGCAAATATTATTTTCATGGTGCACACTGTTTGTACTGTATCTATACCTGAACAATAGATGTGACAACATATAAATTTGATTAAAATGAACAACTGTACAAATCTTATAGTCTACGCCAGCAAAGCCGCGGGCAGAAAAGTTAATGTGGTGGATACAGATAGTGGAATTAGTAGTGATTTCGGGCAAAACATAATACAACTTATCATTGCTAAAGGCGACAGCTAAAATATATGTACGTAATTTATGCACCCTAATAACTAGAATATCCCTGTGTTAAATTGATCTAGCAAACCTGGGACAGAATAAGGAGTGGAAAGTTTATACAGTGCACATTTATAGTCTTTAGCCTGCTTTTTCGTTTTGAACGACAAGACTGAATCATAAGAAAGTTGGTATACGTCTAATATAACTGACAGATATATGTATTTACTTAATAAATAATTAGCAACATAATGATTAAATATGGGGCTACGGCGACATTATCATTTTTTTAATACCAACAATATGCAATTCATCTGAAAGCTGCTTCAAATTATGTTATTTGTTCGCGCGAAAGGTTTTTTGTATTAACAATATGTAAGTTATTTGTTTTTACTATAAAAAAGATCCTTGTTGGGACGGATTTCTTGTGAGATTTATCCATCAATAAAGGTGTATTACTCAATAAAATAAGTATTATTTTAATATTCAAATAAGTATGTTGTTATAATATACACTTAAGAATTGTCTCTAATAAAAGTCTGGACGCCTCTGAAATAATGTAGGAAAACTGACCATCATGCGGCATAAAAGTAGGGTTTAATAAAGTTTTATATTCTACCACTAGCAGGTAAATACACATATCGAGATTTAAGTACATCGCCAGCGAAAGAAATTGATAGTTGATATGTCAATTAATCATAGCAAATAATATGAAATTCGTCGTGATTTTTGAGGTGGTTGTGGTGAACTCACATGTGCAGATGCAATTAGGCAAGGTTATTCACTCGTTATTTACAATTAATGACTCACATACATATAGCACATTTCTGAAACAATTTTTATTTCCATAGAATATTCTCTATAGTATGTACAGTGTGTTGCCGGATAGGTGTCCCCATAGGAAAAACTTTTTTATTATGGATGTATGGAAAAAAAATTCTGCGTTAACGTTTTTGCTTGATCTGAAATACACAAATAATACTAGACTTCGAAATTAATATCATAATAATGCGTAAAATAGTTGATTTTTTGTAAATTTTGGAGTCACATTTTTCTAAGTCCATATGATGTTGCACTCACATCTAGTTGCATTGAACGTAATGCATTGCATATCGTGTTAGGTTAGGCATGTGTTAGGTGAACTACTGTCATACAGTATTTAATTGTCAAAATGCGGACGCAAAAAAGGAAAACTATTATGGTTTTATAAAAAATATATTCTTTATTAACGTTTTTAATTAATACACAAATAATGTTTAACTTTCAAAAATCTTAATAACGTACAATAAGTCCCTTTTAGTAATTATTATAAGAAAATTTGACTCCAAAATTTACAAAAACGAACTATTTTAGCCATTATTATATTATTAATTTAGAAGTCTAGTACTATTTGTGCATTTCAGATCAAGCAAAAACTTTTACAAAGAACAGTTTTTTCCATGCATCCATAATAAAAAAGTTTTTCCTATTGGGACACCTATCCGGCAACACACTGTATATCCTACAAATTCCTGGTAGTCTACTATAGAAGAAATAAAAATCTCTTATTGCTGTCTTTTATAGCCCTCTTTCGAGATATTTTTGAAAATCGTTCAATTCATACCATTTAGCTAGCATTTGGCATTTTGCTATTATTCTTAAGAAAATTCAAAATAATGGTAACCAGTATCACAATGTAATATATGCTAGAGTGGAAAGCAATTGTTCTCGAACAGTATCACAAATAGCACAAGACTTGGATGTATTACCTGGAAGTGAGAGAAGGGTCTTAAGGAAACACCAATATTACTCTTACCATGTTCAGATCATATATGAATTTTTTCCTTAGGACAATTATGATCGCATTCTTTTTGTGTAGACATAATTGAAAAATGTGCACTGAATGAAGATTTTATTTCCAATTACGTTTTTCTTACATGGTCGGCATAATCCTGCCATATTACGATGTTGGTTCAGAACAAATAATCACATTCGGTATACCACTCGCACACAATACTCGAAAAAGCTAAATGTGTTTCAATATTAGGGAATAACATGATTAGCCCATTTTTTATTCATGGCATTTTGAACACACAGAAACAGTTAGATTTACTTGTAACGGAAGACATTATTTGGTATCAACAAGACGTGTGTCCTTCCCATACAAGCATGATTATGCGGCAATATGTTTGAGGGTTCAATTATTTTAAAACGGTGTATAATCATCCTAATCTGGGCTCAAAATACGTTGTTTTTTTGGAGTCACTGAAAATGGCAAATATACTGGTTCGTAGAACAACGTCCAAATTTTTTGCATTGCGTATGAAAATTAGAACAGGTTATCAATCAACTCCAAAAGCTCGCTCTATGTACGATGTAACTTTTATAATAGAATGGCGTATTGTTTAGAACTAGAAGGTAGACTACAATTGAGAGTTACAACTACAGGTCGACCAGAATCCCGTGGCAGTTGCGCTTAAGTCAGAGAATTTGGGTAAAAGCCGTGATTGGCGTGCTGAAGTAAGAGCGGATCTAATGACTCATGCGTTGGGGGTATATAAGCCGAGAGCGCTCATTCACGCTTGTTATATTGTTACGTTAACAATAGATCACTGCCACGGCATTCTGGTCAACTTGTAAGTTAGAACTACCATATTACACACCCAATGCAGATATTTCTCAAAATTCCTGTAGTAAAAAATTTCAATAAAATAAGTAATTTGGTGTAATTTAGATTTATTAAACTATGATAACCATGTATACCTAAGGAATGGAAATACTACATCGCGTTCTATACAAATGAGTTTGCCTCTATCGTTCTCCTCCTATTGCTAAGCGCCAATTGCGTTAGTGTATATGTGTATGTATGTATGTATATGTATGCGTGCTTTTCATCGATATAATTTATTTCTTCAATTTAGATTCTAAATTTAGAACAAATTTTTATTAAAAGATCTTTTCAGACCAAGTGGGGCATGAAATTTCAACACATTATATTAACTGTTTAAACATTATTAATAAACGGAATCGATTGTTTGCATTTTAATTCATCGCAAACAGTTATTTTGGAATGTATTTGAAGAATGTATAAGCATTTTAGAACATAGAAATGAGCTTTTTGAATTACCTTAAAACGAACTGGTTTTGAAAACAACAAATCTTCACATTAAAGATCTATCTTCCAGTCTTAGTTTCAGGAACTACCAAAATTGAACATCTATTACAGATAGTTTATAATCATATTGACCATCTCATATTTTCTAAAACCATCACACATGCTCACTAGAAGTATTAGCTTCTACATTAAAAATGATTGATTTGGTACTTGTACTCTATAAAGGTTGACCAAAACTTAAAATTTCTTTGAAATATAGTCTTTTGATATTGTTCCTAAAATGATCTAGAATAAGCAGATATGTGGTTGCTTTTACTTAGTATGGCCGTTGATTTTAATTCCGAATATTTAGTCCATACACTGATTGGACAATACTTTTTTCTATTAATAGTAATAATAATAACACTTGTTAATGCCGTCAATACGGCAAGACATTGCCGAACACAATTACAATATATCATTCTCTAAAAAAATCTTGAATATCATATAAGCATAAATTTACTAAATACACCTTTAATTTAAATTTAAATACCGCACTTTTGTAAATTCGGGTAAAACTTGTTAACGGAATTCTCAAAGTACCTCTTAAACATTCACGTGTGCTATAACTGTGATGCACCTCGTAACACTTGAGAAGCTCATTATAGTGTTTTTTTTTGCAAAACACGCACATTCATACAAACTTGGGAATATAAGTATCTTAAACTGTTTAAATACTGTTCTACATGTTTCTGCCTTTTTCAGGTTGAAGATGGCTCGCACACATGATTTTTGAAGAACGAATATTCTTTTTGTATCCAAAACATGATGCCATATGATAATCTTAAGCCGATGTATGCATGATACGCAGAAAGAGCCGCTTCCATCTGTACTTCAGAGGATATCACCCGTAATGCGTATACCATTCCAGCTATTTTCTTAGTGAGTGTATTTACATGCTCTTTCCAATTTAATACACTGTCAAGTTGCAAACCTAAAAACTTTGTATGTGTTGTAGTAATTATCTCCATGCCTTCATCTATTATTTTACTTGTATTCGTTTTACCAAGAGAGAACCTCATTACATTGGTTTTTTTGTATATTTAATTTTAATTTGTTATGATCAAACCACTGCTTCATATTACGCAAGGTAGAAACTATTTCTTCCTCCATTTTTTTCTCCTCAGTTTCAGTAACAATTACTGATGTCATCTGCGAACATGTTGACTTCGTGATGCGTCACACTTGGCAGGTCATTTACGTACATTAGAAAGAGGAATGGCCCAAGTATGGAACCTTGCTGTATACCTCTCTGCGCTTTCAACCATCCAGAACGAATAAATTTGTGTTCGCAAACTGCTGCAACACATTGTGATCGATTAGTGAGATATGACTGTAGTAATTTATTGATGTTTCCTATAACACCCACCACTTCCAACTTTGATAAAAGAATTGGGTTAGATGCATGTTAGATGGCGCTGTCTAATTTGTTTTGGAAATTTTGTTGTGAAAAACGAAACACATTTTTGACTATATATTAAAAAATGAGGCTAAATTACCAACAAATTAGCGAAAACCGGGTATCGCTATCTTTTACCTATACGAAGATATCTTGACAAACGTGTGGATGGTAAGAATTTCTTCCATAAATTTAAATTATTCCGCTTCCCCTAAACGAAATTTAGCAAATTTGGTCTTATTAGAAAGAATTTTGTTTGGCATATATTTAGTGACTCAAACTGTTTAATATTATTTTGTCCATCACCTCCAGAAGGCATTAAAGAAATTTAAATACAAAAATTTTGTGATTTTTGGAAAGAATAATGCCATTAGCAGTGAGTTATTGTCAACGCGCTTCCCCTAAACGAAATTTAGCAAATTTGGTCTTATTAGAAAGAATTTTGTTTGGCATATATTTAGTGACTCAAACTGTTTAATATTATTTTGTCCATCACCTCCAGAAGGCATTAAAGAAATTTAAATACAAAAATTTTGTGATTTTTGGAAAGAATAATGCCATTAGCAGTGAGTTATTGTCAACGAGTGAGATAATTTTTTACACTGGATATTAAGATCAATCAGTTCTTTGCGAGTTATTATTTGCACCATAGTTCTCAATAAAATTAAATTGTTTTTGGAATGTAAATTAACAACTGCTTTATTTACTTTTTAGTCAATAAAACCGTTTTATCGTAAACCATGCACACACAAGCTTTTAAAAATTCAGTCTCAGTCTAAAGTTCACTAGTCGGTCTTAAATTGACGTAAAAAACCATCGAGTATAATGGAAAATAAAGTGTGTTAAATTGAAAAAGCAAATTTCTTAGATTGAAATGTAATCCGTTTAGGAATGAAATCTGGTTTCTTTTATATTGAAGTAAACGATAAGATCTAGTAAAGTTGTGAACAAAGGAAAAGTAACTTTAATCGTAACGGCCAGACTGCTAGCTGTCTATTATGTGAGCACAAATTAACCTGCCCTCTAGTATTTAAATAGAAGAGTGCAAGAAAACTGTATTTGAAAATACATATATACATATTACATATATACAATTTTCGTCTTTTCCTAAATGCACGTTGAAATAAATGGAAGTGAATTTTGTATGATTATATAGTTCTATATAAGTTCTATTCCATAAATTTAAACAAAGAATAATATTAACAAACATTGTGAATATTCACCGTTTTTTAAAATAATATTTCCACTTCTATTATTCATTACCAGTATAATAATCAAATTAAAATATCAATAAGTCATATGTTTTTTTTTAGTCCGTCTTGTTTAATAATAGAAAATCACGTCATAGTTTCAACAGTACAACGAAATATTCGATAATAAATTATTGTACGTCTAATACAAGGCTACGATTATATATTCTCATATAAATTTTATTACATTTCTGGGACGCTTTGTTCGATTTCTTACCTACTACAGATAATAACGACCAAGTATCGTTAATATATAAATGGAAAGATAGCGCCTTTTCTATTGTAAATATTTTAATTAAAACCGTACCTAATATTTGGGTATAAGTTATGCAATGGTATGAGCGGCTTTTGTAGAAAATGTGTGTGTAATATCATTAGATAATTCGTTTTGTTCTACTGAGCAGGTTTAAATTACACAGAGCTGCATTATTTCACTTTTGCAAAATTAGAGGCTGAACTTTATGTGTTTTGCTATGCTGAATCCCAAATATGACATCCATCATTTTCATCAAAAAACACTACATACGTATCATTACGGGTTTTTAAAAATTGATTTAAGGTTTTATTAAAAACCTAAATTTCACTAAATTCTACCTAAAGTCTGTTTTGAAGCAAATATATAAGCGTGCTTTTGTAATCATTTTATATGTCATTGTCTCAGTTTCTCGGAGCAATCCCCATCAGTAATCCGTTATAGACAAGTTGAAACAGTCACCAATTGGTGTGTAGCTCTTCGTTTTTCAATGTACTGGACGACAAATCATGAAATATGCTGTAACGAAATGTTCTTGACTTTTTATACATGTGCGTAACATTGACTTATAGACAAAGCAAAATGCAGGTCTTTTTATAACTTTATGCACGTGCCTTCTAGAGAGGGTAAGAGAAAATAATTAAAAATCAAAAAGCTCTTTGTGAAAAAGCTCTAGGTATTTGAGAGAAACGGATGTCATTTTCGAATTCATTACATGAGAAAACATAAGAATATGAAAAATTTACGAACACAATTTTCCTATTGCAGGTCTGTGTTATGGAACAAATTTATTAAAACTAAAATAATTCAACATAATTAAAAATATCAAGCAGTATAGAGTTCTCAAAGCAAAGTCGCACAGCAACAGATGTTGCTTTGGTGTTAAGTTTTCATGAACATTTTTGACAGTTGGCTAATAATAAGATTTGAAAAGATATCGAACTGTATTCGAAGTAAGTAGAAAATATTTTAAACGCAAAGTAAATCCTAGCTTTTACAAATTTTAATTTTCGGAGGATAAGAACGTAGAAAGATTACTTCTGCGAAGCAATTCAATTTACTTCAAACCCAAGCCTTCATTTATTAGATACACGTTTTGCGTTGAAAAATTCATATTTAACACGAAAAGATAGTACATACTCGTACATATCGGTATACATAAAAATTAAAGCATAAATGATATCGATTTATGCCGATTACTTAATATGTAAGTATCATATATCAAACAATGGCGTTTATTAAAGAATCAGCGATAATCAATACAAACAAAGGTTCATCTAATAATAGACTAATGTAGAAATTGTATGGAATACATACTGAATTGTCTTCGAAATAGAAGTGGAAGTACTGTATTGTTCAAACACAACGAAACACCTGTCTGCTTGTGTTCGGATTGTAATAACGTAATTGTATAAGTTGTATTGTATATCTACTTGAATGAACCCTATTGGTGTAAATATCATTTATAGGCGGTGTGGTTGTCAAACTTAAAATTTAGAAAAAATGCTTGATAGGTATAAATCTTTTCTATATCCTGTCAGCTGTTGTAAATATCTATTTAGTTGAATTCTTTTCGATGATTTCGAAATTCTTAGCAATCAAATCAAGAGCGCTTAATTTTTCATTTAAATCATTCAAAAAGCTCAACATCCAACCTAAATATATTTCTAAAATATATTTTTTAGGTACTTTCTCACTGCTAACGTTATTTACTGTAAATCTGCTATTAAAATTTAGAAGTGATTTACCATAAATGCTATTATGAATTTATTTTGTCTAAACTACATCCCTAAGAATGATTCCCTTGATTGGTTTTTCTTTAGACAATTATATAATTTATTCACTTGATTTCTTTAAAGTTTAAAATTAATGCAGTACCGTTTTCGCTTACTAAATGTCTTTTTAGTTCACATTCTGTAAGCCTTCATAGCCTGTTTATGGAGCAAAAAGCTGGTGACATAACTTAGTTAAGACATATTAAGCAGCAGGCTTGCTTATTTAATATTATACTGTGTAGTATGTGTGAGTATTTTAATCTTGCTACTAAACCTAACAGCATACCTTCTTCCATACCAACTATCGTCGATTTAAATTAGTTTGCCAAAGTAAAGAATAATGAAACTATGGGGAGGAGCGAAGGAGGAAATTAAAACGAATGTATAAGAGATAATCCTTTATACATTTGGAAGTGTTATGTTTGACAAAAAATATTTTCTTCCAAAAGTTTATTTTGATATGAAAATAATGACTTTTGTTTAACTGTTATTGCGACATGCTTCGTTTACTACTACTACTACTGTTTACAGATGCTTTTTGTTTGAGTAATAATGAGTTCCAACGTCATATAAAAAATCATATTATATGGAATACGAATGAGTTTATTTAGTTTATAAAAACAAAAGAGGCTCAGCAATATTATTAAACATAATATCCAACCAAAAGTGAACTGTTTTTGACCGCTCTGCATGACTTTGATAAATAACTTTATAACATGATTAAAATATATCTATTCTATTTATGAATAGTTGCAGTTGATTTGGTTTTTCTTTTTTTATAAGTACTGAGATTTATTTTCTATCCAGGTTTTATGCAATACCACCCCGCTATTAGTCTCGACTAAATTGTTTCTTGCATCGGGTCAGTATCATATCTCGCGCAATTTTCTTTCATCAAAGCCCTGTAGTAATTACTTTTTGATATCTAAAATTTCTAGTATGAAGATCGTAGGTAATGTTTATAGGGTATCTCAATAAGTTAACAAATACTCATTTTTATATTATTAGCCGAAACGTTGTTGCTATATATGTATATAGCGACTTGAAACAATTTATTCGATTTTTTATTTTTCAGAAGGTAATTTGTAATTAACCTCCGTAAATTTACAGAATCAAGTGTGCTTGGCTCATTTGGTTTACATTTTTGTTAATCGTATTTTCAAAAATTCTTCTCATTGAATTATAGGAATAAGGGATCCTTTACGCAAATAACACCAAATGTCAGTCTATCTGGTACAACTCATACTGCAACATTCTGAAAAATAATATTTTCTTCCTATGGCCTGTTTTAACAGAGAGCTTTCTTTGTAGAAACCTTTGCAATGCAATCAGAGATTTGCATGAAACAGAAGTGAGACGGGAACAAATGCAGAGTATATGGTGGTTGGCCCAGTTCTGAGAGGTGAAGTCGCACATTGTTATGAAAAATATTTTTTTTTATGGATTGATCCTGGATTTTTTATTCAATATGCATAAACGTAATTTTGTTAACGTATTATTGTAGTCTTCGTTTGTATGTATTCAACAACAATATAGTATTAAACAACGGCCGTTGCACTGTAGCGCAGTCATAAGACTAACAGTACGACTGAAAGCACTATATGAAATCTTTTCACCGACAATTGCGCACCATCTTTCAGAGATTTTTACTTCGCTTGCGTTATCTTTCGCTATTAAGATATAATTAAGAACATTAGCTACGGCTTCATATATATAATTATTGTATCTACCAATTATCTGTCCATAGTTTGTATGCTGGCCTATGAGCTCAGGAAGGTGTTTGGGTTTGACAGTGTTAATGATAGACACAAATTAAAAGTTGAAAAATGGGTAGGATCAATCCGGGGACATTCCCCAATTCATAGAAATAAGATAAGATTTCTTGTTTAGTAAATCTTAGAAGTCATAACTAGGCAGGCTGGTCGAAATAGAGCAGTTGGATGAAGCGAAAATGTTGATGATCATGATTGTCGACTAGATAAGTGGATGGTCTGACAAATACCGTATTGATATACAAGAAGTTAAGACTCCAAGAGGAGAGAGGTGAGATGACTAAGTAGCATCGATTTATATTTGCAGTCATATAATTGAAGTTGTAAACATTTGCGAGACAATTGTTCAATATGAAAAACAAGCCATGGAAAACATTACACGCTCTTTAAAATACACAGTAAGAGCTGTGGCTGTAGTATTTACAAACAGTACATCATAAGAAACCGCTACAGTTGCAATCATCACATATATAAAACACAAAAGGATAAAATAATTTAAATTTGACATTCGACTATAAAAGTATTGTTGCTAACAGAATATAAAGTTACATGTTACGGTTAGTAGCAAGTATGTACACTCGGTTGATTTAAAATCGACTCACCCGGCAAGCGAGGTAGACCTAACGTCGCACACAGAAACTTTCGACATTTAACTGGATGTTTGTAGTAATAAAGCAATTTGCTTATGAGCAGGTAAAATAGTTACGTAATGTGAAATGAATGGGAAGATCGCTGCAGAAATATATTCTTTTTCAGATACTTTTAATACCTGCGTTATTACGTAGTATAGCGTTTGCCAACACCCATTACCATTAATGACATATAAACGCAAATAAAATAATAATACAAATCAATTTTAGAACCATAAGAAAAATTATTTATCGAAGCAGATAGACAGGAATCTATGTTCATCTTAAGTTTGTTTCGTTAAAAGCACTGATTTTATTCGAGAATTTATAACAAAACACACAGTAAACAAATAATAATTTATTTCAAATAATAGAGAAGGTAAACGAAAAGGCAGTCAAACTGAAAACAAATTAATACACAGAAAAAACTTTTGAATTATTCGTTGGTTCTGAAGGACATTTTCTGCACCACCATGCGAACATTCATTCTCTAAAGTATATGTAATAGGGTAAATCGAAAAACGCGTTTTTTTCTGCAATACAATTCTTTGTCTTTCAACAAAGAAGCAATGTGTTCAGTTGGCATCTTGGACAGTAGTGGCGGCGGTGTTAACTTGCAGATTGACCAATCAATTACTTCGGTATAGTCGTTTGCACTAAAATTTATTGAAGGTATTTTGAAGTCTCTTACGTAACCTTCAGCCGATGGCTCATTTCTGGATTTAAGGATCCTCCTGTAGCCAAGTTCTCTAATGTGTGGTCTCTCATCCATTATCATAGCCAACATAACATTTTCAGGGCGGCAATCCTGCCCGCAACTTTATGTCTTTTGCGCGAATTCAGTATAACAAGTATGGGTTAATTATTTTTTGTATGCGTTAAGAACACTCTTAAAAACAGTTTTTTCACTATTACAACAAAAAATGTATTTTTTGTAATTTTTGCATTTTTTTTGAAATTTACCGGTATTTTGACTTTTTTGGTAACTTTAGGCCTTCTGCGCGATTTCAAATTTTGAAAAATTTTTTTTAAATATTTTCTCATTTATAATGACGCCTATGCGCAAGTTTTCCGCGTTATTAGAATTGTATTGCAGAAAAAAACGCGTTTTTCGCTCCACTCTAATTTGTAATAGACTTTTATAACTTGCTCCCATACATATTCTTATTCATGTAATTTCTTAATTACATAAATACTTAGAATTATAGTGAAATTGTATGCGATAGCGATTTAACTATACATATGTTAAGCTCGCATTAAGAAATTATCGGTTTGGGAACTTATAAATGATCCCTTGCATATAAAACTGGATTTAATAGAAAAATATATTGTATATACATACATACATATGTAGATAGTAATTTACATACGTAGTAATTTACATACAGTTGACCATACTATTACTGCTTTGCATTCTTTTAAAGGGTTTTATGGCAGTTTGAATCGATTCTAAATCAACCGAGTGTACATATTATATTACACGGTTTCATTTTCTGTGTTGCAGATTAGGTACCAACATATATTATGAGGTAATATATTCATTCTCTAATATAAAAATATATGTACAGAATTAGCAGCCTAAATGGTATTTATAATGTAATCTGTGTATTCGTAATATTAACAATTGGGAGTTGTGTCTATGAAACTGAAAATCCATAATATTTGTTTCAGTGCTTATGGTATCAATTGGCTTCTACAATCCTGTAAAAAACCAGAAAATTTGTATCTCTCTCTTCGTTATTTGTAGCTGAGCTTAATACTGATAAAAATCGGCAGTTGCTTAATGAAAAAATAATTTGATTGAAACAGAGAAAATTAGAAAATTGCTTTAAGTTAAGCACTTATTTATAAAATCAATGCGTTTACTCTATTTAATGGAGGTGCTAAATTCTATATCCACTTCTACACTCTTTATGACACCGTATAATAAAATAAAGGTTTTATTGGTAGCATTAATTCGCACTCAACAACGTAAAATACAGCGACAGTAGGAAAAGCGGCTTTCCCAGAATTACACGCGTGTACTGACGAGCACTTAGAATAATAATTTGTTTTTTACTAGCTGGTTATTTAATTAAATGATAAAGTGGTCCTACTGTGCGTGTAGACGATGCAAAAAGGTGTGTTATCGATTATATGGTACATCATTTGTGAAACGTGACTGCAATTACAGTTGCTAGTATAATGTTTTTACGGTTTGCTAGTTAAAATTACAATCTAGCAATAAAAATCTTTCATTTAGTAGTGATGAGAAACAAGTGCAAATGATATGTTATTTCTGACTACTAAATATTATATGTTTTTTTAATTGTATATGAAGGCGCTCCTCGGCTAACAATAAGTATGGCCCACTTCAATTATAAGGTAATATATTGACCTATGAACTTGTGAAGGTGTTTGGGTTTGGTGATGTTAATGACAGGACACAGATTCAAAGTTGAAAAATTCATAAAATCAATCCGTAAAGGGAATTCTCCAATTCTTAAACATAATTCTTGCATCTCATATGAATAAAATGTCTTGTTTAGTAAATCGTAGGAGTTACGACTGTAGGCAGGTCGAAATGGAGCAGTTGGATAACATGAAAGTGTTGATAATGATAGTTGTTCACCAGATAAGTGGATCGTCGCTTATATGTCGTTTAGCATCATCTAGACCTCAAGAGATGTGTGAGATGACTGAGCAGCATTAATTTATATTTCGAATACGAAGATCAAAAGTTAATAATGCAGATCTATAACTGATTACTCTCGAAAGTTTTGAACGCAAAGTTTACTTTGTAAGAAATTGTCTAATTAACGTGTTCTCCACCGGTCTGAAAATCACAATAAAATAAGTGTTAGATAACATAAGATAATAGATGACGTGATATGGAAACATGGAGAAGAGAAATGTAAATAATTTCATATAGCCGCGTGTGCTGATATGAATTACTCATTTATCAAAAAGCAGAACAAGTTTTTGTGTTGTATGAAGTGTGTTTCCAGATAAGCAAAAGGTTTGTATTTTAAATAGAATTCGGTTATTTTTATTTATTATTTCGCTTTTCAATCTACTACAGTAGCTCCGGCAACTTAACGAAAAACCAACATAGTTCTCGATGAGAATTTACGCTGAGAAGTGTCCTATTTACTTTTTCACAAACATGCCGATAAACAAGTCAACTGTTGAAGCGGAGATTACTGTACAGCTAGAAATATAATATGGAAATGCAAAATATGTAAATTAACCAGTCGAGATAACAAAATTTTACAACTATTTGCTGCATACCCCCGTTTTTTTAACATTCGGTCTACTGATAAAACCGTAGAATGCCCTGGAGTCATAGATTTCGGTGTATTTTTACTTGTTTTGGTCTGAATCGTAATTGATTATTTTATAGGATATCCCAAAAATTGAAATTAGAAAATTTTTCCAACTATTTTCTTTTAAAATAACGTAATTTGTACGTTGCCTTCGAAAAACATTTTTCCCGGTTGGGATATTTGGTTTTATAAAACCTACATAATACTGTATGCGTGACCGGATTTATGGAAACCTTTCCCTGCGAAATACAACTCCACCAGCAATCACATGGAAAGAGGATTATTTTTGTAAACCTTGTATGAAAAAATTGAAATGCGATGAAATTTGTTCGGAATAACTTTTCTCCTAAATTTTATATTGATCTTATATTTGTATTTGCATTTTCGTAAACCAATAGCATTTTTAGTGTTTAATAACTTTGATTAATATCTTTGATTATAAAATGTAAAGCTACATGGTAAACATTAAACAAAATTATTTTATATCAAAACTAATTCATAGGAAACGAGCTAAAGGGATTGGACATAAAAATTTATGATTTTTTCGTTACTTAAACATCACATCACGTATATATCCTCCTTCATATATAAAAGTTATATAGTTACCTCCTATTAACAGACTGTTTACTGTAACTGACATAAATAAATATATAAATTAACATGGTGTATCTGCTATTTACTACATATGTTACAACATGAGCAACTTCGAATGGATTCAGGTAAACTTCACAGATCATCAAATACATATTACATACCTGGAAGGAAGCGGTAACGGCGGATACAACTTCGTAGGCGTATTCCCAAGGCGGATTCTTCTCTGGCCGAAACGGGGTCAAAAGATAATTCAGACCTAGTAGAGGAACTAACAGCAGTGTGGCCCTATAAAATAACGTTGTCAGATATATACGTATTAAGAAGCTTTTCTATCAATTTTAAATTATCCGTCCAGATTTTGTTGGATCTATGAAATCCCACGAAACGGAATGAAGCTATTTTGAAACATTTGAGCGAAGCGGTGTTAATAAACACGTATTTCGTTATCCGCTTGTAAAGCTTATATCTCACCTATCATACATATTTTATTCTCTGTATATGAAAGTACACATTCATTTTTTAGATAGCATTTCTATTCATACTTAATATTAATTTTCCTTTATACCAAGATACACTTATGTTAAGGAACTGATATTTTTATATTTCATTACTTATTCAACATTAACATTTCATACGTTACCATGTTACTATAGTTACGTTAGTTGTATGTGCAGTAATCGCAGCTTACTTAATTCGCGTTTTATGTTCTTCATTCTTATGCTTTTTATTTTATGTGTATATTGTTTATTATTTGTTTCTACTTATTGCATAAAAGTGTTTATTCTCCGTTTAAGCTATTTCAGAGTTAATAGTTGTTTATTATCAGTTATCTCCGCGTTCACTTATATCCACCCTCATTCATATCCGCACTATAGCGCTCATTTATATCCGCTCGGCATCCACCACCCGATAGTGCACGTATTCACATGAGCCAATCAGCGGGTAGCACAACCTTTCCTCTCCGCTAACGGAATAAGAGTGGGGACGCCTCTTGAGCAGATGTAAGTGAATGTTTACGTTTCCCGACCGCGGATATAGACGAGGTTCCAGTGTATCTCCAAAACTATAAGATATATCAAAAAAAGTTAAGACAAATATACTGTTATATGAGTACTGTTTTATGAGTACTAAAAGATAGCGACAATAGTTTAAAAAAATATAGGAGGTGGGGTTGTTTCTGGAAAACAAGAATTATGACAGGTCAACTATTGTCGCTATCTTTTAGTACTTATAAAACAGTTACATATTTGTCTTAATTTTTTTTTATATGTCTTATAGTTTTGGAGATATTAAAGCAAATAGCGGAAGGTAGCGTTGGCATCAGTCTACAAACCCACCAAATTTCATTTAAATCGGTCACCACCACTTGCCTGTGTTTCCTTGTTAGTCAAGTACTAAAAATAAATAAGAAATATATGCAACGAAGTAAAACCTACATATGTACAAAATACTGCCATTATTATTACGATAGAGACAATAAAAACACACTCCAAAAAGCATTTTTGGAAAGATACTATGTGCACAACATCACCTTAAAATAATCTTCTTCCAGGGTTTTCAAATTCACAAGCAAGTAATTTTAAACGTTTACATTTATAGTTGTTACATCTTCGCCTATTAAAGATTTTGTTGTTTTATATTAGTCTGTGAACTTTATTACTACATGTGCTACAAGTTCTATATGGTTCTCTTAATTTCAGATGGAATATACCTTTGGAAATCCGGTCTCTGCAGGATACATTATTATTATTTTTCTCCCGTTGCTAGGAAACAAATTAAAAATAAAGCTTTCTAAAACGTGTTTTAAAAATAAAAAGTTGGCCAGTTACAATTAATTATAAAAGTGTTGAAATCGACCACCTGAAGCATATGAACAGAAATCTAATAAAAACTTCAATAAATATTAAATAATGTTTCTGGTGCAATAGTGTTGACGATATTTTCTCACAGTTCCTGAATATTATTGGCCAGATCTTCTTCAAATTGATAAAGTGTTTGCTTAACGCTTCTTCAATTAAAATAATTGTTTGGGGCCAAAATCTGCGACTTAGGCGGAAAACGAATTTTACTCTATTACTCTCTATAATTCCAAAATTGTGATGCGAACAACCGCTTTGCTGAAACTAATCATGCTGAAGCTTAATATCCAATGTTTCAACTACAGGTATTACATTATTTTGCAAAAGAATCTTGAGAGTTCAAATTACACTCAATAAAAAAGGATCTAATGTTCAGGTTCCTCAGCGGTACCGTCCAGACAATAAGCTTTTGAGGATATTAAGTGCGAGCATCATATGCAAAATTTGTATTTCTTGTTGACCTGTAGAATGATAGGCCAACAGACCAATAGATGGATTATGACATCATTGCAATGGAAAATATAATTTGCCTATAATTTTTGTTTGCAAAATTTTCATTATTATTACATTTTTCCATTACACGTTCAAATAATAAAAGTCTTTGTCAATTATCATCAAGAAATATTTCATTTGTTTTCCGCATTTTATGAGATCCATCTAAATTTTTTTTAATCCTGCATACGGTTGTATCGGAAATACTTAAATTGTACGCAATTTGTATAAACGTGTTATTTTTCTGAAAGAATTGCCACAGTAATACCACTAACAAGCGAAACATGCACAATGACGAATAGTTGCTGCAGACTGTGAACGGCATACCGCAACCGACATCCTACTAATTTATGGAGATCGTGCAATATCGGGTGACAATAGGAGCTTGCCGATACCAGTATATGTTAAATGGGTAACACAGTCTATTTATGTACGGAATTTTGGTTATCTTCGACTAAGTGAATGTCATTTAGGTAAATTTCTATTGTCGCTTTTTTCTGTAATCTGTTTAATCATAGTCTAAAATGTGTTTGCTTTGTTATTTGCATTTAAAGTTTTGCTTTCGGTTTTGAGTTTATATTTTGCGGTTAAAACTTTCACAAAAGTTTTTGTAACGTCCCTACTTTTAAACTTATTCCTCATATAATTGTTATTATATTTGACACTCCTGCTGTGATACGTAACCCGACGTTATCCTTTTGATCTACTTTACATTCTCTTCTGACAAGTTTGGCCTATTGTAATCAGTACAATATCACTAAAAGTGTAAACTAACATCAATCAAATTCAATTAACTTCAGATTCTGCTCAATCCATTTTCATTAATTCTGCTTCAGTAACTTCAACTTTTCGTTATTGATATCTCGTTTTCCTAAGAAAAATTTGATATCATTTCTGTCTATTGTTGGTCTTTATCTGATCAATTGTACGAAATGGTAAGATAAAGCAAACACAATTATTTTAGTTTTATAGTTGAAATAGTTGGTTAGATATGATCTATAGTGGTGGCAGAACTTAATCTCACTCATGTAGAACTCTCTAAAATTCTTTCGATCTAAACGGGTGATGAAATCTTTAACTACTATGTTTATACGTTCCCTGATGGTAACTGATTCTATGTTGGAATTATTTAGGTAGTACACAAAACATAAAAAATATGCTGCTGTGGTTCATTTTTACAATACACATATAGACAAGAATATATTAAAAATAAGAACAGGTTATTTGCCCAGTTTTGTTAATCCCTGTTTTCGTTGCCTGATTTTACCACTCCATTCCTAAAATACTAAGTAAAATACAACAAAAAATTGTTTGTATTTAATTAGATTCATCTGCAGTAGAGTTGCTCTGGTCTACATTTGCTTTATTAACAGCTGATTTTAGCTTTTCCTTTTGGAAGATATTCCTTCGTCGTTTTTTAATTCAACCACATTGAAGATTTGATTTTAATTTTCTTTCGTTAATAATTATTTGGTGATAGTGTGAACGTAACAATAATTCCTATTTAATTTTATATAGCTGTTCTCTTAAAAATTAATGGCAAATCTTTTTATAATTTACAAATAGTCAAACAAGCGATTTATTTTACAATTTTACGATTTATTGCAGCATTTCAAAAGAAACGTTATTCTTTTTAGTTTTCATTTTTTTTTGTACGATTAGATCCAAATTACAATCGTCTGGCGTGAAGAGATTATTTAATTCAGGTAACACAGGCTTTTCATTTCGAGCACAACATTTGTCTGAGAATAAGTATAAATGTTACCATCTGTCAGACGACGAATAAACTACACTTATGCAAAGATACGTAGTTGTGGAGCTACGTATCTGGTTGATTCTTGCACTTGTTTTACTACTTATGTGCAAATAAAAGTTGAAAACATGTGCATATTTTGGCAGATGAAAAACGACGATAGAAAACAGAAGATACAACGATACAGTTGAGAATAGGAAAAATATAGGAAAGGTACTTCCGCAATAAAAATTAGCAGCTTAATACAAAGGCATGTATACAAACTATCTGCCAAAGAAAATACACGGGATGGACAGGGGGAAGTATCCAGTGTAAGTTTTTTTTTTGACTACATGGGCGGAAGGATCGTTACGCAAGCTCGGATATAAGGAAGGCCTATTGTGCCCCCGTGCTGTTTTACTACTCTTAGCCAGGTTGCACTCGGACAAAGAAGTCCACAACCTGGTCTACAGTTAGTTTTCTTAGTCCGGGATCGTCCAGGCGCTCGATCCCGAAGTAACTCCCTGTCTCCCTGTCCACTGTCGAGCAGTCGGCAAGAAGATGCATTGGAGTCTCTTCCGCATTCCCACAGTTCCTATACAGGGGAGAGTTTACTATACCCATGCGATGCAGGTATTTATTTAGTGCGCAGTGACCGGTTAAGATTCCTGTGAGTAACCTCAGCCTGACCCTGCTCATAGAAACTGCCTTGCGCAGTTTTTTCTCATACGGCCGGATTCCGAGAGTTTTACAGTGTCTCATGCCGGCAAGTGCATTCCAATGGAAGCAATGCCTAGCAGCGAGTTCGGATCTGACAAAGGCTTTGATGCTGCCATAAGAGTTTCCACATGTAGGTTCTGGACCCACAAGTGGTCCCTCACTGGCACCTCTAGCTAATTTGTCAGCTGTTTCATTACCCCTGATTCCAGAGTGACCTGATACCCATCTCAACGTAGTGGTGTGACGTTCCGCCAGTTTAACGAGAGTCCTATGGCAGTGTAACACTACCTCGGAATCAAACCTGACAGCCTGTAGTGTTCTAAAGGCAGCCTGACTGTCAGAGAGAATTTCCACGGGTCCATCAACCTGCGGGCAATTTAATATGCCTTCAGCGCAGGTCTGGATTGCGATTACTTCGGCTTGGAAGATGGACGCAGACATCTCTAGGCTGAAAGATTCACCGTCGATTGCACCATTTCCAAATTCCAATTCCCGTGTCGTTAGGCGTTTTAGAGGCGTCCACAAACCAGCGAGATATTTCCCGTCTCGGTTTGTGAATGAGAGTTTTTGCAGTCTCTCTATTGGAGATGTTTACATTGTATCCCTCACTGAAGCTGAAAGCGGGCAGTGTAAGGTTAAAGAACATGGATTAGATACCAAACACTTACTTTAAGACTATTGTATAAATTAAAATTGCGTAAAAGTTATACTGTCTCCCCAGCAACTAAATTATCACGCCAAAATCAATTCTTTTTATTTAAAATATACCCACTTGCATGTTACTGTTTTACATGATTTTAAATAACTTTGTTTCCGATTTGTTAATAGGATATTAAAGAACAATTTTTCTGTTACCATCAGAAAACTTCTGTAGGAATTTCAATTAATTTTATTGCGACAAGATAAGTGTGACTGTTAGTGGTAACATCAAATAACGAATTTTTAACTTTTAATGGTTCTTAAACATGGAGATTTAATTTGTGCCTGTAAAGTACGAGTAGATACCAAACAAACCGTTATGCAGAATTAACAGGAAAAGTTTGTTCGCCTAAAGAAAGAAATAACTAACTTGTTTGTAAATAGTTTATTACTCAGTGATTCCTCTCGAGGAGATGAAAGTTTGGAGAGAACGTTAAAAAAGAAACTTGTATTAAGAAGGACTTTCGATGATGAATGAAAATGAAACAAAAATGTAGTTAGACCTATAGCCTACAGTTCTCTAACAATTGAAGTAGAAGATTAATAAATAAGGAATTTATCTCTTAAAATTAAAATTCATAACGTTTTCAATGATCTATTTTTATATTATGAATTGGATAATAAAGAAGCTCGTTATATAGACGGTAACGCAAGACCATCGAGGCGACAGTCTCTTTTATTTAATAAATTTGCTTATATCTGAAATTATGTATCAAACTGTGAGGAGAGGGAAGTAATCAGAGATAGCGAAACATGCAAACGTTTAAAAAATGGCATCTTAGGTAAGTTTAAGTGAGTATGTACAAGTTTTTTCCAACATTCTCAATTGCATACGCGAGACCACAATTGGAAGAATTATGATAGTATTTATATAAAACTGTAAGGTATGACTACTAGGTGGTGGTAGATTAGACTTATGAATTTTTATAAATTTTACAACGTTGCTTACAAACTTTGTAGAAATTATACAGAATTTTTTGAAGAACACATCATAAGTGTAATTAATATTTGCATTGAATGTGTATTTATTAAAAAGTCTACAAAACAATTAACTTTTCTTATAGAAATTAGAATTATAAAAGTTACAAATAATAATTTCTAATTGAAGATGAAAACTGAACAAATATGTCTACGATTTCTGAACAAAATCGATTCTACTTCTGTTCTTTCTTAGAAATCAACTGCCCAGACTTAATTTCTGAAAAGTCAATAACTACCTTATGCGCCATTATCGTTATGACGTTTTAGACGTTGGACCATTAAAGCTATCTTTGGTATTTTATTGCTATCATTATCTTAGATGCGATGTCTCCACTTCCTGCTGCTTGTTCTGGTACATCTCCACTTCTGCTTGGGTTGGAAAGCGTGTATCTTGGATAGACGTGAAACTCTCAATTTTTTGAGCGTGAAGGAGGTGTGTGGTCTTGACTCTACTTATTGCTGATTCGGCAGTATACATGATTATTGGATTTATATATTTTATAGGTTCTGACTTTGCTTTAGATGTGCGTGTACTTGTTTTGCTAATTGTTGACCCACATGGCATCAAGTTTTGTGATGCCATGAATACCCTTCCTGTTAGGCTTTAAAATTTTCATTATTCGTAGTATTTGCTTACCTTTTACATTTTTTATATTCTGGTCCAAGACAGTAAGTTAGAATTTTTTTGTTAGTTCCTTCGCTATTGATTATAACTGTATTTTTTGTATAGCGGCAGCAACGTTCCATTCGCTCCAGTCAATATAGAGCAGATTTTGCAATTCGTCCTTATTCCCAAATATTATACATATATGCATATATGGTTGGCATAATATGATATTTTGATTTATTTATTGCATATACAGTGCATATATCCTATATAAAATTTTAATTTCGCGGATGATTTCATCCGTTAGAATATTTCACCATGAAACTTAGGAATAGGCGTTGTCGTCTGGTAAGTTTAAACGTTGAAACTTCGGCTGGCTGTCGTTGTATGTCATTTTCGATTATAAGAGTATCGCTGTAGAAAAGACGAAAGAGAGTGAAGTTTATTTCCGTCAAGTTTCTATGAATAATTATATAATATGTGTATTTTTCAAATGCCACTGGTTTATTTTTTACTATATGGCAAATGAAGCTTGTAAGTTTTATATTTAAAGAAATTAATGTATGAAAAGAAAGGTTTGTATTCTTAGGAAATCAAATAAAAATATTTTAACGAATTTTATCTTCTTGCATGATTGACATCTCTCGGGACTAATGTTTATCTGATTCAGTTACTAACCTAAATCAAATGGCAATGGCAGATTGGAGATGATTTGATATAATAATGATAGGTTTCTCGCAAAGATGAATTATGGAGAGACTGTAGTTTACCCTACGGTTTAATTAACTAGGGAATACTAAATGAAGGTTTCTGTCTGATTTGCAAATATTTAAACAATATATTGCACGTTTAGCTCGCTGTGATACTTCCTACTGATTTATGTAAGAATTTATTTTGTACTCGAAGCGCTTTTCTGCAGATCTAAAAATCATGTTTGCATTCTTAATATATACAGGATCTTTCGGAAGCAATAGGAAATATTATAAAGAGTAGTAGTATAAACTAATTCGAATAAAAAATTCCATCCAAAAACAGCATGTGTGCAATTTGTTTGTGTTACAAAGGCACCACTGGTTTCAAAGATTTACGTTTTATGTTTTGCCTGTTAGTATTCCGGTAGCCATATGTTAATGTATCAATTGTTGTGAAAGTATCAATAACAGCTGTAACTCATATCAGTAGTCGAATGAAAACCTATGTGATATTGTGAGGAAGAAGTTATTTTGGATAAAAGGATCTAATATAACGGAATCTAATATAACGGATCCCCTGTGCATTCTAGTTATCAGGTGACACATTATATAAATCACTGCAGGCAAGGTTCCCGGACCTAAGCTCATTAGGTTTTTGTCAGTAAGGATGGTGGAAAGATGAAGTATAGAAACAATAAACAAGTAAAAACCAAAGACGAATTGGTTGTTCCAATTATGAATACTCCTGCTCTTAGAAGAGCGTGGTAACGTGGTGTTGTCAACAGGAATCAACACACATTCACACATTGAAGTCGGTGATGGTATTCACAAAAATTAACTTTGAACTTAGTCATTTGCCTTTGCGTAGCATATTATGGGCGTATTTTTTATGGTTACATTCTAACAACGGTATCTTGTAACTAATAAAAATTGGACGCATGTTATATGGAATTTGTTATTCCAATTAGTCAATACTATCATCACTTACAATATTTACAAATCCTCCTTGAAACACTCTGTACAATATGCTTTATGTTTCCAAAGTAAAGAGCTTAGGATAGATTGCTACGGTTGCGCAGATTAGGAGAGGAAACAATACATGTATGTATGTGAATTGAAAACCCGAGATGACAACCGCACAAGGACAGCAATTTGGGGATTTTATTAGATTTCACAAATTAGGAGGATCAGACATTACCTCTTCATATACCATTATGAAGGTTTTGGTGAGTAAACTATTGCGATTACTGTATAGGAGAATTCTCTGAAGAATTGTAAGACTTCGAACTCATACTACGAGCATAACTGCCGAGGGGATCAGTAAAAGCAACCAAGCAAAGAAGAACACTTTCTATAACATTCATATAACAGAAAAATCTACATTCCTTAGAAGCGCAATGCTATCAAACATAGTTCTACTTTTATATAATATAAGACGTCTAAATGATGAAACTGGTTTAAGCTATTTAATCATTTTTTACATTTTTATAGCTATAGTTTTAGGTAATCGTCATCGAAAGTAACTTTGTGCACTGTGGTTAGTACAAGTATTATCTACCAGACGCTGTAGAACCATTTCCAATGCTGGTATTGTCTAAACTTACTTAAAAAGTTTATTTGCATTAGAACACACTCGCGGCCTATCTTAAGTTTAAAACACGCGTGAGGTCGTCGAACGTAAGGTAGCACAACGGGCTGTAGCACCTCATCTATGTATCGGCGACCAGTCACCATCTACTGTACATGCACCAGTCAAGTACGTCTATCACGTGTAATTGCACCCCTGCTGGCGGTGGATATGAGGTGGTTGAATGCACTGCTCGAGTTAACGCTCACTAAGTCACCGATAAACTAAAATTCGCACGACACCGATGCTTAATTCGAATCTCTAAAACAAACTGTGCTTCCTTTCAGCAACCCATCGATGTCTTGTCTCGACCTACTGGTGCCATGTACGGCGGTGCTTGCGAATCAGTGGAATCCGCTGCAACGCACGGCGTGCTCATAGTCCACTCTGTAGCAAATGCCCTTGTACAGTTCGCGTAGCAAGTACACCTTCCCTCCCTGCTGATCAAACAACTCCAAGTTGCCTTGAGGAGGATATGCGCGACGCTATAACGCTGAACACATGGGCGCGATCTTCGCGTGCTGTGGTCGCCCCGGGCTGTTACGCTCGCGGCTGAAGGCGCGTACGTTCTTATTCATTCCATTCTCGCCATGTCCGTTACATTATCAATAACGACCACTCGAGACGGGACGCAATTTCACGAGAGGATACACCTGACACGTGCATACCTACAATCATTTCTCGTTCCAACTTGTTCAGGCGACGCAAACGGCTTTCCATTACGCACAAAGTACGACTACGTAGTACACCTTCGCACCACACTAAGAACGGCTGGTTTCTCTTACCCGGTTGGGTTTCCATGCCAACGGAATGTTGCACCTATCAGAGCTGTTCAGTAAAAAATGCAGCTATAGAAAAATTCAAAACTCATTGCATCACGTCCTCTCGGGAAAACCTTTATGCATCGCTAAAATTATGCATGTATTTTTACGCGTTCAGATTATCCAGGGTCTTTCAGTTCCTGAAATATTTTCACTTATAGGTCAATAAAACAACAATTAATTAAATACCAATTTATATGACGTATATTAGATGTCAATTTCTCCCACTGAAGAAGTCTTTTTAACGAAAACGTAATATTATATGTTTTGGAACAAATTGGTATTTAATTAATTCTTGTTTTATTCACCTACAAGTGGAAATATTTCAGGAACTAAAAGATAAGTACCTAACGGTCACAAAATAGATATATTAATTATACAGGGTGTGCTAGTCACTTTTTTCCAACAGTGTAAGACAACTCTGACGAATGCTTTGGAGATTAGGTAAGGTTTTGTCTAATTTTAACATTAAATTAACTTCATTTTTAGGAATATTATCTAGTTTAAATTTAAAACTAATTATTCGTATATTATTATTTGCTGCTTCCTCTAATTGTTGTTGTTATTCATAATATTTTAAGAGTTTTACCGATAACTTTACAAGTAATAACATGCATTGCTCGATTTATTTAGCCAGCATTTTCGTGGAATAAACAGCCGAAGAAAATGGTAAATTATTACCTGAGCGCCTGTAACGAAGCTCTTGAGGCACCAGAACCAGCATGTGGAGCTCTCTTTAGTTTTATACACAGCACCCTCAGTATATTGAATAGGAAGAGAACATTAAGGCCGACTGTACAACAGACTGGTATCTGCAAAATTAAATAATACTTCGTTTCATCCAGCCAGCAACTGAAACATATAAAATAAACTATGTTAGACAGATGTAAGTGCGGATGGTTAATATTTCCTTAGGAAAATTACATTATACAACGCTTTTGCAAAATATTGAATTAGCACCTGTCATCCCTTTTACAAGGATGAATTATCATGAAGTTAGTGTTATACGCGTATCTATATAGAAAACTGACTGACTTTGAAGCTATGCTGTATCGATTTATTGTGAGCTTAACTTAAAGCAGTCGGAGAAGACCTCCAGAAATAGTTACACAGCAGTATTGACTTCTTGTTGACTTGTATAGTAACTGATAAGCTGATGTAATCCACTTTAAATTAGGAGTGATGCAATTATTTCAAAGAATAAGTCATCATCGGTATTAATAGTTTTCGAAGAAGGTATTTAAGCGCTGTAGAGAATTAGAATTTATGTTTAGAGGTACGTGTGATAACCAGTAATTAGTATGAAATAATGATTGCAAGTCTGTTATAGAGCAAGTTTGAATACGAAAATGCCATCAAATATTCTGTGAATTATAGCAGTAGGAAAAAATATGAAAGTTTTAGCGGGCTTTCGACAAAATTTATTACTTCGAGGGCTCATAAAACGGACACGAAGTTTCTCAAACAAAGTTACATTTCATTATTGTGTATTACAGCACAGAAGTTGCCTCTAAAATAGATTTATAAAACACATTCTTATATATTGTATTCAAGGCATGCAACAAGTAATGTAGTTGGAAGGAAAAAGCTAGCTGGAACAAAGCTCAATTATTTATATACATGTGTTTATAATAGAGCTTTTAGGCAAATGATAGCGTTCCAGAATTAACCACAATGTCGGTGACAGTTATTAGCAGCATTTGCTGTTACATACATTAACACGACTTGTCCTATTTATGTCCTAGGTTTGTTGGCGATATTAACGTAGTTTATGGTATGTCGCTTTAGCTAAATAACGAGGTCACTTTAGTTCACGTTTGTTTCCATTGAAATATGTAAGTTGACGCTTTTCGAATAAGTCGTAGATACAATCTATATCACAAAGTTGATATTATGATTCATATTTCTAGCAACATAAACTTATACTTATGTTTATTTAGTTAAAATCTATTGAATATATGAATAACTTTTGTAGAATTTTCTACAATGGAATAAATTAATAATCAATAAGTGTAACATGTGTGATATTAAAAAAATAATTTATATACTAGATACTTATGCGAAAATAGTTACAACCAAAATCTTGGTGTTCACCGCTATGTTTCCCTGTAACCATTATATATGTATGTTAATCAAATAGTATTTGGGTGAAATTTATCTTTACTCCTCAATACTTATTCACGCAAAATTTACAACTGGCGTTTTTTAAACCAGTTCAATATTTGTGTAGGTACGTCTGTTTATGTTGTATTAAATAAGTAATAGAACTAACAGACAGGGTAAGTATCTTATCGGACCTCACTTTGTGCTTAAATGTTTTTGTCAGGCTGGAGATAGCTCATAAAAGTGCACTGAATAACCCTAGGAAAGGACACCATTAATTCGTATCAACAGTACGCGATATGATCCCTATACTATAAATTGCACAACTGCATTGATCATTCACAGTTTATCTATATGGCTCATCAAAGAGAGCAGTATCAGATCCATTCGCCCAGAAGGAGAACTTCCTCTACTGTGGTAAGCATATTGGTTTTGTATACGATTTCAGTCACCTCTGTATTGTTAGTCAATCCAATTACGTTGTCATGCTATTTATTCATATTATTTACTTCGAACCAGCGATATCAATATACTAGGATTATTGGTTGAATGTGCTCTTTTTTTCATAACTTTCGAAGATTTGCAAATGGTACTGTCAAGCTATCCACTAAATATGATTTTCATAACTTTCGAAGATTTGCAAATGGTACTGTCAAGCTATCTATATTAGACAAACCGGAAATTGTTATCCTATCAAGGAAATAGTAGAGGCTTAAGAATTTTTGCTTGTTGAACACCTAAAGAGATTTCTTTCCATTTGGATTTTATTTCATTTTCCAAATCTGATAACGCAATTATGCACTGTTTATTTCATGTTGAAGACATAATTTGATCCAAGTAAGTATGCGGGGATGAAATATCATGTGTTAAAGTTTGTGTTCTTGCTGAATTGTTTAAAATTAGGGTATCGTTAGATAAGGAGAGATTAATATATTTAAAAATTATGTTCTGAAAATCTAAGCCGGAAAATTATCGCCAAGACATTAGTTCAATAACGTGCATATATATAAAATCTGTCAAAGTAAATCTCTATTCCTATGTCTTGGTCATATTGTTTCAGTTTTTAAATAAATGTAGTATTGTTTAACAAAGATGAATTGGTATATAGATTTTCTTATCGTGGAATTGCGTTGTTCACTAGCGGTTCAGTGCTCAAAAAATAAGCAAGTAGTAGCACTTTGTTGGGTATTTTGATAAAGTTCTAGAGCCCCATTCCGTTATTTCGGTATAATTAACAGGGTTATACTACTTATGGCAAGGTGGTGTACCTACATATATAAAATGCCGTGAAATATTCAGCACACAAAAGTGTATACAACAAAAAAAATTTATGAAATCGCTTACAAAAAATAAATGAAAACATTTAATCTTTGCTTTATTTTTACGTGCTTTATCCCGTGCATCAATATTTGCATATACTCTAATAAACATGACACTAAATCATATATGACATTTATTGATTATGAATTCATTTCACACACGTGAGCAGAAAAGTAATTTTCAAATTTTATTGAACTTTATTAATCTTTATTTAAAGTAAGAAGAGATCTGAATTATAGCTTAAAATCTTCGTGTTATAAGAATGAAGTAAAAATTATATGCTATACTTTAATTAACAACATTATAAAATGATATCTACAACTTCAGTGCTTCAGTAATACTTTCCATTCAAAAATTACCTTCATAAAAAATTTATGCGATTATACTATTTACTATACGTCTATTTTTCATTATTATTTTTTATCTATTTAAGGTAATTCAAAATAATTAGTAATAATTTATTATATAAATGTACCTACAAAGTTTTATATATTCAGGCTTGTATTAGTGAACTTACGCTCCGTTCTCTATTGGAGTTCCATAAACACTTCTAACTGCAGCGTATATGATAATTTCCAGCAATGAAGTTCCCCATCCAACCAGTAGCATGCATCGCAGCAGCAGTACTTCCGATATGAAAGCTGACACCAGTACCGTGTGAAGATAGAGTCCTTCGCAAAGCATCCACGAGTAATTGGAGATTAGAAAATATGTCAGGATTACGTGAAGTAAACGGCACCACAACTGCAAAATGAAGTTGTATTAAGTTAATCTAGGCGTTGATTGACTTGTTTTGTGTGTAAAATATCGAACGTTTATTAGCATATATGTATGTACACCTAGAGGCATTGAAAATGTCCCTTATCGGTACACACATTTTGTATGATTGTGCATATTTTCCGTCTGTACATGCAATAAGTTACGGACATTTTGTATAGACAGTTGGTAGAATCAAATACTTTCCGTTGCGTGTGATTGTTCACAAATTTTGAATGTTAATTAGTGTGTACCTACTTATGATCCACCTTGAGTTAGTAACTTTCCGTTTATTGTTTTATTTAGTCCTTCGTGTGTAGCGCGCCGTTAGATTTATAAAACCTAAGTTGACATCGTGCTTGAAAAGTGTTAGAGCTTATACGTTTTAATTAAAAATAAGGTTATATGTTACTAACCCGCATATCGAATAGTGTCTTTATTTTGTTAAAAATAATTTCCATTGCTTTTCCGTTGTCTGTTCTTGTCTATTATGCAATAATGTCTAGTTAATTAAGTGTGACAGTCAGGAATATTAAAAAAATAAAATACGGTAAGCTTAATCGATTCTGAATTTGATGTAGAAGACGTTATCCAGCCGCGGTTTAATAAGAATTTGGGCACCATAAAGCCAAGGATTAATGTCACATTAAAGTTATGTTATGAATAATTCAACTTTGTAGAGGTATATAAATATTAAGAAGTTGTAATTGATAGTAAATTGTCATTTAAAGAACATCTTTCGATTCCACTTATAAGTGGAAATATTTCAGGAATAGAAAGATAAGTACATAAAGATCACAAAATAGATATATTAATTAAAGAACATACTAATAATACTACGAGTATTAATACGATAAGTAAAAAAATAGGATATCTGAATCATTGTTATTATATACATTGAAGTCGGATTCATTGCGATGTACACTTCTCGAAAGACAATTACATATCGAGATATATTCAAAATTGTTATCCAGGTGTTTAGCTGAGCCCATTCGAATTCTTGTAGATATGTATGTACTTGGGGTACTGGTTAAGTTTTTTACGATTTTATGTCTATAAATGTTTTATAAATTACTGGTACCTTTCTTAAGTAAAGCCCGTACACTAACGTCACTAAATGAAATGGGTACTACGAAATGGGTAAGTATCATTTCGCAAGCAGAAATTTGCATAAATACAAGCTGGACGTTTTTAAATATAAATTTTGAATTAAATTAATATTTATCGTTGTGGATTCAATTTTAAATGAAATGTAATGAATCGTTATAATAACACGGTACGTTTCCTTTCGCTCTTCAACTAATTAAGACATGTTAAAAAATTTAAAGAAAACCACACAGAAACGTAGATGGTGATACATAAGTTATTTATATTACATTTCTGGAGCAAATGAATAGCTAATTGCAAATACTCTGGTAATATTCTACTACTAATATAAAGTTAAATTAGAATTATTCTTTTTATTATCTTGATTTTGCCTGAATAAGCTTGAGCAAATGATATTTTTTATTATTTTTGACAATTTTTTGCGATAACTCAGATATTCATGGTAATCAAATACATCAAAGATTTTCTAAATTCTGTCTGTATAATAGAAAACGATATGTTGCAGTTTAAGTTGCCTTATTAAAATGTTTTATTAATACATAATTGCAAATAAATCAGACATAGTTCAATATTGTTATCGTTTCCTTACATGGCCCGATATATGGCCATTACAATCCATTTGATTTGACATTTATGACACAATATAACTCATTCTATATATGTAAATGTATCGTATGCAACGATTTTACGAATACCCTACGAGACACTTTTTAAATTAAAAACAACACTGAAAAATAAACACCATTGTGCAGTTAGTTTTTTTTAACTCAATAGCTGATATTCCATTTTAATATTTTAAGCGTTTGTGATTGCTTTATCGTGATGAATGTGTCAATTAAGAATCGCTTTTATTAGATACTGAGCGTAACAAGCTTGGCACTGAAAATTATTCAAACGCAAGTGGAGGAATATTTTGCCATTAACGTTCCGTCTCATTATGAAAACTCATTTGCTTCGTTTTCATTATATCGTGTACTGAATTAATAAACGGACAGCCATTGTCATGTAATATAACACGAATACGCATAGCTCGCCATTGAATCGAACTAAGTAAAGGTTGTAGGATATACTGCAGTCAAACATTATTTTTTTCTTATTAGAAATGACAGTATATATGTAGGGACGATATTTAAAAGGAGGTTGTTGTTTAAAAAAAAACAGAAGAAACAAATTATTATGAATTAGAATTATTATCAGATATGTCAATGTGACAAGTTCGTATTTTTTGCAATAAAGTTTATTTTCATTATCTGCTTCTTAAATATTAAAACGAATCCTACAATTTGGGGGCTCAACCGGGATATAGATACAGATATACATATATTTGTGTATTTGAGAAGTAGAAGACGAAGTGAGTTAAGTAAGACGTAAAAGAGAGTTCAAACGACGGAGCAAGAAGCGTAAGCAGAAGACGAACAGAAAGACGAAGAAGAATATAAACTCGGAAGAAGAAAAAGACGACAACGACGAAAAAGAAGAAGAGGACGTAGAAGAAGAAGTAGAAGACGAAGGAGAAGAAGAAGACGAAGAAAAGTTAATATTATACGTAGTGCAAAAACTAAAATGACGAGCTTGAAAGATATCGAATGGGTAGAAAAGAACATAAAGACGGTTCCATATAAAACAATAAAAATATTATATAAAATAATATTTGAAGATGACAGTGACAGAAGAGGACGCAAGAAAATACGAGAATTTACAGGATTTAAATATGACAAGAACGCAGACGAATACAAAAATAAGAGTGCTTTTGTTAAGCAATCTTTCAGTGTTGCAGAGTTGGTAGCAGTATGCAATTTATTACATTTAGATTATGAAGGAAGCTTAGAAGAATTGGCTGAGAAAATTATGGGTGCTTTAATCAATGTAGATTCATTACGAAAGGAGAACAAAAAAGATTACGACGAAGAAGATGAATACGATGATAGCGAAGAAGATGATAACGATGAACAAGAAGACGTGGAAAGAAAAGATGATGAAGAACAAAAGAAGATAAAAGAGAATAAAGACGAGAAAACACCTAGATTTCCTATTAGTTTCAGAGATGTGGAAGATTCCATGCGTACGTTTGACGGCAGCGAAGATTTTTCCGTGGAGAAATGGATAGAAGAATTCGAAGATAATGCAGAACTTATGGAGTGGAATGACCTGCACAAATATATATTCGCCAAAAAATCTTTGAGGGGATTAGCTAAGTTGTATATACAGGGCGAAGCAGGGCTGAACTCTTGGAGGAGTTTAAAGTGGGCATTATTGAAGGAATTTTCAACGAAAATTAATAGCGTGAAACTACATGAAACGCTGAGAACGAGGCAAATTAAAAAAGGTGAGTCTGCACAGGAATATTTGTTAGTTATGAAGGAAATTGCTAGTAGAGGTAGCATAGACGATGAATCATTAATTCAGTACGTTATAAACGGAATTGCTGATGATGACCCAAATAAAATAGTTCTTTACGGTTCACGTAATCTAAATGACTTTAAATCCAAACTTAAAGATTATGAACACCTACGAAACACGAGCAAAGCGAGCACAAGTAGTAAAATTAATTCTAATGGCCGACAGAAAAGTACAAATGCTAAAAGTAGTTCAAAATCTGATGGTAATGTACGTTGCTTTTTATGTGGTGCGATGGGCCACCGATCTGCGGATTGTGTGCATAAAAGTAAAGGGTTCAAATGCTTTAAATGTAACAATTTTGGTCATAAAGCACACGACTGCAAATCAAAAACCGCGAATCAAGATTCATCGATTAAGAGCCTTTCAGTCACTACTAATAACATGTATCACAAACAAGTCGGCATCGGCAACATAACTGTAAATGCACTAATAGATACAGGTAGTGCCGTAAATGTTATTAGACAGGATATACATAGAGCTATGGGTTCACCACGGTTACAGAAATCCTTGGCACCACTTATTGGCTTTGGTGGTCATTCGGTGAACATGTTAGGATTTTATGAGGACGATATAGTAGTAGATGACGACACCTTTTTCACTAAGATCTTTGTGGCACCCAATGGCACTATGAATATTGATGCTGTAATTGGGCAGGAATTATTACGTCACGCTGAAATGAAAAGTAGTATTGATAACATCACCATTTGCAAGTTAATGAAAGAACCGGCGATTATGACGATTGAGATGACGAATTTAGACGAACCAATCATAGGAGAAGACTGTACTAAAGATGCAAAGGAGCAAGTACGAAAAATAGTGTTAGCGTATGAACCAAAGAAGACGAAAACGACGAATGTAACAATGAAGATAATTACAACTGAGGATATCCCGATATATCATCAGCCAAGAAGGCTTCCTTTTATAGAACGAGAAATTGTGGATAAACAGGTGCAGGAATGGATTAACGATGGAATCATAGAGTCATGCACTTCAGAATATGCCAGTCAGGTGGTGATAGTGAAGAAAAAAGATGGATCCCACAGACTATGCATAGATTACAGGAAATTGAATAAAGTTGTTGTGAAGGATAGATATCCACTACCGTTAATCGAAGATCAGCTTGACCGATTGCAAGAGGCCGGTGTGTTCAGCACATTGGACCTCAAAAATGGATTTTTTCATGTGCCAGTTGAAGAACAAAGCAGAAAATATACTGCCTTTGTAACGCATAATTCACAGTACCAGTTTTTGAAGGTACCATTCGGATTTTGCAATTCGCCTTCAGTGTTCCAGAGGTTTATCAACACTATCTTCTCGGACATGGCAAGGAAAGGAATAGCATTGCCTTATATGGACGATCTGATAATACCCGCAAAGGACGAAGATGAGGCAGTAAAAAGACTGCAAACGGTTTTGGAAAGATCTAGAGATTATGGTTTGGAGATAAATATGAAGAAATGCCGATTTCTACAGAAGCGTGTAGAATTTCTAGGCCATGTAATTGAGAATGGAAGAATGGAACCATCTGACGCCAAAACTAAAGCCGTTTTGCGTTTTCCAGAATTGAAAACTATTAAACAGGTCCAAAGTTTTCTAGGTTTAACCGGATACTTCAGAAAGTTTATACCACAATATTCGGTAATAGCAAGGCCATTAACAGATTTACTACAGAAGAACCAGATGTTCAAGTTTCAAGAAAAAGAGAAAATTGCATTCGAAACATTGAAAAGTTTGTTAGCGGACAAGCCAGTTTTACAGATATATCGACAAGGAGCTGATACAGAGGTGCATACTGATGCAAGCCAGGAGGGCTATGGCGCAGTGCTGATGCAAAAATCGCGTGAAGATAATCGCTTTCATCCAGTCTACTACATGAGCAAAAAGACTACTCCGGCGGAACGAAAATATTGCAGCTACGAATTGGAAGTATTGGCTATAGTGGAAGCGCTCAAGAAGTTTCGCATCTACTTACTGGGTCATAACTTCAAGATAATAACTGATTGCAATGCTTTCCAAAAAACGATGCATAAAAAGGAACTAACAACTAGGGTTGCTAGATGGGCACTATTACTTGAAGAATTCAACTACCAAATTGAGCATCGGTCTGGTTCTCGCATGAGGCATGTGGTTGCACTCAGCCGTTACCCTATTATGCAGATAACTGAAGCTTTAATACCTAGAATAAGAAAAGCACAAGATAAAGATGACCAAATCAAAACAATTAAGGAAATATTATGCTACAAAGAGTACGATGATTATTTTATGAAGACAGATTTACTTTACAAGGTTGTAAAGGATCGCGAGCTATTGGTGGTACCAAAAGACATGCAAGTCGAAGTAATAAGATCAGCACACGAAAGGGGACATTTTGCTTGCAGAAAGACGAGGGAGCTCATCGAGCAGGAGTACTTTATACCGGGTTTACAGAGTAAAGTAGAACGATTTATAACCAATTGCGTTCCATGCATTATGGTAAATAGGAAAGCAGGAAAGAAAGAAGGTTACCTACAAGCAATATTTAAGGAAGCCGTGCCGCTGCATACATACCATCTTGATCATTTAGGACCGTTGGAAACAACAGCAAAGAGCTATAAGCACATACTTGCCCTTATAGATGGATTTACAAAATTCGTTTGGCTCTATCCAGTGAAAACAACCAGTACACGGGAGACTCTGAGTAAATTGGAAATTCAAAAACAAGTCTTTGGAAACCCAACCCAGATTGTGACGGATAGAGGATCTGCCTTTACTTCCAACGACTTCGAGCAATACTGCGAAAAAGAGGGCATTAAGCACATTAAAATTACAACAGGATTACCTAGATCGAATGGACAGGTTGAACGCTTAAATAGAATTATCATACAAGTGCTTGCGAAGCTAACAATAGAAGACCCCATAAAATGGTACCGACATGTAAACGAGGTACAGCAAGTAATCAATTCAACCTTTCAACGCAGTATTGGCATAACACCTTTCGAATTATTAACAGGAGTGAGGATGAAGACCAAGAAAGACGAGCATATAAGACAGTTAATAAATGAAGAACAGATAGAAATGTTCATGGAAGATCGAAGTGGAATGAGAGAACAGGCTAAAACTCAAATAGGGAAAATTCAGGAAGAAAATAGGAGGATTTATAATTCCAAAAGAAAAGATCCAGCGAGGTACGAGGTTGGAGACCTCGTTGCCATTAAAAGAACTCAACAAGGTCCAGGGCTTAAATTGCGGGCGCACTATTTGGGTCCGTATCAAGTGACTAAAGTCAAACCATACAATTCCTATGACGTCGTCAAGGAAGGAGATCATTATGGCCCTACCAAAAGTACAACCACAGCCGAGTATATGAAGAGATGGACGGTCTCCAATACCGGCAGCTCGGGCGGAGAGGAAGAGGAACCGAAGGACCGAGATAGTGACGTAGACAAAGTGTCCGGGTCGGTCACCACCAGGACGGCCGAGTGTAGGGACGATATTTAAAAGGAGGTTGTTGTTTAAAAAAAAACAGAAGAAACAAATTATTATGAATTAGAATTATTATCAGATATGTCAATGTGACAAGTTCGTATTTTTTGCAATAAAGTTTATTTTCATTATCTGCTTCTTAAATATTAAAACGAATCCTACATATATGTACATGTAGAATCTTTTACACACAACAGCATATATGCAGGTGATGCTAGAATTTGATTAATTTGTAAATCTTCTATTACGATAGTAGGCACTTATTATAATAATAATAATAATAATAATAATAATATCCTTTATTGTCCGACAGAATACATAATTCCAATTATGGGACAAATGAAAACCAAATACATAATAAAACATAAACTCTAAATAAAGTAAAGTAGTAAGTGCTTAGTAAGACAATACACAGACAAAACTGAAAAAAATGAAAACGCGCTAGATATTTTCGTTACTATAAATTGACTGTAATTCACGCACGGTACAACAATTAATGTCAACAAATTGCGAAATGTTATTAAAATTTCTACACATCACCAAAATAGGCGACTTCACCAACACTCCAGTCCTGGCTAAAGGACACTGAAAAGTAATATTCATCCTCGTATTCACATTAGGTATTCTAAAACCCAACTGATTCAATAAATGTGAACAATCAATATTATTATGAAGTAATCCGTGGAGGAATTTTAAGCCAAGTACTTTCCTTCTATCTGCCAATGACAACACCCCAAACATCTTTAACAGCAGTTCATGATCAAAGCCCCGAACAGGGAAACTACCATTTTCTCGAAAATATATGAATTTAAGGAACTTTCGCTGAATCCTCTCAAGTGCATCAATATGCACTGTATAAATGGGACTCCATACTAACGAGGCATATTCTAATTTGGAGCGGACAAATGAATAATATAAAGATTTTAAAACTTTAGTATCAGTAAAATATTGACCGTTACGGAATATGAAACCCAACATTTTATGTGCCGCAGATGTAACTTTCGTAATGTGACTAACAAAAGTGAGTTCGCTATCAAAATGAACACCCAAGTCTTTAATTGAGGTACATCTCGCAATAATGTCTACATCAAAATAGTAAGGAAAGGTTATAGGGTTGCTTTTCCTCGTGTATGATACAACACGGCATTTAGATATATTAATTGCTAATGCATTGTCATCACACCAGCGCCGAACACTATCGATCTGTTCCTGTAAATGAATACAGTCCTCTACTGAATCAATTGCCAATGATATTTTTAAGTCATCTGCAAATAGCTCCTTTGAACAATCTATTACTTTAACTATATCATTAATGAAAATTAGGAACAACAGAGGACCTAAGTTGGAGCCTTGTGGTACCCCGGAACGAGCATAATGGCCTTCAGATTGAAAACCGTTGTATGACACAGTTTGAACACGATCGGCCAAATATGAAGACAACAACGACACAAGTGCTTCACTGAATCCAAACAGCTTTAATTTATTAATTAAAATATTGTGAGCAACACGATCAAAAGCTTTAGCAATATCGGTATAAATGACATCAATTTGACCCTGACGATCCAATACATTTGCGACCCGTTGGGTAAAGCAAATTAAGTTAGTACTAGTAGATCGCTTTTCCATGAAACCGTGTTGCTCCGTAAGCGTTTTCATCTAAATTACTAAGCTATTGTTGCTTTTTTGTACCAACATAATTGCGATCTATTCGGCCGTTGTAAGGAAATATGGAAACATATACATAATTGTACCCTCTTCCGTAATCATGTTATTACTCCCAGAAGGGAGATAATGAAGAAAGAATTCTTCATTATCTTCTGAAATTTCTTCGTTGTTATGGCTGCAAACCTCTCTCAAATTTCTAGAATATCTCAGCGATCACTTTGGCATAATTTCAAGTTAATTTTTTTAGAAAACATCAGATATGCTCTATTGTTTGTTAAATTTTGCTTATCAACAATTTTGTCTCGATTTTGATCCTGGCTTTTGACTATCTTTTTCTATAGCTTTCTAAGATTTCATAGCAACTACTACAAAATATACAGTTCATGTTACTCCTCCTTGCCCTTGAAACTTAGCAACAGCAATTTGATATCAATTTGAGTTCTAGTCAGTCACATTTTTAGTGCTATAATTAACAACAATAAATGTTAACTTTCTGTGATGCATTAAAATTGTACCAATAAAATTCTACACTATGACATTTATAGGGTAAGTATAGGCCTAATAAGAGACACACGTTTTGGAATTCATAGCCACCTAAGATTTTTTGAATTTATGTTAAGGAGTTGACTGCACAAAACATAAAATGTATGATAAAATAAAAGTTTGTTCCAGTACTATGTTCATATGAGTGGATAAAATGTTATGAAATTTTGGTATGATACCATTCTCAGTAAGTCGTTTAAAGTGAGGTATCATTCGACCCTCCATTCCATTTAAAATTTTCTTACTATATCGCCCCCTGTCGTCAATTTTTGAAACTAGAATAGACATTTTACTTCAAAAATGTAGGTAGAATATAATATTTCAAATTAATGACCCAAAACTGGAACCTCTCTATTAAACCTACCAAAAGTTAGCAGGGGTGCGAGAGGGAGGGAGGGGAAGGGGAAAGACGTTTTATAACCGCACTGTATCAATATAACATTAACAATAAGACCTAAATGTCACTAAAGCGGTAAACCAAATATTATCTTACTTTAAATTAAAAACGACAATCACCTTGATATGTTTTTCAACGGTTGATGAATATACCATTTCTATTATTATTTTAATGATTAGTCAAGAAATGTTATGAAAAAGAAGCAAAGTATATTCCAATATTCATAGTACTGAAAATACGTTCAAATAAAGGAACACCAATTTCCTGGTTTATCTACGTAATCGATTTGAAAAGAGGTTCGTTATAATATCATTAATATGACGTGATAAATCCTTTATTGTGTTCTAAATTACCGGCCTGTGTTAAAAATAGATTTAAACGCTTGCGGGTTTGCGTTGGTATCATATTAGATTATCATAACACCCACCCTATTTATTTCATTGAGTTATCTAAATGTTTGTTCCGATAATAGCGAAATTTTGATTTGATAAACTGATATCGAATTGTATTATAAGTGAAATACAGAGTATATTATGCATCTAGTACATTATCTAAATTATGCACTAAATTTCATTGTATTTAAAATTTATTTTGTGATAACATGTATGCAAAAATTAAATAATTGTTACAGAATCTGTACTATTGTAGGAGGAAAAAAAACCAAATTAATCTTTATCATTGTTATATCAAATATAAAATGTTTGTCTCCGCATCAGTTGTGTTGAGAAGCACTGCTTAATGCTGCGATTATCTTTGGATCTAAATCCAGTTTCTCTTAGGATTTTTCTGTTTAGCTTTCACTAGCTTTTAAGTCAGCTCTTTCATAAAATACTGGTAATTTTGATTTTTACCAAATTTTGTATTAAATCACTGAATATATACTTTTTATTTACTGTGTTTAATGATTGTTGCTGGTTGCTTTCCAGATATTTTATTATTCTACATATATACCTTTACATATAAATATTCTAGAGCTAAAACACTAAGATGAATCAAAAGAATTCCAAAATGTTGCATTAGTATCATTGGAAAACATTATAGTCACGTAGATTCCACTGGATTCTCATACACTTCATGTGCGCTAAGTCGTTAAGTTTGGTACTTTAACTTGGAAGATGCTATAAACCAATTTAATTTTCCTAACGTCTCCATTACGCGCAAGGTTCGTACATATGTACATATGAAGGAAAGCATTAGCGTAGTTTTTAATACATTTGTAGCAGTATACTTTCTAATGGAAGTTCAGTTTGAGGCAGTGCCAGTTTACCTCCTTTTAGGACTCGATAAGAAGGGAATACGACATATACTTTTCTAACAAGTTTATCATAATGACATTAAAGTAATCTCTACTAAAATCTTTCAATGTATGTACATATGTATGTATGTACATGCAGTGTCTATCCTGAAATATAGTGGTACATTTGATAAAAGATACCTAAATTTGATGATTTAAGGTTGTGTACAATATCATATTGTATTGTACCTTTAAGTGCTTTTCTTTTATTCCAAATAAATTTCCACTTGTAGGTTAATAAAACAAGAATCAATTACAAATCCCATGTAGCTACTTAATTTGTAACTTGTCGTATTGAGGTGCAAGTGAAAATGTATCTGGGATTAAAAGACACTGTAATATATAATATAATTTTTTGGTTTTGTAACGGTGTTCTCACGAATTCATCAGGGTTTTCCACCGATTGCATTCTCGTGTTTATGTAAATATCCAGGAATATTAATCCAGACTTTTTCAGAAAACCAATACATCAACAAAATCGGTGTTACTTATAACTTATCCAAACAACTTGAAAAACTTAGCTATTTCAAATATGTCTCGTTTTTGTCGGAATCGGGTGAGATGACAAGTATGTATGTATAACCAATTTATTTACAAACTAATGTTTTCTGTATTGTGTGTGTGTATTGTTTATTCTATTTCATGTTAATTAGGCATCTTGTTTCTTCGTTTATCGATATTACTATTACCTTTTTAATTTTGGCTTCTATTAGTTTTACACAGATGAGACGTACTGCTCTTTGTCTATCAACTACCAATTTTTATTTTAGTATTTCCAGCTTTATAATTTCTCTGGAGGGTTTTTGATATTTATCATATTAATATACTCCCTTCGCAATCGTTTAAAAACAGTTTGGTAGCAACTTTATAATTTTAGTCTTGCATAACGTCGCATTTCTAGAATTAAAATTTGCATATTGTGAGTAATAGCAATTGTAGAAATAATCATATACCCCTAGGGGTATTCTGTATATATTGCACCGAGGCTATTATATGATTCATAATCAATGTGGCCGCTTTGTTTTAGTCAACCGCAATCTGGGCTGAAAGGCAGTATTAAATTACAAGTATATACTTGAAGTGTCTAGGCAACGAAGCAGAAGACCATTTGTGAAATTCATCCTTTTAAAACGCGTTGCAATAAGCTGTTTCCGAGATAAGTGCAAAGATGTCTGACAATAATTATAAAATAGTGGAAGAGTAGAAATTATACAGCTTCCTTTGTGTTTTTAATAAATTTGCATAATATAATTTAAAATTGAATGACATATTATCAAATAGATCTCGGAAAAGTGCACACAGTAATGGTTGTAAAAATAGAAAAAAAGCATATAAACCAACGCACGTCTGGTAGATATTTGCGACCTTATAACGGGGGTCAGATGTGTCTATTTGATATAATTATATATTACCGGTACATAAACATGTCTAATTTTATCATATTCGAAAGAAATTATTATAGGGCCAACTATCAAAGTAAATGATTGAAACTGATTATAGAAAATCGCGACATATCTTATCAATTTTGATTTTAAAACAGATATTGTACGGTGAATGTAGTCCATAAAATTACCAATGTAGAAACATAATCAAAGATATGTCTTACTGGAATACACCAGACTTATACAATTTTATTTATCTCAGAGATGTTTCAATCTAAAGCAAGATTGAAAATATTCAGATTTAAAATCTACTCTAATAAGTGGATATCAAGACAGTGTTTAATAAATTTTGTATTTTTGTAGCTTTACTTTATTTTGTTTTGCATTTTCTTTAGTTTTGTGTTGTATATATTTATACTATTATGTTGCAGTCAAACACCAACAAAGTTCTCATAACATAAGAACATACAAGAGGTATGGGCAAAAAAAAAATTAAAAACCATCTTATCAATACGTATAAAAAAGAATGGCAGTTATACAGAAGCACACCGATGAATGCTTGAACGTCATGGATGAGCTATTACTAACTGGGAGGTTTCCAACTGTATGGAAAATGGGCAGACTGGTGTTAATCCCAAAAACCAGGAAGCCAGGCCAGCTATGTGACTCGTATCGCCCATTATGCATGAACGTCCTGGAGAAGCTGTTGGAGCAACTTATACTGCTTAGATTGGTAAAGGAAATTGAGCGTAAAGGAGGATTATCTCACAGGCACAACATGGGTTCAGAGAAGGAGATCTACGATCACAGCACTCAGGAGAGTCAGGGAGATTGCACGGGTGGCATACACAATCGATGTTCAAAATGCTTTCAACTCTGCTCCGTGGGAAGGGATCTTGCAAGAACTGAAGAAGAGGGCAGTATCACCCTATCTACATAACATGGTTGACAGTTACCTTGAGGGAAGAACACTGTTGATCGGAGAGAGGAGCGAGATGCAGGTCACTTGCGGTGTACCGCAGCGATCTGTATTGGGCCCTATGTTGTGGAATGTGTACTACGACGGTGTACTCGAATTACCAGTACCAACGGGAGTCAACCTACTGGGATACGCGGGCGACCTGGGTGTGATGGTGACAGCAAGGAAAGCTGACATCCTCGAAGAGATGGCGAACCAGACTATTGACATTGTCGTAAGGTGGCTAACGGTGTCAACCGAGGCATTACTAGTAGTCGCAAGAACCCCACCGATATATCTCTTGGTGCAACAAAGAGTCGACGTAGAACTCGGCGGAGTCGTATGCAGAATGACAACCACTAACAAGATGATGGATGACTGGCAAGAAAGGTGGAGCAGAGACACTGGACGGGCTGTATGGACCAAACAGCTCATACAGGATATAAGACCATGGGTAAATAGAAAGTATGGACAGGTTGGCTACCACATGGCGCAATTTTTAACGGGACACGGCTGATTCCAAGTATACTTAAACAAATGTGGGTTAAGCGAACTGCAGGAGTGCTGCTACTGTAATGGCACTGACACGGTAGAGCATACATTTTTTGAGTGTTCAACCTGGATTCCGGAGAGGCGGCTGCTGGAGAACATCACCGGGCCCGTGACACCGGAGAACACCGTGAACAACATGTTGTCAAATAAAGAAGCATGGGAAGCAGTAGAGAAGTGGACGAGGCGCATTATGGAGCGAAAAGAGAGGGATGGGAGAGAAAGACGGAAAACGGATGAACAAAGAGAGTGAGCTCAAAGAACTGTACACGGCTTCCTTCTGAAGTAATACAGCAAGTAGTCCCGGAAAGAAAGAGCTAAAGCCTGGGGGGTTTTTTAGTGGGTATACCATTTTGGTGAGTCCCACACTGACGTGCCATTGAGCCAGGCGCGCGACGTCCGTAATGGATTTTTCCCCGACAAAAAAAAGAATGGAATAAATACTGAAAACAAAACTGACAGCAATAAACACATATGTGTTAAGAGCAATAAATTATACGTATTGCATAGTCAAGTGGACCAACACAAATTCTCTACCTCCATTTGCACTTGTTATAGTATTATCTCCATGCTATTGTGTATTGTTTGCATCTAGTTAATCTGTCCAAGTCAACTAGATGCAAACAAGCAAATATAGGATCCTTCACTTACACAATAGCATGGAGATAATATTATAACAAGTGCAAATGGAGGTAGAGAATTTAAGCGTGTAAAAACGCTACACTGAGAGACTACCAACAAAATCAAAAAATTTTTCTATAGGAAGTAGAAGAAAGTATGTTTACATGTAAACTTTATTAAGGACGATATTTAAACACTTTCGCAACTAAAACACCAACTACCGAAAACAATATTTGAAAGTGAAGAAAATGACATCATATGTCAATGGAGTCGGAAAGACCTACACAGCCAATATATTAAAACACTGGTGAAAGAACATGTTGACTGAAATGGCTCTTGCAGCTTATGAAAGGTGTATTGTTTCCCGAAACGGAGGACTTCATAATAGCTATTCAAGACTAAATGATCTTCACTTTAAACTATCGGAAGCACATACTCAAAGATCCTACAATCAAAAACAGTAAATGCGGAACAAAATTGAGAATATTGAACATATAATCAGCTCGTGTACAATACTAGCTGCAACAACATCGATAGATACGATACCTTGATGAAGATCATTCACAGCTCGTTAGTTTATTAGTATGTTAGTAGTTTTTTGTAAATTTGATTGTAGATTGTTATTTTTTAATAACGTAGCATGATCAACATTACATCCGGTAGGCCATTAATATAAATGAGAAACGTCCGAGACATCAGTAGAGACCCCTGAGGCGGCTCATACAAGGTATTTTACGACAAAGATCTTATCTGTTACACAAATATGATCTTATTGCTCGAACATGTCCAACGTTACACCATGATAAACCCTCTTAAAAACCTTGAACTAGTCTACAAAGGCACAAGTCGTCATATCCTTTTCATTTAGTCCGATTATTATGTCTTTCAATAGTTGAAAAATCGATGAAAATTGATTCTTTAACATAATCATTTATTTTAGGTCTAACACAATACATTATGTTTTTTTCAGAAACTACTGTAATCTGTTCCTTTTTATTATTTTGAAAATGTCTAATGTAAGATATGTAGATCTATAAATACCACACTGTGCTCTGTTTTCCGTTTAGTAAACAGGTTTCACCATAGTAAACGTCATACTCTCTGAGGAGTTGCCTGTTAAAAGTAAGGTATTGAAGACATGAGCAAGAGGAGGTGTCAATATATGTATGTACATATCTCAGCAAATTTTTCAAAGCAAGCCTGGTATCCCTTCCTCACTTATCGTTTTTGTACTACTCTGACGATGTATAACATATGCCACACCATGAAGATTAGTCAAGGATACATTCAATGCCGTAGTTACACATATTTTGTACTCCAATTTAGTTTTGTCTTAAATTGTCCTTTGCTTTTGCATGTATTTATAAAATAGATATCCAGATCATTCATTTTTTTCATTGTTATTAATAATAAAATTGCGTTAAAAGCATTTTTTTAGTTCGTCCTTATATACCTTATACATAGTCTGTTTAATACCATAATATTGCTTTGACAGAGTTCAGTAACGCAGAATAAATAGAAAATAGAAAAGATTTATTTTCTGAAAGTTTGGATCTTGTAAATTTGATCATGGCAGAAAAATATGTTTCAAAGACTGAAACGCATGGAGTAATAAATGTTGCCAGAAAATGTTAATAAAGAAAGTAGAAGCCAGAACTAAATGGTTAACAACGAACAGAAATGAAAATAGAGAAAAAATATGAAAGAAGTACAAAAGATTAATAGAGTAAACGAAAAGTAAGTGAAAGTAATTGAAAAAGTAAAGAGGAATACATAAAAGGAAATAAACTGTATTGAGGAAAAAAAAATAGATCAGGAATATGCAGTTATTCCTTTAAATTTGCACAGTGCTAACTACAAAAAATCTCTTGTATTAGAGCATTTTACACATGAATACAACAGTTCTTTTCGTTGTACTATTAGGTGCTGCTTTCTACATGGATGCGTATGTATCATAAATCAGAATTTTCTTAAATCAATTTCCTTTCGTGACCTAAAATAACCATTAATAATTTACAGGTTAATTAAACTTGACCTACAGGTAAATAGAGAATATTACGGCAAATCTGCAGACTTGTTCCGGCAAAGTTGAGAAAATAAACTGAAGGGGATTATTATTTAGGTACTATACAAGATGGTCTTACGTAAAATATAGTAGCAACTTAATCTTAGTTTGTAAACAAACAATGGAGGTTTTGGTGAGTGAATAACGAATTTGAAATACGATGTGGGTACGGACTACCATATTTTGATTAACAATGTACGAGCAAATGACAGGGTAGATTTACAACTGCAATGATAAATTCAAAATCGTTGCTCTTATATATTACTACAAACATATAAACTAGTTTGAGAGTTTCATAATTCTGGTACAACAAGTAATATACATACATTATATTGCAGAGTTTCTTTTTAATCGAATTGATTTATATACGAATATTGTCTTACAAACATTGGTTATCATTTATCACTCCTTCTCTGTGGTGGGCTTGTGGTTCAAGCAAACATGAAGAGTAGTAGTTCGATGGAACTGGCGTAATTATACGAAGATTCAAATTTTCTAATCTATAATTATTAAATATGTTAAGCTTTCCTTCGGTTCACATGGTATAGACTACATAACGTTTATTGTGTAGTAAGTGTTTATTTAGCGAAACGTAAATGTCAGCTCGACATTTCTGGAGAAATTCTCTAGGTATTCTACTTCACCGAAGCGACAAATTAGACGTAAGTATACAGATTCCCCGAGAAATTGGTGGAAAGAAAAAGATAACTTACATTCATTTTCAACGAAGAATAATACCTCGAGTAGCTACAATATGTCCGTATTAATTACGAAACTACTGAAAGTGTAAGTTTCTATATAGGAAATGATTAATGAATGCTGTTGTATTTTATAAAATAATTAAAAATCCTTTAAAACTTCGTGTTATACATAAGCCATCTCCTCTGTATTGTTTAAAACGACGACATCTAACAAGTATTTGCTTATAAAATTATTTTTTTTAGAAACCTCGCTATATCATATTTAATTATTGAAAGAATTTTTGTTTAGTTTGATGTTAAACAACTACAGTACAGGTTATAACATTAATTTTTTTATCCTGTATTCTTATTTGCCCTTTAAAACAAGAAAGATTTATTCGAAAGGAATGATTTTTCCTGTTCTCTTCTGATAAATCCCTCATGTGAGTGGTCGTCCTGTAGAGTGAGTAAGAATGAAAGAAACATAAAATTAGGAACAAGTAACTATGGTATACTCTTGTCTCCAATACAAATATTATTTTGTCTGAATATTAGGCAATTATTGGATAAGAATTTGATCAAAAGTTACAATCTGGAAATATGCAATTAGGAACTTGCATTACTTATAACAAGATATATGTTAATAAAAGCAATATAAAACAACTTAGATACTGGTCTAGGTACTAGAGAAATGTAACAAAGAGGATGTAATGGTTTCAGGACACTTAAGAGATTACTGGCAATCAAAATTAGTAAATGCGATTTACAAATTAGTCCCGAAGAAATATTTAACTGACCTTGTGGAAAAAAATAAAACAACGTTCTTGTTGATCAAGACCTATTTTTTTCTTTTGTTTTTGTGGTAGATGTAGCTGCAGCTGCCTCCTGAACTGTGTTGCGGGTGAGGGGTGGCACGGAAACTCGAGTGTCCATACACTTGTTCAGTAATATTCCACTGGTCGTTGTGAGTGTTTAGCAATACACACATACTTAGAAAATGTTATTGACAAGAATTCAGATTTTCTCATACTAAGACAAATTTGTGAAAGTGCGCCGAAAGATGCATGAAGTTGTCACAAGGATTACTTAAAATTTGCATATATAACATCACTCCATGTGGAACGGTCGTTTTCATCATTAAAATATATTTAATCCACACGCCGTACTCATTTGACTGAAACAAGTGTGGAAACATATTTAATGATTCAAATATTTCTGTGCGTTATGTAACATATTCTTGTCATTATTTTATGTGTAAACATTAATGCGTACGTATCGCCTATGCTCACTCATGAAAGTCACGAACATAAATGATGCGCGTACGTAAACGTTACTGAACGATAGCCTTGATACGCCTGCTCTGGACCTCCACATTGTTCTCCGCACTACACTGAAACTTGCGCCTCTTTGCCGATTCTAGTTATAATGTTGTCACCAGTCGTTTCTGAGTGGACTGGAATTCGCTCACTTCCCTTAGTCAGTTGATCTTACCTATTATCATATTATAGAGCCGTTAGATAGATATTACCGATGTTTGAGTTCATCTGCTAGAATTATACATACATTTGCCGTTCAAGCTTGAACAGAAGAAGGCAATTATGTCTTTCCCGAAAATACAAAACGACAAAAAACTTATTTGTTGAATGAAGTGATTCTAAATAATATGAATAAATTAAATAAATTAGTTTATTAGCAGTTAGAAAACATTAGAATATTGTATTAATTTAATTTAATACATTTTGAACAAAGAGAAATTTATTCATGAGGGGAGAGTAGACAGCAAATTGTACATTTTACATGTTCATCAATAATCACAAATGTGTTTTTTTTAATTTTTCAAAAATAATTATAGTCATGACATTACTATGTTGATTCTATATAATTTATTCATAACCTTCATCAACACACATTGTCGATAGCGTATGTATAAGTGAAAATTAATAATTCTATACAATAAAGTATATCTAGGCATGAATAGAATATCTTATTTTTGTAAATCGCATTATATTGTGATATTGTAGATTATACGAGTATATTATAACTGGATTGAGCGTTTATCTCAAATACGCTGGTGTTGTATTTATATTTTGGAAGGCATAAAGTTTATTATATTCTGCAAGAGATCGTATATCACGCTGTCACGAGTACTATATCTATGTGTATATTAAAATGCGAACGCCTGCATAACTTTATAAAAATAGAAAAATTTTAGTATCAATTGTGTCTGCAGAAACATATTTTATACCAAAAACGATATCGCGGATATTTTACCAGTTTATTGCTTTCCTGTATGATATATCAGCATTTGTGAGTGACGCAAGCGTTACTATACGAGATTTTATCAGCATGTTACTCCATAAAGTAATAGTACTATGTAAAAATCATATAAGTAGTCGCTGCCGTCCAATACTTACAATTAAAGAGAGTGCAATTATGTAAGATACATAACATCTACTGCATATTAGATAATTTACGTTTATGATTATAAGTATTTATTTTCGGTATTTTAAGGACTGTTTTTTGTACAAATTTCAGATAATACGTCATTACAATTACTGTTATAACACCCTCCAAAATTATGATTGCAGTTGTCACAAAAAACTTTATAGACGCCAGATTTAACAAGAAGTTGAACACCGAAAATTTAGCTAGTCACAAATTTGAACTCAGCGTGTATCAAGCCTACAGATGGAAATTTGAGGTGCTATCTACTGGACCATTGACAAAAGCGCAAACAATTCTTCTCGAACCGAAGAAAATATAGCTTTATCACTGTAACAAAAGAAATTATATTCGTGAAAAGTTTACGGTGTGGGACCTACAATTCGCTATAAGGACAAATAGGTAAGTTGAGCACTATTTATTAGTGCAGGAAATTTTATCAGGAACCTAAAGAGAGTAACTATACTTCGAACTGTAATATATAGTAGTGCATTATGGGTTTTCCTGTTAACGTATATGGTTTTGAAAGAGTGATCTTCACAAACATTTTAAAACTTTTGCAATAAATTTTCGACGCTATATTCTTCAACTTAACTGTAAAGAAGAATCCAAAAGAGTTTGAATATCGGTTTTGAAAAAATTATGAGGTGTTAGCTTTATATGATGGAATCAAATCTTCTTGAAAATTCTTTCAATTCACTACACAAGACATTGTTCTGGAGCAGGATCTTCTAGTATTCTGGTGATATTTTGCGTCGGTCGAAATGATGTCACAGCCTCGTTAAAATATCCAAACTGTTCGGATTCTTCCCTGGAAATAATGAAGAATCCGAATAACTTCAACCGAGAAGACGGATACAGATTGAGTAAGGTATGGAAGCTAGCGCTAGAGAACCCGAAGCAGCAAGGACCATCGAGGACGCATCCGAGATCATCTAACACGAATCGAGCAGAAGCATCGGATACGGATCAGAGAACGATAACGGACACGGTTCAGCGGTCTGGAACGGATACGCATCATCGGAGCGGAACAGGGACTGGGTATGTAACGAGGAGCAGAAGACATCAACATCAGTCTTTAGAGAACTTCTGACGAAGCTGACAGTATGATCTCCGAAACGTCAAGTTTGTTACAACAACGACGGCAATACTCGAAAAATACATCTTTAAGTTATTGTAGTTACTTAAAAATTTCTTCTCATTTATTCCGCACTCTATTTTGTTGTTTTTACGGATGTTAAACTGTTAAACTTTTAGTTACTGTAGAAGTAAAATGCTCCGAAATTGTGGCTCGTTGTTTTACATTTATTATGAAAAGTTGGCCGAAAAAGTTGATACTATGATTTTGCATTTAATTTTCCTACTTCTCAAGTTACAAATTAGATTAATTGTCTTTCAATATTTGAAAGATGACTTGTAAAAAATGTGAGCTCATTTCGTATTAAAATTCGTTTTACCATTAACATGCATAATAAAGAAGAACCAAATAATACATCCAAAATAATAGAATGTCCTAACTTAAAATGTGGTCTGTTTTTGAGCGTATTTTGACCAATTCATCCCATATGAAGAATCAATAATATTTCTGTTAAAATACAAAATTGTAATAATGTCGTATAATGGAGTAGAATTAAAAATCTTTACTCTGTTGAAAGTGGCGTTATTGCAAGTCGTTTTGTAAAGTCAATTACTATTCTTGGTTTACGCATATAAACAATATTTGATATGCATGTAGTATTCTTAAATAAGCTATAATGTCAAAGACGAGTTGCTACGATTTTGTGTGTGCATCCTTAAAGGAAAAAGATTAACTTTAGTGTATATCTTGTTACACATATCGGAGAGAATAGCAAAAAGCAACAAATATTATACAACCCGTGTAAAATTGAGAGCAATCTATATTCGGAATGTGTGTTACTAGTATTGTTATACTTACCGTGTTCTCTTTAACAATTTCAGGACGATCAACTACAAAATTGTACCACAGCAACCATAGGAAATTGTTCATGGCGAATGAAGCAAACAAGTTCATATGAACACTAATTCTGGCACATCTAAGGGACCTGAAATTAGATTTGGGCTTATTAAACTTGAAGCAAGATTTTTATATTACAAATTGATAGAGATTGTATAAGGGTGTCTGTTATTACGCAATATAAGTTCTCATTTGTTGTTAAACTATTCGCCGATATTACAAATAATACATAAACTTTTTAATAACGGAACGAAGTGGGAGAATATTTATATAAAAACGAAACAACTCTATTGCGAGGACAATTATTAGATGTTTGTATTATTAATGCAGTTAATTTTCATTAGGATCTTTAAAAAGTAATTATGCAAACGTAACAATGTAAATTAGCTATTGCGATTGTAACTTTTATATTATAGCCCGATCTATTTGTGTGCTGACTTAAATATAGGTCGATAAAAGTTTCCAATAAACCATTGTTTAAAGCTACTAAAAGTGCCAGGATATTGAAAGAGTTAATTACTGCATATATCACAGACAAACGTTCCTCGTTTTCGATGTATTTGAACGATCAATGTTATTACTTACAAGAACCTCTTAATTCTGTGTTTTATTGATGATAGTTGCCATTTATTTATTTTACTAGATATAGTGCGTATGCGCGTGATTTATGGTGACAAGAAGGGCAGTAAAAGAGTCTAAGTTTAAATATTAATTGTAAGTCGCTTTAAATTTCTTTTTATTATATCTATAAAAGGCTAAATTGCTAGTATATTGCCATTCGCAAGATTTTGAATCTCCATTGTCGTCAATAATACATTTTCAACGCATCTGTGTATATTCTTGCTAGCAAAGTGTTTATGTACCTTCTGTTCCATAACTGCTCGCTTCACGAAGAATGAGACTAGGGCTGCGCGGTAGTGGGACAACATATAATTGAGGGGCTGCAAGAAATTTACGACGGAGTACCTTGTATTAAATTAAAAATGTAAGTAGGCATCTTTTTAATTTGTCTCCATGAGATGCTAATATTCGATGGAACAGTCATGAACTCTTGAACTTACTCCATGTGCACCAACACATATTGTATTCAAAAACGCGAACATCCCAATTTGATTTTGTGCACAATATTTATGGATCTATATCAATTTACTGCAATCTGACGGTTTCTTGCAGATTTGGTGGAGGTGCCGGGTAGTTTGAAAAAAATATCTTTTAAGAATTGAATAATCATCAAAACATGTGTAGATTACGTTAATAACTTAAATAAAGTGCTTATATACAGTAAACGATATAGTATAACATACTATAAAGTACCTATATTTTTGGTAAAATAAGGGGATCATGACACATAAAGAGATCTAGAGATAAGATATAGGTTACTTTCCGTTTTATATAGCTGTGATTATGTATTTGATTACGACATGACAAATTATTATCGAAAGGTCAAATATGTATGTATTTGTATTTCGGATTAACATTTGACTAATTTTGTTTAATAAACTTTTTAGATAGATTTATCAGACACATTATGATATTAAAGAGTGTCAACGCCCAATAAAACTATTAATTTTGTTATCATTTCAAACGCAATATATTTCTCAAGAATCCTTTTGTATTAAATACCAGTAAGATTTTACAAAATATAACATCATAATGAAGCATTAATCTTATAGTTCGTAGTTTTTAGGTATGTGCCGTTCCAATCAAATGATTTATTATTTTGTAATTTTTTAATTGTTAGTACACAGAACACAACCAACTAGTTTTTGAATAATGGCAATAATACAATACATTTACAACAGATGCCTATGCGTTTCAGAAAGAACAACGTGATAAACTTAACAATAAAAAATCCTACCATTTTCTTTATAGCAATTTTATTACGAACAATGGAAAAGCTTAACAAACATAACATCATAAAAGATACATTTTGTTAATTGCTTTTGTGTAGCAAATCTACAAATGTGCATCTTATATCCGTAACAGTTTTCCCTAGTGTAAAAATCGCGTGCAGTACATGCATACAATGTTAACCAGAATGGAATCAATTGTTGTAGAAAGTGCAATTTCATTTAAGCGTAATGCTATTCTAAGGCATAAAGAAGTTATTCAAATAGAATTGCTTTGCAGCACTACTCCAACCCTACTTTTAGTTATTTTAATGTACGTCAGGGAATTCTGAAGAGAGGCATGGCAATAAATTGATATGCTAAGTACTCTATATAACAGCCGTTGACGTAGTTATAATTTTTCTAGCATTTCATATTTAAAGTAATAGCAGGGTAAAACAAGCAGAATAACCCATGTTATTAGAGCTTATTATATCTTAAAGTTAAACGAATTTGTTGATTCAGTTCCACTCATATCTGTAGATCAATTGACTGCTGCATTTCTAACAAGTGTAATTTTAATGTGATTTACCGTGTGGCGACGTGTGAGTCGCAAACAAGGAGCGAAATGACTATGGAATTATATTAGGTAGCGGCTTTGTCGTGTTGGCCCCCAACAATCACTGCACCGGACTAAGATCTACACAAAAGGTTCACATCAAGCTTGCAACACATACTCGTATATTACAACTTGTATTACTTTAGTTGTTTACTCATTAAAAACAAACTTTGGAGAAAGGTTCTTTTGATTTCAGATATCTTTCCACTTGTGCAAGCAGAAAAGTATCTGGGAGTGAAAGATAGGTATTCAAAGATAATAATATACCTATATATACTAATTATATCACTTATAAAAGTTAGTCAGTAAGATATGAAAACCAATATTAGCTTAATGAATCTACTCGAGTTCAGTTTAATAAGTGAAGATGTATGACAACAATTTATAAGCAAGAAAAAGTTGATAAATTTTTGGAAACGTATAAAAATAAGAATGACTTTAAAACTTAGAAATAATGAAAATGATAATATGTGTACGTGGGTACGTGGGTATAGACTTTTGTTTACAACAATGTCGGGAGTTCTTCACAAAAAGATTAAAAGAGATTATAGAGATTTCTCTATTTAAATTACCGCCTCAATTTACATTTCGCGGAAAGCATTCTAATTCGAAGTATATCCATAAAGAAAAGTTTGTCTCACGGCATTCGCAGACGTAGCGCAAACTTTTCATCGAGTCTGATACGCTGGATTATAGTACAAACTACAAACTGCTTCATGACGAAGGCTTCCACGGTCCGAGTCTCTATTATGTGAGTTTTAGGATTTTGAGCGCGTCATAATAATAATGTAATACACAGTGTCCCAATAGTGCGTTGTCGGACGATATCTCGATATCAGTGGAGCGTAAAAAAGGTTTTTAAAATGAAAATTGTTAATGTTATTGTAATTCATAAAGCATTATAGCCTAAAATACCGCTTTACAAAATGCTGTGCACTTCACAGCATCGAGTTCTTAAAACTAATACAGCCATGGAAATAAATAACACATCTACATTCTAAATTACAATACTGCTTAATGAAGTGCTTGCTCTATAAGATAATTACGTGTGTTTTAAAAATGATTTTTTCATAACAAGATAAATATGGTTTATGTTTTAGGGTCGAGCGATCAGAATTGTTGAACGGAATCCTTATAGTTATGCATTTGATAGGACAAAAGAACATTTTGAAAGAATTGAGAGCGTGCATTATGAAAAGAAATTACAAAGGCAAAACCGAGTGACCACTGAAGAAACTGAATAGATAGTATTGGGAGAGTGTATTGGCAAATCCTCTTACTAACCAAATATGGTTATAATTAGATTGAGCTCCTCCACATTTTAGCACACATGTGAGAGATTATCTGAACATAAATTCTGAAAATAAATTAATTAATTACCAGTGACGTGGCCTTCAAGATCTCCGAATCTCCAATCACAGCGAAAGATATGAAGTTAAAACTAAACCGTGTATTTGAATCTATTGATGGAAATATTCTTTAAAGTGTGTATTACAATTATATTCACAAATGACAAGAACAAAATTCTTAGCTGTAGTTTTGCCCAACATTGGAAGTAAGCTGCAGTCGATTGTTTGCTGTCTCTGGTTTATGTCTCTATTTATTGCTTTATTATAACTTTACATTCTATGTTTCACTGAATGAGATAAAATATTATATACAAACAATGCAAATTGAAATCGCTCTGTGTGTTAGTATTGATAAGTACTTCTTCTGAAAAATCGTCTTTAAAACATGAGAAGACACACACTTAATTATGAGCAAATACTGTACTAAAAAAGAGCAATTTGAGGGGTTAGAATTTTGATATGTGTTATTTATATTCCATGGCTATCGCAGTATTAAGAACTTCGCCTTGACGTGCAAAGCTTTCTGTAAAGCGATTTAAAAAATGCAAAAATCTCGAAATCTACTGCAGATACGTACGTGACATGCTTAAGTAAAAATAAAGTGCTTTAGTTTAGTAGTAAAATAACATTAAAAACACTAATGGAGATTTTTTACTATGAAATTCGTAACGTTGTTTTTCCCTTTCCTGAAGACTTTACATTAAAATAATAATTTTGCAATTTGTAAGAGTCTAGAAAAAACCTGTGTGGTGGATGACAGTGACTTCTTAAGCTTACTCCAACTCCTGCTGAGTATTTATAGTGTGTGTATAATTGTGTTCAAATTATTATTTGCACTATTGTACAGGTAATGATGCAGAATAAATTGTTTACACAGCATAAATGCATCTGCTAAAATATGCCCAACTCAGTCTGAATAAAAATATATCCAGTTACAAATTTCACAAGTAGGAAGACTGATTACAATCTAGTGACCGTTACACTTTCATAAATTTTCTGGACAACATTTTCATCATATAAATATTACCTAGCCCGATAATCGTTTGATACATCTGCTTCCTCCTCGGCAAATAGGTTCACCTTGTTAATCTAAACGAGAGGCCAAACGCCCAGCAGGGCACATTAGCGCCTTATAGGGCTAAATTTTCATCGATATTTCCTCGAGAACCGTTTGATGAATCTGCTTTGCTCTGGGCAAGTTGGTTCGTCTTGTTAATCTAAACGAGAGGACAAACTCTCAGGAAGGCACATTAACTCGTTTGAGCGGTGTGACAGTTACATTTTCATAAATTTTTCTGGACAAAATTTTCATCATATAAATATTACCTAGCTCGATAACCGTTTGATGTATCTGCTTTCTCCTCGGCAAGTAGATTCAGTTTGTTAATCTAAACGAGAGGGCAAACGCCCAGCAGGGCACATTAGCGCCTTATAGGGCTAAATTTTCATCGATATTTTCTCGAAAACCGTTTGATGAATCTGCTTCGCTCTGGACAAGTTGGTTCATCTTGTTAATCTAAACGAGAGGACAAACTCCCAGGAAGGCACATTAACTCGTTTGAGCGATGTGACAGTTACATTTTCATAAATTTTGCTGGACAACATTTTCATCATATAAATATTACCTAGCTCGATAACCGTTTGATGTATCTGCTTCCTCCTCGGCAAGTAGATTCAACTTGTTAATCTAAACGAGAGGGCAAACGCCCAGCAGGGCACATTAGCGCCTTATAGGACTAAATTTTCATCGATATTTTCTCGAAAACCGTTTGATGAATCTGCTTCGCTCTGGACAAGTTGGTTCATCTTGTTAATCTAAACGAGAGGACAAACTCTCAGGAAGGCACATTAACTAGTTTGAGCGATGTGACAGTTACATTTTCATAAATTTTGCTGGACAACATTTTCATCATATAAATATTACCTAGCTCGATAACCGTTTGATGTATCTGCTTCCTCCTCGGCAAGTAGATTCAACTTGTTAATCTAAACGAGAGGGCAAACGCCCAGCAGGGCACATTAGCGCCTTATAGGACTAAATTTTCATCGATATTTTCTCGAAAACCGTTTGATGAATCTGCTTCGCTCTGGACAAGTTCGTTCATCTTGTTAATCTAAACGAGAGGACAAACTCCCAGGAAGGCACACTAACTCGTTTGAGCGATGTGACAGTTACATTTTCATAAATTTTGCTGGACAACATTTTCATCATATAAATATTACCTAGCTCGATAACCGTTTCATGTATCTGCTTCCCCCTCGGCAAGTAGGTTCACCTTGTTAATTTAAACGAGAGGGCAAACGCCCAGCAGGGCCCATTAGCGCTTTATAGGGCTAAATTTTCATCGATATTTTCTCGAGAACCGTTTGATGAATCTGCTTCGCTCTGGGCAAACTATCAGGAAGGCACCTTAACGCCTTTGAGCGCTGTGACCGTTACACTTTCATAAATTTTCTGGACAACATTTTCAGCTGTGTATTTAGAGTGTGTGTATAATTGTGTTCAAATTATTATTTGCACTATTGTACAGGTAATAATGCAGAATAAATTGTTTACACAGCATAAATGCATCCGCTAAAATATGCCAAACTCAGTCTGAATAAAAATATATCCAGTTACAAATTTCTCAAATAGGAAGACTGATTACAATGTAGTGTAGTGATATACAGTGAATAAAATACAATTCATTATACTGCTTAATTGGGAGAAAATCTACACCGTACGTACATATATACATAGATAGATATGTACACTATCGAAACGTACCTTTCACAATTGTTCACTGCACTGAAGTATTTCTGGTGTTATCGTGCAGAAAAATTTTCAATTGAAGTTTCGTCCGTTTTCTTGTAATGTTTCCGCAGAAAGTCGCCTGATGTTATTTGCCAGATGATATAAAGACTATATCCGCTCCTTAAGAGGAAACTACTTGTATAAACTAGGTGGAAATAAAGTGAGATATACTAGCAGACGCACAATTCAACATCAAAGCAAATTTGTCAATTTTACTTACTTAGTAAGCAAGTGAAATAATTTATTATTTATTTGGATGTTACAAATTCCGAATAAGTATTCTAATGAAGTGAATCTAGAAGATTTAAATTGTTTGTTGAAAAATCATGTTCTGGCGATTCAGGACATTTTTAAATTAAAGCACGTGTCTTGCAATACGTCCAAGAGCTTCTGCTTGTTCTAATTCTTTCTTATCTACTGTTGTATGTAAAGAAAATTACTTGATTTAGCTTCAGCATACATGGTAGACATTATAGCAGCGTTATCAATGTGATATTGTTTTATGGTTTAGTTTATAAAGGAATTATAGGTAGCTGTGTGTGGCTGAAATAATGAAGGAAAAAATTGCAGCTTGTGTATACCAAATAATACTGGTATTGTGTCAGCGACAAGTATTGTTATATTTATCGGATCCTTTATACCTTTTTGTGATTATTCTTTGTTCAAATTATCTTGTTACCATAAAAGCGCACAACCTGTTTATCTACAGAGTATACAAAGCTGATTTTAATTTTTTATGTCACTTCGAGTCTATCTTTTGCTTTTATCGTACGTCAAACGTCTTCCTGGCTTGTTAGATATATCGTTTATGATACAATTTCTTTGAAACCCTACATATTTAAAATGTCGTTGTATATGTCGTTCAAGGTAAAGTGTAATATAATATTCTACTATATATGCGACATGCGAAATGTTTAGGAATAGCGAATTTTACATTTTTTAATACAATTTAACAAAGAAACAATATGTTAGGGAGTCCATTTGCTAAAATAACTTTTGTTTGTATATTTTTATGATTGTAAGCTAATTACATGTTCTAAAGTTTAGTAAGCAGTAGTTGCTGTGTCGCTTTAGGTCGTACAAAGATCAATGACGGAACGGAATGTGTCGCTGGCGATCGTGCTCCCAAAAATAAAACGCAATACTCTTGTTTGTAGTGGGTGCAGAAACCCGCCTATCAAAGAGGAAAATCCTTGTGGAAGTCGTTCGAGAGCTTGTCGAGGACCAGAGGTTACCTCTAGCAACAAAGAATTGCACCATCTCCAGATTAAGGGCGCTTTTGCCAACTGTAAGTAGGTGAATCGTCGCGATGATAAGAAAATCGTACGGCTCATATACGGATAAGTCTCTGCACTATAAAGACAATCGTAACAGCTGACTAATTACACGGCAGAGTACTGCCACCTCCGCTATGATGCCTTGTGAAAGATGGAGGACCAGCTGCCTGACCATTGGAGAGCTGGCTTTGATATACAGGCACTCTGGAAGTTTCGATGGTGTGGTGTGTGAGAAGAAGCAAGTCCGACTTGGACTTGTGGGGAAATAGTACCAAACAAAAGAGTTTAATGTAAACTCTAAAGCAACGACTATAGTTTTGTTCACGTGAAGAAGCAAGTTTCCCAAATGTCAGTGTCAGTTTAGTCTCTAAATTGATTATGCGAAAAACACAGTAAGGGCCTGATGACTGCTTACACTGCATCATCGGAACTATGTCCTCGAAGCTGACACTATCAATGCCAATCATTTTTGGAGTGGTCAGAAATAACCCTAAGGCCCTACAGATTAAAATGTAGTGCATTCAAGAGATTCACTTGCTGGGCCGGAGACTTTATCTGCATTAGGAAATGCAGGCATTTCTATTACTTCGAAGTGACTTCTTCCGAGGGAGAACCAGATCTCGGCAATCTTTAATTTCTATAACTACTTCTTTGGAGTTATTCTCAGTAGTGAATAACCTCAAAATGGACCGCTGAAGATTTTTGCCTGATAGTCAATCATAAAGCATCAGAATTGGGCATGTGTGATTCTGAGAAGATGTCGCGGTGTTATAGGTGGCCAGAATAACTGGTGGGACATCGCGACGTTACGTTGGAATGGACGCAGCCACCCAGATAGCAAAGGAATGGCAATAATTGACTTGCCAGCGTGTGAGACTATTCATAAGTTCTGAATCTGGGTGAGGGAGTTCTCATTAAAAACTCTCAGATTTATCATCAGATTTATACTTACTGTTACTTATTGCCTTGACTCGTCTGCGTGAGATTTCAAAACTCTTGCAATTAGTTCAAGTTGCCTTGTCGACTACACAGCAGTAGACAGGGAAAGGCGACTTTACTTCAGAATCGACTAGACAGATCGACAATAGCATAATCTAAAATACGCAACGCATAAACTAAAGATGCAATAAAATGGAGAGAATAGACCATGTTCTCTATCATAAAGACATTTAGAACATTCCCTGTGATTGCGGTTAAGTATACATAGATGAAACCCAATGCTCAATTCAAACTAGGATAAAAAAATATTAAGAGTACGTTAAATCAAGCACAAACACAAAATAAAACAATCGCTTATTATTACTTTCTTTATAACTAGCTCGTTTTAAATAATTTTTATCGCTCGTAGAGATTACGATTCACTGAGTATGAGAAAGTTTTACTTGAAAAAAGGTAGTATTGGTGTGTCAAACTGTTCCAAAATTGAATATACATAATATAGAACGTTGTTTAAGGCAAAAGAGGATAGCGCGGGTTAAACAGCTCAAAATGCAAAAGAATATGTACAACATCTATACCCTACATAAGAGACTTACCTATCAGAAAAGATCCGAAAATTAGGCAATGTATATAGTGTTGGAACAACTAATCGAGTTAATCGTCACAAGAACAAAGTCAGAGAATGAAAATTGATGAACGAATAACTGCATGTACAAGATACTTTGTGAGTGGATAGACTCCTAAAGCTAACGATTAAAAAACATCAAAAATGGTTCGTTTAGGGGAAAAAGGTAACACGAATTTGGCTTCGAAACAAAGCTATAGAGTTTCATAGAAACACGTAACAGTGGGAAGAAATTAAGATATATAGTACTATAAACGAAAAAGATTAAGAAAATACCTAGGATCTTCCAAAGTTTGAAATCGTTAGTAATTTTATGGTGCAATGTCTGCAAAGAATGTATAAGATAATTTTTTAATAGTTAAGTTTAAGATTGTATTTTATTTTGTTTTAATTTTTATGTTCATTTACTTTGATTGCACGATTTCTTAGTTAGTTATAAAATCTCATTGATATACTGGCGTAAAATTGTCGAAATTGTCTGGATATTAATACAAAACTATGTATAATGTACTACGTTGTTGTTACGTGCTATTGGTTTCAGTTTATCGGTAATTTTGAGACGAGTTTCGTATGCGAACAAAATATTAATATTGGAGATTAATAACGTATGCACACGTACCTATAAAAGAGGTAGTTTCTGTTGTCTCTACTTCTTTTTGAATATTTGTTGGCTCTAATATCCTGTGTGAGTCTATGCATCCACTACACATTCAACATGGAATCTTTAGCAGTGTAAACTACCGTTACTCGTTTATTTATACTGCTTGAGTATTATGTTTGTATACTTTCATTTGGACCTGCTGATATTCTCCCACGATTTCTATTCAGAATAGCTTGATTATATTACCCATTTATTCCTTGCATAAGCATAGTACGCTGAGAAAATCAATTCTTTTTGTTATCCTGGGGTTAAAATACAGACCTCTATTTTTATTCATATGATTTGAGATGATATTTACATACATTAGATAGTACTATAAGATTTTATTGGAAATAAAATCCCTGTCTACATCGAGGTTTGCCATTGTATTTTAATATTAGATTCTATTGTGCACATTTTGTATGTTTGAATTGTAATAATCATGGAAAGCTCGCTTCACGATTATTACATCAAAGACAAAACAGAGAAAATGTAAATCGTATAAAAAATTATGAAACTAATATATTACAACCTAATAACCTTACCGTTAGTTTCTATTATAATACATATACATATTTTGACGAATTTCTTTTCCTAATATTAGGTAGCAGTTATTGTACTAACAATGTACAGTGGTTTAAAACCTGAATTAAGATTTGCAATTGAAACGGGTGGGAAACCAGGTTGAGGTTCTGCGTACTTCAAGTAAATTCTTTTGAATAAATATTTTAACTAAATTTCTGAATAACTCTCTCTTCTTTCCTAGCTTATCTTCACAAAAATACTGTCCAATTATTCCTCCAGACCACAATGAATATCTAACAGTGAAATGTTTCGGATGTATTGTTTTCTGATGAATTATTTATGGATTTTCTGAGCCTCAAATGCGGCAGTTTTGCCGATTAATGACGCCATCGAGGTGAAAATGTTTGTTCAAGAATCCACTTGGTAAACTTTTCGCTGTTCATAGTCTGCTGGCAAAAGTTATTGAGTCAATTGGACTTTGCCGGCGTGGTGATGCAAATATGAATTGCCATGATGTTTTGTTCTGAAAAACCTCTACAGGCTCATGTCGTGAATTTCACAACACTGAGTGCTTTCGAATTTTTTGATTATATATGAAGAGAACATGTCGCAATATCATAGGTGCTATTTGTAAGGTTAGAATTGAGGACTGGTGTATCGGCAGAGGAGAAGTATAGTAAACAAAAAGATGAGATTGAGGACACCATGATACTGGTAGCGACAAAATGTTTATTATGTGTTCAATTTTTTAATGTTTCTAAAATGATTTTTTATCTGTGGTGGGTGCTGGTTGTAATTAGTTATAAAATTCAATATGAATAAAGTTTATTGAAGATATAATATTTATGATTAAATTTTTGTCTTTATCTTTGCATCTTTGTTATTTTATCAGGTCTAGACTGATTTAAAAACTAATAAGCTAACACTCGTAGTTACTTGAATATTAAAGTCGAGTTATGAGAAATAAGTACACAATGAAAAATAAATTTTATGATATCGTATTATATCCAGATGACACTAAGTTACGTTGGAAAATCAATCCGAATATATCTATTGAAATATAATCTACTCAAAAAGTTATGTTGTTCTTTAGAAAAACAAAGATGAACAAACTTCTTGTGGGCTTGCGATATCGAAAAGGCTTTATGTATTTGTTTACATTGTTTCGCCATAGCTATATATCATATACTCATACTAGTAAACTTAATTCATTGTTTGCTTCCCCAAGTTTTCCTTCGGTTTCACATACTATGTACAGTGGACAGCAGCATAATCGATACCGTTACGGAATTTCCTAAACCTTAATAACAATGTAGAGGGGGTTACATTCTGTGGCCTTCAGTTAGGATTTATAGTAGATATTATTATTAGTAGATAAGGTCGACGTTAGCTTTTGGTGGTGTCGATTTAAAAGCTGGCCACTGTACATGTATACTTATCGATATATGTACATATGTATATATAAGTATAGGTCAACGTATTGATAATTAGCTCTTGACGTTAACTACATTCAACTGAAGTTATGAAAACTTCAAACAATTTCGAAGTTGTGCGTGGTACTGGTATGGAGCAAACGTTTGCTTTGTGAGGACATTTGCTTTTAAAACGACAAGAATTATACAGTAACAATAACAATTTGAATTAAGTTTGAAAATTATTATTAGTATATACATGTGCCATGTTCCTGACTTGTGGCTTTGCTATTCATTTTAGCGAAAAATGTTAGTAAAAGATATTTGTCTGTACGACACGTTGCTTTCTTTTTTTAATGGAAAATTCTATATATTATAACATTTTTGAATTCCTTGATGTAATATATGGTAAGTTTAATTAATATACCGTGCACCAAAAAACGCAACAGTTTTTTGAGATATTCTAGTAGAAAAAAGTTTATTTATACTGTTTAAAAAAAATAAATTTAGTCTATCATAATAATTGTGTTGAAACAAATCTTTGGTCCTATTGTAGCAATACTTCAAGTTTATATTCCATACTAAACATCTTTACTCCATTATACTGGGTCTATAGAAATCGAAATCCAAGTTAAACACCGTACACTCACTAAAAGTCGTTTATTTCAAATGAAACACTTTATATAATGACAGAGCGCAGCAGATTTATGATTCTTTTCGATTACATATAGCATTTGCTATAGCTACAGCAGATACTTTTGGAGTTCTTAACAACTTTATACAGAAATTTACAATTTAACGTAACAAGTGTGGAGCAGATCACTGTAATGTTATTTTGATCTTTATTTATTAAAATAATTCTCATAAATAGTTTTAGTTTACATTTTAGAAAGTACTACACTAGTGATATAACATACCGTAACAGACAATACGTACACCATCATTCGTGCCATAAATGTTGTTGACCTATAGAGGATCACTTAAGCGGAATAAGGAAATAGACTTTCTAGCTAATTACTTAGACTATATATGCGTATGGTCAATTTCATCATCAAAACTAATCTATTCCTAAGTGCTGCGAGGTTTTTGTCCGTGTTGTTCCAATTTTTGAATTCCCTACCAATATCTTCATCATATTTTTTGGTCATTTCAGTGTAAAAATCCATTTTAAATTGGAAGAACCAAGAAAGAAACCAATAAATTGGCAACTTTTGACACTGGTTTCCTATGTATGGACAATTGAGTATTTACTGTAGGTTAACCACAGAATTTCCTAAATTTTGTGCTCATTCGCATGGCAAAATGATAGTAAAGAATTATTACTACAAATATTCCTTAAATTTCGAATTTTAATTTAATTGATAGATTTTGCACACGTCTGGGAGTTTGGATAAAATTATACGAATGGCGCAGAGTTAAATTTACTGGATGCTGTAATTTACTTGAACGATGTGATATCCAGATATGCAAATCTAGGTATATATCTACAAAAATACACTATAAATTCATGAACACAGTTTTATACTTTAAACAAAGTGTTGTTCCATATTCTTCGGAAAATGCAGTACTTGGAACACATTTAGTTTAGATGCATATACATATGTATGTATGTATGTACATTCTGTGATATTGAGAAGTAACGTAGTATATTGTAAAATCAGTACAGCCGACATTCATATGGCTAAATGAGTGTGAATAATCAATTTATTTTCATCCACTACACACCGAAGAAACGCTTGTGGTTTATTCGTTTATAACCTATCCATTAATTATGAAGCTCTTATGCTGTCATTAATCTAGCTGAAGATATAATTTATATTCATATTTCCTAACGATACTCATTTAGTGACCACATTTTTATAATACACTTTCTCTGCTTAAAAATGTCAACAACATAACTCTGACAGACGATTATTCTAGTTGAAAAATATAATCCACCTTCAAAAGGGTTCTTGCTGTTTGGCCTACATAATTAACTTTCCGTGATGCTGTAGGTGGCAGAGAAAATTCCATGTCAAATATTACGTGCCATTGGCAGCGAGTATCTGCCTAACTATTAATACCTACCTTTTACGGTGAAGCTTACTGAACTTATTAGTTATTCATAATCGTTTTTAGTGGAAAATTACCCCGCAGAGTTCGACAATCTGGTGTCGAATGTCGGCACGACCGTGACATATTTTCACGTGAGTAAATATTTCTGATTTTAACACTATGTAACATGCAATTCTATTGGAAAACTGTCCGATTATATGAAACACAAAAGAATTAATAAATGTCGCTCTATTATGTGCCCCAAACGTTTTTTAAACATAAATACATTATTTTCAGAACCTATTATTTGAATTTTGAAATTCAATTCAACACTAAACACTCGGTTTTATTTCTTAAATTAGAAACGTATATTTGAAATTACACTAAAATTTGCATAGTTATTTCGAGGGAATCTAGAATTCTAGAAATCATTCACTCGTATACGCCTCTAGTATAAAACTGTGTAGTACATAATCAATCAACTCCAACTGATTATTAGATGAAATCCGTTTTGGTGCGAAAATGATTAATGAAATCAAATTGTTTCTAAAAAATATTCAGCACGGTTTAGTTAGAGAGTTATTTCTTCAAGTAATAACCTGAAAATTAAACGCCTTAGTGGTTGCATTTTGTGTAAGTTGGTTACGGAATTTCTGGTAATTTACTACATACATATATATATCGTGAGTATATAGTTGGTTAAAAGGGCAGCTGAAAATAGAAATCAGTATTAAGTTAATAACAAATGAGATAATAAAAACTTATAAACATGATACATTGGAACTGTGTTTCCATCTGAAAATAACCAATATGAGGAGTAATAATAGAAAAGCACACGAAGTAGGTGAGATAGAATAAGAAAAATACACGAGGAGGCTAATGAAATAAAAACTAGAGCATAAACTCAAGTAAGTTGACAAGAAATATATGACAAAATGTCAAAGAGCGAACTGTAGATAAAGGAAATCTAGACATTGTGGGGATTGTGGAGGAGAATATGAGATATATGTGCGGAAGAAGTGACTAAATCAGACAAGAGAGCCGTCCAATTTGACGCCCCGTGAGGTGCAAGGATGCCTAGGTATAAGAAGAAGATATTGATAAAAGTTGAAAACTCACTACAACTTATAAAGTATTGTTCCACTCATGGTACCTGCATTACGGTCATAAATCTATTTTATTCTCTAAGTAAAGAGTCGCGTTCCAAATCCAACTCCATCATAATCCTCAAATTGTACAAATTATCTATCAGATGGCAGTACTTAAATATTACCCGAGCCGCGTGTATCAGAGTTTCGCTGGTAAAGATATCCGTTTCTTGTCCGGTTATTGTGCAGAACCAGTCACAATATCACACTATATTTTCCCTAGTATTTGATATACACCCTATTTTATAAAATTTTCAGTTGTTGGCCCTCAAAAGTTCGTTTCTTGCGTTTCTGACTAAATTGTCAACCTTCAGATTTCGTTCTATTGTATAACGTCCAGTAATCCTGATCAGTTTAATAGTGATTTACAACAGATTTCACAGCGCTCCACCGTTGTTCTCGGTTTTCAATTTCTGCCGCATACATATTTATGTAATATGCTGCTTCGATTATGATTGCCATTTCACTAGTAGTTGCGTTTCTGGTGTGCCGCACGAACTTTATTCACTAGAGGAAATATTGATTTATCCATCTAAAGGCAATTAATATAAGACCGGTAATCTCGTTAATACATCCAAAAAGACGTATGTAGCTTTGTGTAATAAAAACTGTTCGGCTTTGCGACCTTACTATAATCGATTAACAAAGAGCTTGTGCTTAATGTAAGTAAAATGTCATCCGGGATCTACAACAGCATTACATGCAATTTTAGTATAGTATGTTATAAATTGCTCCTTTATACAGGTATGTTAGTGTCAACACTAACATATTTTAAATATTCTAACTCTCAAGATTTAGAATTTGTTTCTAATCAGGTAGTTTGAGATGATTGGATATTCGTGCAATATCATATATTTAAAAATTACATTTAAAATAGTTTGCATACAACGTGTTTCATTGTTTATTTGCTAATGATTTCTAAGTGCTTCGAAAATCAATCGAAAATCATTTTTATAATGTAGCAAATCCTTAATGTAAGCAGAAATTAGATAAAAAGTGCAAGCTTTTCTTGATTGAGGTTTAAATATCCGTATACAATGTCAAATTGAATCTTATGTGAACCGCGTTGAATAAAAGTTACAAAATTTATCAATTATTATTACAAATGACGCATTAACGCAAATTAGGATTTGCTGGAAATTAATCTTTGCTGTGTGTTAACATTAATATCGAGTTTCGGGCTTCATTTCCAGCACGTAGGATAGTTATGTGACAAGTGATATGACAACTACGTAATATGTTAAAATTGATATGATTTATAAATTACGTATGGAATAAGTTATAGATATATTTCATGATGCCCTTTTCTGTATATGCTAGAAACGGAGCGATACCTAAGAAAATTTCTATAATTGCAAGTATGTATACTCTGTTTTGTTGAGAAAAATATATAAAATTATAAGAATGTATAGAGAGTTCTACATTGAAGCAATTTGCTTGAAAAATGTTAAGGTCCCGGTTAGGAATATCGTGTATTATGGAAAATTAATTTACTTTCTAAAATAGATGCGCTAAATTAAAAATATGTAGAATATTCTGTCTAAAATAATATAAAGGTCACTTGATTTGTTAGCGCATATAAGCATTTTAGCTAGTATGAACGTTCCGTAGGACGATAATAATAATAATATTTATTACTGAAAGGCACAAGTCTATCTAAAACGTCAAACACAATATAAAAAAAATAAACATGCTACTAATCTTTGACAGAAAAGACTCAGTTATTTAATATACAGAATGGTTCATTTAAACTGTAACACTAATATCTTCGAAACAATTAATGTTATGAAGAAAAATATTAGACAAAAGTTTAACTATATGAAGCGGCTTATTCGATGGCGCTATTTTTTTATATTGTGTTTGATGTTTTAGATACACTTGTGCCTTTCAGTAATAAATATTATTATTATTATTGTCCTACGAAACGTTCGTGCTAGCTAAAATGCTTATATGCGCTAACAAATCAAGTGACCTTTATATTATTTTCTTCACTTTTCACAGGAGTGTGTTGAGCTGTAGAGTTACTTAGCGTGCTGTTGGTAGCCGTGGTGTTGTATAAGATCCTCGTAACGATGCTTGGAGGATAACCATTGTTTACAAATATATTATATAGCTTGCGTAAGTTGACATTATGGAATTTTGTGTGATATACCCAACATCCGATTCTTTATGGCTTTTAAGGTGTTTATCTTCTGTGGCAAGGGATGATTTGAGTGGAAGTTGATGTATCTTCTGGGATACGTCGGTTTGGTATACCAATCTAGGATGATGATGTCCACTGATCCAACAGTTGGTCTATATAACCATGCATACAGCCAAAATAGGGCTAATCGGACTACTCATCGGAGTACCGAATAATTGCTTATAAAAGCGATTATTGAAGGTAAAACAAGAGGAGTTTAATAGGAAATTCAAAATTTCCAGATATCTGTCCTTATTAATTGAAGTGTGTTCATCTGTATTTAAGCAGTACCTTCTAGAAAAGGTTAATTCACTCAGTAAGTGAACATTTCTGCAATATGAACTCGAGCATCTTTTAGCAGGAGAAAGATTATCCTTTCCAGTGGACGTTTGTCACTAAGTTTAGAAATGGCGTCTCCTACGTCAGCTGTCCTAGAAAGAACCTTCCTCTTTGTAGCCGTTATTAATGACCTGTGTTGTTTTTTGTCATAATTTTTCAGAAATGCAGAGGATTAAAAATAAAAGTAATTCAATGGTTCTCATTCATCTCGTTGCTTTTAATACATCGATATGGAAAGCATGCAGTTCAGAATTGTTCGTATTTCCTTAATCTATTCTTGAAGTTCTTTTTTGTTGTTATTGTTGTTGCAAAATTTGAGAAAATCAAACTAATTAAATATAACTTCTTTCTTAAGACGATGTTTAATTGTAATTAAGTACATAATCTATTTAATTTTTTTATTTCACAATAAGATTACTATTAACAAAATAATTCATATTGGACTGGTATACATGACAGATATAAGTCCTTTATATGTATGTTTTGTAATTTTATTCGTATTTATACTAAAAAACATATAATAATAACACTTGCTAGACATCCTTAAACAATTCTTCATAACAAATTACATAGTCAACTGTATTCTAATTATGCATAAATTGAATAGATTATATTTGAAAAGCTCTGTCGCCTATTTCATCGCTTGAATACAACAGCTCTTAAAAGGACATTACGAGCTTGTCGCCTGGAAAACAATGCCACTCGCTATTAATTGATATAAAATACGCACTGAAAGATTCGATACAATAGTGAATCATCAATCAAGCAAGTAGTTATTAAATTATACTGTCAAAAGCGTGACAAAGTTTTGTATCTATTGCGTTGACTGTATTATGTTAATAATATGCAAGAAGATTTTCTTCAGCATGGCAGAGTATGTAACAGATTATAGCGTGCAAATATGGCCGGCAATGTGGAACAGAAGCCACAAAATATACAACTGGAAAATTCTAAATCATATGAAACCATAGGACGGCGGGAAAGGTCTATGACAAAGAATTGTAACGTACACCTGTTTGCTTATGTAGATATATCTATAACGAATATTTATGCGAATAATTACTAATATCTGTATTCTTTTATATTACTAAAAGAATTCTATTTGTCCGCTGTGTAACGTCTAATGGTATTAGAACTATTGCGAATAAAACTTGTGCAAAATATGCGTATTCAAGGATACTAAACTTATTTAGTTTAGGTTTCATTAATGGACGTTCGTTTGTATTATAAGTTGATGATAATAAATAATAAGGTCACCTAATCTGAATGTGATAGTTATAATATGTTAGATTGCATAGTGCTCTATATAACTTCCTCTAACCCGATGAAACTTTCTTGTTTACAAAATTATCCGCAGTAGGTGCTAATGAAATTTCGAAACGACTTATATACAATTAGATCCCGCTTCCTTCAGTAATTATTATGTAGTTCGTTACAAATTAAATAGTAGTGATAGTTACAATCGCAATAATTATTATATGTAGACAATACTTACTTGAAATACGAAAATAGAGCGAGAGAAATGATTAAGGCCACTAATGAAACGCTGTATCCAACTGAATAAATGAAGTTGATCAGCTGACGAAACTGCAAAATAGAATACGTTAATGACGAATTTCATTAAAAATATTTGTAAACACAAAATGCAGCCGCGAGTGCGTAACGTTGTGTCTAGTTGTTGATTCAAACATTTTTTTGTATTTACAAAGATTTATACAATGTACATTTTTTGTGTCTGTATTGCTGAAAGCAGTTAACGATAGAACAAACATCATTACAAGACGTAATCTTCTTTTCTTACGAATGTCATCCTCTAGGAATGTACTTTAATTAGGTGTCTAGAGAATCTACTTACCCACAACTCGTCTAAATTCACGCACGTCGTATAATTGGACCACGTCTTGTTGTACTCGATGTGAAAGAACCATTTTCCGTCCTCTTCACATGTCCTGTAAGCAGTTCCTGTAATTAAGTAAAGACAACGCAATAAGTTGGTGGTTTCTGGGCATTCTACATCTTTCTCCTAGATTATGAATGCTAAGGGGTTTATTATTCATATCGCGCTCTGCCTGAAAAAATATAGGCACGTTTTGCTTGTCTTGGTTTCGTGCGCGTTCTAAATTACCACGCTGCTAATTCTATTTTCTTAGCTACCGGCAATTAGAAGGAAATTCTTGGAAAATCCGTTTTAATAAAATTACATGCTAGTAGATTGCGTTATATGAAATAATCGCTGCTGAAACAGTAGTGGAGTATACAATTAATATGCAATAATTATAGAACAGTTATGCCTTAACCGATTGGAGATAGAGAAATGCGAATTAGATAATGCACTAAGGTTCTCTGTGAATGTGTAACAATCACAATGCACATATCATGTTCTATTATCGTAGTTGTAGATGCAACTACACGTTAGTAGGCGCATATGACTATTGTGTAACGTGGAAATGCACTACAAATTACGGCTTCTACGGAGTATTGATAGGAGAATTAAGTATCAAGTGTGCGACTACTGTTCATCATTGATAACTTGATATGCCGTGTCAATACGTAAAAATGGTCCCACTTTCAGAGATTTTATTTAATACTATCTCCATATATTTCGTATTATAGAATGCTTAGGTAATTAAGATAGAATATCCTATAAGCTGAGAAGCTGGTCCTATTCTTACGTATTAAGATGGAATGTCAAGTAGCGAGTTGTCATATATTCGTATCTTGGCAAATTTTTAATTTACCAGGATTAAAAAACTTAAAACTTAATATTGACACTTTATTTTAATTAGGCTATTGCATGTATAGTCAATTATAGAAGCAGTAACTGCTTCCGTCGAAGTATAGGTTGGTAAATGTCTCTTGTATAGTTCCTTCGCTCCACGTTCATGACTCATTTCAGGTATCCGTATGTTAGTATTTTCTGATGACAAAAATTATAATCATTCTCCAAAAATATATAATTGCCTTCTCACTTTGTTTGCTAATTTCTGCGTCGGTCTGATATTTTGGTCGACAATAATTCTAAATATGTTGACTTCCGCTATTTACCCATGGGACCATGGCATGTTTTTTGGCTTTACTGTTACATTCATTGCTTTTGAGATAGCCCAATGTCACTATGATTTGGAGCCAGATTGAGTCAAGCCTGAAATTTTATCTTTATAAAATAAAGATTGTTGAGTTCGTATCGTCTTTCAATGTTTATATTTTATTTGACGTTATTTGTTTTACAGAAACTGCTTCGTTTGCATCTTGTAAATGCCGTCAATTTTATAATTGGCATTACCCAATGTCCGTAAATGTGAACAGTGTGGCTTTTATTAAGACTTATCAACCAATTTTCGATTTTACAGATTCACCACGGCCATTCATAACTCACATGAATCCATACAGACCATGAGAGCAGTGGTTCTAGAAATCTAAAGAGTATTTTGTACGGTTTGGTACCAATAACTGTTTATAAAACGATTACAACTTTGACTAATCAGAACATTTTCATGATAGTTGCATCCTATTTTGAAGGTAGAACTTAACGCTGTCGGCTATAAGACCGTTTATGGCTGACATCCCTCGGGAATATCTCCTGGGCCCTAACTTGTTTTTGATTTTTATGAATGATCTAAGCAGAATCCTGGAAGTACACATATGTAATCATCTATATCGATAATATGGCGAACTCCATTGCGTCCTCCATTTAAAGTCAATTTGGTATGTCGAAGACTGCAACGATGAATGAATGCAATCTCCAGTTAAGTGTTTCATCGGCAAATTGCAATTAATAACTCTAAATAGATGCCTATTTGATTTACCAGAAAACTAAAACTTCCCACAAAATATCTTCGTAGTGGTTTTCTCCACCAGTTCGTCGATGCATCAGTGAATGCAATGCTCTACAACACGTATGCTGTATTAGGGTGGTTTTAACGCAACAAGATCGATAGTTTGTCAGTTTTTACAAAGCTGATGTCCCTCTCGCTGTTGCGTCATGTGATTTACATATTTCTGGAACACATAATAACGTATGGAGTCATGACATGTTGCAAACTATAGAAAATCGAATTTAGTTTCTTATTGTTGGAGTTTTATGGTTCGTTCTTTATGGCCAAGTTGAAGAAGACCTGATGATAATTTGACTGTAGTAATTCGTTGTCAACCTGGCAAAACGGATGCTTGGGAAAGTTGAACGAGTAGGAAAATCGATCGTTATTCGAAATCTGCAAAATTCGAATTCAACACGTGAAACATATTATTTTGGAACTCAAAGACGCTACACGTACCGATGTCACACTGTCAGTGCAAATTGCTTACGCTAAATTAAACTCTTTCTCTTATCCATCTTTTACCACGAAATTATTTTTATGTATTTCACTAAGAGGATCTAACAATAATTTATTCTCTAACTACATGTCTAACTGCGTTATCATCTATCTACCCTATTTAAAACCATAATTACAAAATATTGTATTTGTAATTAGAAATAGATTAACGATGTACCAGACTCTTCGAAACGACACTATTAAAGGGATAATAATGGATTTTCAATATATCAGTTATTTGTTTTCTATAAAAAAAGATCTTTGTTAGGACGGATTTCTTGTAAGATTTATCAATAAAGGTGTATACCTCAATAAAATGAATATTATTTTAATATTCTAATACGTATGTTGTTGTAATATACATTAAAATTTGTCTCTAATAAAAGTTTGAAAAAATAAAAATAACTAAAAGTATACGTTATATGTTATATATTTAGGAAAACTGACCATCACAGGTATAAAAGTAGGGTTTAATGAAGTCGTATATTCTACCGCTAGCAGGTAAATGCACATATCGAGATTTAAAATTATAATTACACAGGTTATATACACGTTCGATCTGTAATGTATCCCCTACGGCCTCTTTCTTGCCGAAGATGTCCGATGAATATAATACGCTAAGCGGAGAGTATTATTGATATCAATCCATCAGCAGGGGGAGACATTACTTTAGAAAGAGACTGTACGTAACACATAGGGATAATAACACTTTTTGTAAGCAGATTACCGAATGTTATGCAAGTGGATTAGTTTGACATTTGTTAACGTATTATCAAGCTTTGTAGTATCACAAATTACTATACTACTATGAACTTTAACATAAACATATAAGCAAGGCAAACAATAGTAATAAAAATAAGACAGAATATTGGCATAACTTGATTAATTACACTAACGCGGTGTTTCGTAATTTTCTTTGATAGTAACAAGCATGGTTTACCATAGAAAACATGCCCAAATTTAAAAAGGTAATACCGCTTATTTTGAAGACTAGAAATAATGTATGTCCTTTCATAATATACTATATACAGGGCGGTTCAGCCAAGATGGGAAAGACTATTATAATTAAACGGTAACGATTTTCGAAAAACCTTTTTGATGATGATCGAAGCAGTCGGTGACGAACCAAACTTATGCTTTTTTAAATAGCACACTCGCTATTAAAAAATTATAACCAATTCTGCTAATTACTATAAACAATTTGGTATAACATTAGTTGGGTCTAAACCCATCGTTACGGAGAGAAAAGCGATTAAAGTTGAGAAAACGCTCCATAAGAACCGGAAATGAATACTAAAAAACTAAATGTGCTAAATTGTTGAGTAAAATAATGGTCTATACTTAACTTGAAATTATTCGGCATTATACAGGGTGATCGGGTTTTGTAAATACTTTCGGAATGGAATACCTTGTATATTATTTCGTATGTTAAAGAAACCATACACGTTACCCTTTTGACTAACGGTTTTTAAGCAAATTCGCCGCAAATGCAATATTTTGAGATTTGTTGCATTTAAAGATTTAAAGTCATCATGCAATGACGCATGCAATTAGTAATAAGCAAACCATAAAAAATATTTAGTATGCAACAAATATAAGAGTTTTACACCGATTGAATGACAAGGAAAAATATTGGTAATCCAAAATTGTTAAGTATTACTACAATAGATGTTCAAATAATGCTCCTTGTAAACGAAGACACATTTCGAGTCGATCGGTAAATTATAATGGTTCGTTACCGATTGTATCGGTGACGCTGTATAAAGAAAATATTTTTAAAACGTAGCCCATGTATCCCCCAATTAAATTCCAAAAAAGGCTTTTCGAAATTCCGCACCGTTTAATTACAATAGTCCACTCCATCCTGGTTGCTCCACCCTCTGTATTAAGATATATTACTATGCCTACCATGTGTTTTAATAAGAGGGACAAAATTAAAAATCGCCCATCAAAATATAGGCTTATGATTGGTTAGTTGCCAACAACCCGTCTACGTCATCCGATAATCTTTTAACCTTATGATAAGAACAACCTCCGCCTACGTCATCCGATAACCTTTTAACCTATGATAACAACAACATGTTTACTTGATCCGATAATGATAAGAACAACCTTCGTCTACGTCATCCGATAACCTATACAACAACCTCCGTCTACGTCATCCGATAAGAACTGAAAAAAACAACTCGTCATTCGATTGTACAGTGGAGAGCTTGTAAAACGAGACCCCTCTAAGCAAACGTCGACCTTATCGACACAATGTAGGAGTAAAACAGATCTCCTTAGCTTGGGAGAATATATAAATGGTCCGCTGTATTTTCGCAGGTACCGGGTTGCGGTATACCCTTGCGTACGGATTATATTTAGGTAATTCTTGCTACTGTTGCATTATAATTCATAATAATACATTTAGAACATCATTCTCTCTTGAAATTTATATGAAAACAACTTAACCGGTATATGTATGATAATGAATGATGTATAACGCAAAAAGACTATTAAAATTAAGTAAATGTCGGTTTTTTTTTCGAGAACGGAATAAATGAAAACTTAACAAACTGTGTATGTATAAAATTTAAAAACGGTTTAATAACTTACAAATTTATTAAAAACGTATCGTGTGACTAACTATTTTGATACACTATGAAAATGTTACTTTAAATAAGTGAATTATCAAAAACAAAACATTTAGTGCTAGGTGTGAGTTCCAAAGATGCAATAAATCGATTTTTATACATAACATATACAGCGTTAGTAAAAAGTCCCGGAACGGTCGAATAACTTTGTTATTTGAAAATTATGATTTCTGAAATTTGGTATGGGGGTATAGTTAATATAAATGCATTTTATGCAATACAGTTTATATTTTTTTCACTTCCGGTTTAATCGGCAGTACGTCCAACTTTTTTTTAAACGGAACGCCCAGATTTTTTTAACACTTTTGAATGCAAAATAAAAAACTACGTTCAGGAAGTATTAAGATGTATTTTTATTCACAAGAAAACAGTTAAAAAATTAAAAAAGTGTCCTAATACAGAAAAATCAAGATACCTGTCTATTCAGGTTGCGATTACAATAATTGTTCAAAATGCTCTCCATTTACAATTTGACAAAAATGTAAACGGTCAGTAAAATTTCTTTGAATTTTGTACTTGTTCTGGAGTGATGCGATTGGCTTCTTGAACTATTCTCTCTTCCAATTGTTCAAGATTACGGGGACGATTATTGTACACTTGACATTTCAAGTGACCCCAAAAGAAAAAATCTAATGGCGAGAGATCTGGCGAACGTGCTGGCCATTCGATTGCTCCTCTACGTCCGATCCAATGTTCCGGAAAAATTTCATTCAAATAATCGCGGACATTATGGGCAAAATGGGGGTGAGCTCCATCTTGTTGAAACCAAAAATGTGCATTAGGGTGATCTCCTATGTTTGCATTTGGAAAGAGGGCCGTAAGTGCTGGAACAACCTCATTTCGCAATAAAAAGTAGACGTTGCCAGTTAAATTTCCTCTTATAAAAAATGGTCCTATGATGTTGTTTCCAACAAGACCAGCCCAGACATTCACCTTTTGAGGACGCTGTGTATGGACTTCTTCAATCCAATGAGGATTTTCAATTGACCAGTAGCGACAATTATGTCTGTTCACAGTGCCGTTGAGACAAAACGTTGCCTCATCTGAAAAAATGATGTGATCTATAACATTAGGCTGCTGCTCGATCAATTCCGTCATTGTTTCGCAACAATGTAGTCTACGATCTGGATCATCTTCAGTTAACTCATGAACGGGATACATTTTATAGGCTTTCATTCTCGCTGATTTAAGAATCTTATGAGCAGATTTTTGAGAGATCTCATGAATTTGACCTAATTCTGTTGTGGACACGTGATGATTTTCTTCCACTGTAAGTAACACATTCAAACTAGTTTCTTCATCTGTTGCTGTTAATAGACGTCCCCTTCTAGGTAAATCCTTCACCTGACGAAAGACTTCAAACTTTTAAATTGTTCGGCATACCGTACTTTTACTAATGTGACGATCCGGATAAACAGTATTAAACAAAATAGGAACCTCTTCAAAAGAACGTTGACGATCACCGAACCCACGCATCATTAATATCTCAATTCGTTCTGATTCAGTAAGTTTTACCGCCATTTTCAAATGTGTCAATGTCTAAAATAAGTAAATTTATAGCGATGCAAAAGTTAAAACGCTTTTAAAATTGTCAAATGTGACGGCAAAAAGAATGCAAACACTAAACAACTTTTTCAAAGATACCTTGTTTTTTCTGTATTAGGACACTTTTTTAATTTCTTAACTGTTTTCTTGTGAATAAAAATAAACATCTTAATACTTCCCGAATATAGTTTTTTATTTTGCATTCAAAAATGTTAAAAAAATCTGGGCGTACCGTTTAAAAAAAAAGTTGGACGTATTGCTGATTAAACCGGAAGTGAAAAAAATATAAACTGTATTGCATAAAATGCATTTATATTAACTATACCCCCATACCAAATTTCAGACATCATAATTTTCAAATAACAAAGTTATTGACCGTTCCGGGACTTTTTACTAACGTATAAATCTAATACACAAAGAAACTACATTATCTGCAATTTTAATGACCGACGCAGATATACTATTAAATTTGGAAAAATGCGTCAACGATCACTCTATTATTCGCAACAGATAAAAGCGAACTGTTAATTATACATACATACACTTTATACTTGTTAAAAGTAATCATTACAATAATAAGTAAATATTAAAAGTTTGATGAAAAGGGGAAGGAAACGAACCATAAGTAATTAATGTTGAAATAAGTTTTATATCCCCTTCTTTATTGCTCTTTGCAAGAACAATTACATACGGATTATCTGTCATTTCATTTCTTAGAATTTCTTAAAATTCCTTTTAGGGAACGTCATTATATCCAAATTTACATGGATTATTATCGATGTATGTATGTGTATGGATGTAATGTATGTTTCATCTCATAGCAGGTATCAGAGAAACGATTGTTTGTTTACCAGATCATAAATTTACAGTTGACCAATTTTATATTCAATATATATAAGTTTACGACGTCCCCGTTCCGATTGCTAAGAAGGGCTATGAAATTCCATAACGGTATCGGTTAAGGTGCTCTCCACTGTACACACGTACCCATCACGTGATCACCTAGGACAGGTAAGCACACCTGGGACAGGTAAGCACAGACAGGCAAGCATACCTGGAACAGGTAAGCACACCTGGGTAAGCACAGACAGGTAAGCACACCTCAAGCACACGGAAAAGCACTGACCAATCAGCGCATGCGTACTCAACCTCGAGGAGGATTGGTGGGGAGATCCAGAATCGGCACTGCTTATCTACTCAAGTGTTTACCGAATAACTCATGAATATAAAACCAAATGGTTAATTTCACCACCACCAAAACGGATTAGGGAGAAAATCAGTGCTATTTACATTTGGCGATACTGTTAAATACTAGAGAGACGAGTAGTACATAGTTTTTTATGATGGAGAACTTCCTACACTAAACAAGATTTTAAAAAAATTAAAGCAAGATGAAAATATAGCTCAAATGAGTCGTTCGTCGACGTAATCGCAAAAGTATGCTGCTTGAACGTGAAGACATTGTTTTATGGAGATGAAGATATTTATTTTCGATTAAAAAATATAGAGCTGAACAACGTCCAATATATTATTTAGATGAAACTTGGCTTAATGAAGGACCCTCAAAATGAAAAGTGTGGGTAGATGTTAATGTTACAACAAACAGACAAGCATTTATAGATGGTGTAACAACGGGTCTAAAAATCTTGTTGGTAAAGGTAGACGCTCAATTATTTCACGTATTGGTTGGAAAAATGGTTTTGTTGACGATGGTTTGTTGGTATTTGAGGGAAGAAAAGCAGCTGATTACCACGATGGAATGGATGCAGATGTTTTTGAGAGATGGTTCAATAATATTTTACAAAAATTGCTTGAGAATAGTATCATAGTAATGGATAATGCATCCTACCGTAGCAAGAAGAAAGAAAAAATACAATAAACATAAAAACATATTGTCTATACTATTATTGTATTTCTTTACTTAAATATTAATAAACATAATATAAAGGCATAAGCGACTACCAATCAATATAAATGTCATTTGTTCATGAAGTTAAGTACTAAATATATATTTAAGTAGTAAGCTCATATATACTCATATTTCATTTCATTGTATCTATCATTTAAATTTACCGCTAAATTTTCCAGTTGTTAAATTTACCTAATGTGATGCGGGCTGAAGCGTTTTGTCCCTCTTATTAAAAAACAGAGTATACTTACTAGTACGTATATAAAACTCTATTGATCACTGACAGATACCATATGAAGGCGTTTAGTTTCGACATGATTCAATCAGCGACATCTCTCGCGACAAGAAAAGCTCGTGTAAGAAAACAAAATAGCAAATGGTTTCCATATGTTCTGTTTGCTAGGGCTGAAAATCGAATAATAATGCGCTTTGCGTACAATAATATATACTACGATGTCGTGTAAAGATAAAAGAAATGGAAAATATCTCACCTTTAAATCAATTGAATACACGAAAATTTTATATAGTCGGCGTGTTATGTTTAGATACATAAAGGCAAATCTTGGATCGAGTTGGTCTTTACTTGATGTAAATCAATTTTCAATGTGAAATAAAACAAACAATTGTCTAAGATTTACATTGTATTTAATAACAACGACAGTGTTTCGCTACACTGAAGCTACAGTGTATCGAAACAGCTGTCGTTGTTATTAAATACAGTGTAAATCTTAAACATTTGTTTGTTTTATTTCACATAAAGGCAACTTGCATTTTGCAATTCGTAGTACCAAATACAAATGAGCTATATGAGAATAGTAAACAAAGATTACATAGAAGGGATCAAAGTTATTAAATTAGTAGTGGCATGATTTTATAAATTAATGGTACCTATGAATTCTGAAAAGTTAACTTTTGTTAATATATGTATTTTTTGACCTTTATGTACTTATCTTTTAATTCCTGATTTATTTCCACTTAGAGGTCAATAAAACAATAAATAATTAAATACCAATTTATTCCATAACATATAATAATACGTTTTCGTTAAATAACTTCTTCAGTGGAAGAAATTGACATTTAATATGTGTCAAATTACTAATAATATAAATATAAATTGCCATGCCTATCAACAAAATTATCTAAAAAACAAAGAATTCATTGATATATCGAATTTTAATTATATTCACAAGTAATAATGAAAGAATAATGATTTAATACAACAGTAGAAATTGAAATGATTTGAATTATTCGTATATCAATCTATTTTTTGTCAAGCTCTAACAATTCTATTCAAGGACTAGGGAAAAACATGCCAAAAAAACCTAGTCAAGAGCTTAAAATTAATAAAATTCATGCGTGAATTAAATTATTATAAATAACGCTTAAATTATCAATATCCGTTCTAAAATTTACCGCGTTTTCATCTCAATACACTGTTACACATAACGTCACCGCTGAAACATAACATAATTTTGATTTTCAAAACACTAAAATTTTAAAAAAGGTAAATAATTATAAAAAAAGATTAATTTAGGAAATGATATACATTAAGAAAGATGAAAACGCGGTAAATTTTAGAACGGATATTGATAATTTAAGCGTTATTTATAATAATTTAATTCACGCATGAATTTTATTAATTTTAAGCTCTTGACTAGGTTTTTTTGCCATGTTTTTCCCTTGAAAAGAATTGTTAGAGCTTGACAAAAAATAGATTGATATACGAATAATTCAAATCATTTCAATTTCTAATGTTGTATTAAATCATTATTCCTTCATTATTACTTGTGAATATAATTAAAATTCGATATATCAATGAATTCTTTGTTTTTTTAGATAATTTTGTTGATAGGCATGGCAATTTATATTTATATTATTAGTAATTTGACACATATTAAATGTCAATTTGTTCTACCGAAGAAGTTATTTAACGAAAACGTGTTATTATATGTTATGGAATAAATTGGTATTTAATTATTTATTGTTTTATTGACCTCTAAGTGTAAATAAATCAGGAATTAAAAGGTTAACTTTTGTCACAAATTTGGTACAACAGATAGAATACTGTTCTCCAAGACTTTCTTTTAGAAAATGTTATGCTCTATAAAAAAGATTTTACAATTAAATTACCGTTAGGTCTGCCTTCGCGAGAAAGGTTAGATAATGCCCTTCATGATAATTTTCAACGCCTAGACAGTCATGAGGAATTTATTACCTATTCCAAGTGTGACTGGCCGAAGTGGTCGGACAGTTTAGAAATTTTCTTTGTCTACAATGCCTTCGAAAGAAAATAAGCTTCCATGATTTATGTAGAACCTACACTGCTGTTATTATGTGCCAATTATATCCAGTGGACTCTCTAAGAACGAAACTGTATCTTGTAAATTATATAGATAAAATAAAACTAAGATTACACAGCGCCAATTATTATGACTTCTAACTTAATAAATGTAACAAAACAATTTCCATTTGCCAGAATTTTGAATTTTGTTTAATCGCTTCCAAATGTAGTACTGGCTGGTAGTTATAATAATACTTTCAGGTAAATTAGATGTGTGTGCTATTATATTCCGACGTTGTAAAGTTATGTAATTTAATAAAACTACCACTACTATTACTTACTATTAGGATCAAATCCAACTATAAAATCCGGGCACGGTTGGCTGGCATCTTTACCAGCTGGAGTATCTGGCCAACAAGTCCAACCATCAAAGAGTCCCTTGCAGAAAAGACCTGAAAAAGAAAGGCTCGTGAACTCGTGTAAAAGTAATGACTTAGGATATTGGATGACTAACTATTTTGCTTATGTAGGTAAAAACAAGGGATAATTGATGCATGGTATAATAAGCATTAATACAGACATTGGTTAGTACAAAAGGTAATTGTGAACAGATATTTTAAATCCTTCAAATGTATATGGCTTTCATTTAAAACATTATACTTTACAATTAGTCATTTCAGTCATCTTAATGCTTAGTGTAATTAGAACTTTAAAACTAAAGTTCAAATCTATTTAAACTCTGCAAAAGAAATTATTCTTATGCGTGGTTTGTCAGTCTCGGGTTTAAGTTAAGAAGTTCACGTTTAAGTTCAAGTTCAAGGTTTAAAATGTTTTGCAATTCGAATAATTCTTATGTTGCAGTTTCAGTTGAACCGAGTAAAGTTTATTGTTCAGATTTTTGTCCAGTAAGTTCTTGTATATAGAATTATGTTTGAAAATACTATATGATGTGAGTACATACATACATATAATGTAGTTAATTTTATCAAGCGGTAGGTATGCCGTATATGTAATCATCTAATACACACCATTTATATGCGGTATATTGATGATCAGCAAGTGTTTTGTCAAGTGAAAATATGAGGGACTAAGAAATGCTAAGATTATAAATTGCAGTATTTATTTCATAGAGACATACATACATAATATGTAAGTATTGTGAATACTCCATGCAATTTAACAACACTTCAATCTAATGGTTTCCTTAGTCTTTGATTTGTCTAATATTATATATGATGTCTTGCAAAACGTTGTTACGGTTAATTAAACACGTTGGCGGGATTAGAAAAAAAAAGAGAGTGACTGGAAAAAAATAAAAGAGTTGACATGATTTTGCGTTAATTATCGAAAATTAAACGCCGTCACAAGCAAGGATTCCTATCCTCTACCACATATTTCATCTATTTTGGATCAGCTTCGAGATGCCAAATATTTGAGTTCCCTTGATATTCGGAGTGCGTATTGGCACATCCCGATCGCGGAAAATTCGAAGGATTGTACAGCATTTTGCGTTCGAAACGGGCTTTATCGCTTTAATGTCATGCCATTTGGTCTGACTAACGCTCCTGCTACCTGGCAGAGGTTAATCGAGTCAGTACTTGGTGCAGATTTACAACCTTCAGTGTTGGTCTATTTAGACGATATAGTCGTGGTTTCGAAAGATTTCGAGGCGCATTTGAAGACGTTACGAGAGGTCTTCGAGCGTTTATGTGATGCGGGCCTCACCGTGAATTTTGACAAAAGTCAGTTTTGTCGACCGCAGTTGAAGTATCTAGGATACATAGTTGACGCTTTAGACCAGACCCCGAGAAAGTCCAAGCCATTTTGAATATAGGACCTCCTAAAAATGTAAAAGAAATCCGAAGATTTATAGGAACAGCTTCTTGGTATCGGCGATTCGTGCCCAAGTTTTCTTCCATTGTTGCACCTTTGACCCACTTGACCGAGAAAGCTACGAAATGGAATTGGAGAGTGCGAAGTAGCCTTTACAACACTCAAAGAATATTTAGTAACTTCACCAATTCTGACATGCCCAGACTTTTCACGAACCTTTTATCTACAGACAGACGCTTCCGCCTATGGTGTTGGCGCCGTGCTCACCCAAAACTTCCCGGTCTTTGACAAAACAAGAACGTAAGTATAGTGCCACTGAACGAGAATGCCTCGCTGTCATCTGGGCAATAGAAAAACTACGTCACTATCTAGAAGGATACCATTTTAAAGTCATTAGAGATTGCCACTCATTATTATGGCTACATAACCTGAAGGACCCTCAAGGCCGACTAGCTCGCTGGAGTCTTCGACTTCAACCCTATGACTTTGAGATGATCCATCGGAAAGGTTCTGAGCATGCTGTTCCTGATTTACTATCACGAGCTGTACCAATATTTATCGACAGTATTCAACTCAACGAGACGACCGTGCAATCAACATGTAATTGGTCCAAACTTTTTTCGACAAGTGGTACCTTAAGATGTTAGGGAGAGTGAAGAGACATCCACAGCGCTATCCTCTTTGGCGAGTGGAGAACGAACAATTGTTTAAGTATGTTAAGCCTCGATACTCTGAGTTGAGCGATCCGAATATGGAATGGAACCTTGTTTTGGCTAAAGAATGCGTAGCGAAATCATTCGTTCTTGTCATGATGATCCTACTTGTGGACACCCCGGTATTTCTAAAACTATTGCACGCGTAGCGCTGAAAATTTCTGGCCAAAAATGCCCAGTGACATCGCCAAATACGTGCGTCATTGAAAGACTTGTCTTAGTATCAAACCTCTTAATATACCACCAGCTGGTCAACTACTTAGTAAAGTAGTAACTGCGAACAGACCTTGGCAAATTGTTTGTGCAGACTTAATGGGACCACTGCCACGTACTAGCAAAGGTCATGCCTATATACTTGCGGTTTGCGACACGTTCAGCAAAGCAGTCTTATTATTCCCATTACGAACTGCTACAGGTATCAATGTTACTCGTCTAATTGAAGATCGTGTAATACTACTTTTTGGAGCTCCTAAAACCATTATCGTTGACAACGGAGTTCAATTTAAATGCAAACAATTCCGGCAGATGACTGAGAACTATGGCGTCCACATATCCTATACCGCGAATTATCACCCTCAAACGAATCCTACCGAACGTGTTAATCGTACTATCAAGACGATGTTAACCGCCTACGTTAAAGAGAATCACAGATCATGGGATCAGTATCTCGCCAAGATAGCGTATGCTATTCGTTCCGCAGAACATGAGGTAACCAAAGTAACTCCGAATTTCGTTAATTTCGGTAAGGAAGTTTCCTTGAAGGGTAACGATGATAGTTTCCGACCAGATGAAGCTCAAACACCGACGATCAATATTGACAACCGTAAGCTGGCTTTCGCACGATTGTATATGGACATTCAAGACCGTATTCGGAAAGCACATGTTCGCAGCGCAGCACAGTATAATTTACAACAACGAGATGAGAAATTTCGGTTACGACAACAACTATGGAGGCGAAACCACGTATTGTCGGACGCCGCAAAGCGTTTCACAGCCAAGTTAGCACCGAAGTATGTTGGACCATTTACCATCACTGATGTTGTTTCTCCATGGACCTATGAGACAGGTCAAACATCGATATGGCATGCCAAAGATCTAAAAGCACATCCACCTGATTAAATATATTATATATAAAAAACAGTATATATATATATATATAAATATATATTATATATAAATCATTCTGCCAACGTAATCTGCGCGAGACACCTAGCAAGGAATCACCATCTTTCTGCTTGCCGCAACACCAGCGTGTTGGTTGGGGCGTGGATTTAATCGAGTAGGTTCACGCCATACTAGCCTCACGACGTGGAGCGACTTTTCTTTTCTTGTTTTTCCCTTTTCCTTCTTTCTCATGTTTGCATTAACCTTCATTGGAATCAGTCTATCTTTGTCGGAAACTTCCGAAGTCAGTTTCGTCCGGTAGTAGAGGGGGAATGTTACGGTTAATTAAACACGTTGGCGGGATTAGAAAAAAAGAGAGTGACTGGAAAAAAATAAAAGAGTTGACAAGTAAGGGGATAGCTCGAATTTTTGAAAAAGAAACACTTTGTGTGGATTTACGGCTATCCGCTGAATAAGTCTCCGTGGGTACTACTTACTGTAACTGTACAGTGGTTGATTAGTACAGGGAGACGAACCGTACTAGGATTTGTTTTGATCAACGAGAAGTCACGAAGTACTTATACCCATAACTGACCCTTGCTTCGGCGTTAGATAAAACTGTTGGAAAGAAGGATTGGAGCCAGCATGCGTTTAAACAGTGCCAAACGTTTATTTATTTTGTACATTTTATTCATTTTCCATTGAATTACATTTATTATAACCAGGAAGTGTTATTTATTTGGAAGTCAGTGCAGTGACAAGCGAACCCTGGGCATAGCACTGGCCGGGTTAATTTAAGAGTGATCTTTTGCCCCGCCACAACGTTAAGGATTGATACTGTGATTATTATGGCAACTGTAAGGGTGATGAAACCGAAAATGATTTTACTTTATGTTTTTGTTTGCTGTTCTTTTATCAGTGACTACAAATTTTTCAATTCTCTTAGTGACCACTGAGGGATCCCTTACGAAACGCAGAATGTAAGGATCCTAATTCGTAATTCTGCCAAATAATATACATTTGAATCAAGAAAGCAATAATTAATATAACTAATACTGTAAATTCGAGTAAGATAGCCAATTTCCCCATAGATAAATAGTATAAAGTATACGCTCAGCGGTCTCGGTACTAAGTTTGCAAAATCTTGATCTATTGTATTTGCTCAACTTTTTCAGGTGGTACCTTAGAGTATAACGACTAGTTCATCCTTGACTTTGACTTTCTAAGATAGAGAGATAGACAATATATACAATTGTTAAACTATGTCTAGATTAATAAATTAAACAATTTTTCGTTATAGCAAATTTTTATGTTTTCTAGTTTGTTGTTTACCAAGCAATTCGAAAATCTATTTAAATAATAATGTCATGGTCGACTTAGCTACTCTTGTGAGATTGCTTTGTAAATTAGATGTAGCGTAGTTTACTGATAACTCAATTTTCTAGAGAGACTTGTACTGAAGACGATAAAGGATAACACCAAAATTATATAACTATATGTATGTAGTCTTTAAAGCTGGTTAATCTTGCTAAAATCTAAACATACATATGTATTGCATACAAATATGTATTGCACGTATAAGGCGATTCTAAATACGTTCATCTACAGCTTTGTTATGCATGCTACTATATTGTCGTGCACGTATCCATTATAAATGCACATACTGATTATAATGAGAATTTAGCCAATTACGTACCGTAACAATTTCTATTCCAGTATACCTTGTACTCTAGTGAGCTACCCAATTAATTCTGTATCTCCGTTATAATTTAATTTGAATTTAAATGTTGTCTTTAGTACAAGTTAAATTGCATTAGAATTATATTATCGCACCTAAGTATTCTTGTCTTCACTTTCATTTTACTATGTTAATACAGATATATAATTAATATATATTATATAGTACGTAAGCTAGCTAAGAATAATTTTATAAAGTGAAATACATGCGTATATTACTAATTTAGAATAGAGTCAAGAATAAGACCATTTCAACTAATGATAATGACAACGGAATGTTCTACTGTTTGATAAATAAGCTTTACGAATTTCCGAGTTCTTTAATAAAAATAACTTTCTTTATTTTGGATCGCAAAATATATGGTAGTATTACTCCTAATAAAAGTTGAAGTCTTAAAATCTATTTAAACTTGTTTGAAACTGGTATATAATATCTATTTGCTTACATTCACTTTAACCTGGACGTGAGCATAAGTATATCAAAAGGATGAGATACGAGCACACATTGCTCATATTATCCTAAATTACGTAAATAATGTCTTTGAAGTTCAATAGGACTGAGATATTTTGAAATTCCAATATATGGTAATACAGAGTATTGGTTACACAAGCTCAAATTCCGAACTACTTTTGTGTATCTGTAGTTGTAGTACAACATAAATGCATTACATGTGTTCAAAATAATTTAATTGAAAACCGATTAGAGTGAGTGGAGTAGAAATGCAGATAACACTGAATGGGAGCATATATTTAGTAAACTTGCTCTAAAGCAAATTTAATTAAATGCTCCTTTTTAGAAAAATGAAAAATCTCTTTCAAGCAAAGCCTTTATTTACTACTTGGAGATCCTCCGCATTTAATTGAAAAAGGTGGTACATACATGACTTGTTTTTGCCATTTAAAGTTATACTGCGGGTTCCCAAAACAAGTTTACATATTCTTAAATGTATATTTAGAATAAAAACTTGAGTAATAAAGTTGTACAACTTCAGACGTATTTAATATAAATTATTTGTTTTCTGTAAAGGTTTATTTTATTTTAAATAAAATCGGTCACAACAATTACAGTAGCTAATAAAGTCATCTAGTTATAAACACCTAATATTATACACACTAGTTGACCCCACCCAAACTCTTCGAGTTTGGACCAAGCTGACCCATCCAAAGTATTCGAGTTTGGACCGAACTCTTCCGGCCCACCGATCAGCATTTCCGCTAATCTTAACCCGCTCCACTACTTTTAAGCGTATTCATTCGTACTTTTAAGCACATTCAGAAACCAGCGCCACCTCCAAAATTATTTATACAGGGTGTCTATAAATGAATATCGGGGTTTTAACGCTTTATAAGATTTATTACATTATACTTACAGTTATAGATGATATGTCAAATGAAAGAGCATCTCAAACAGTTTTATATTCAAGCTTACAAGTGTTCTATGTGAGCACCATTTGTCACACGGCACACATCAAGTCTATAGTCGAGTTGTTCCCATACATTGAGCAGTGTGTCTTCAGTAATTGATGCAACAGCTGCTTCAATCCTGTTTCGTAATTCAAGGAGGTCAGCTGGTAACGGAGGCACATAAACACGATCCTTGATGAAACCCCAAAGGTAGAAATCGCATGGCGTTAGGTCGGGTGAACGTGGAGGCCACGCATAGCAAGCTCTGTCATTGGCCCCCTGCGGCCAATCCAGCGGTCGGGTACAGTTACGTTCAACCAACCGCGTACTTCGTTATGCCAGTGAGGTGGTGCACCATCTTGATGGAAAATGAAGTTCTCTGGTTCATATTGTTCCAACTGAGGGAAGAGCCATTGCTGTAGTGTATCAAGGTAAGAAGTACCAGTTACAGTCGCTTCACCAAAAAAGAAAGGTCCGTAAACTTTCCGCCGGGATACGGCACAAAAAACATTGATTTTAGGGAGGCTCGTTGCACTTGTACGATCTCATGAGGATTTTCTGAGCCCCAGATCCTCACATTATGAGTGTTAACATGTCCACTGACGTGAAAGGTCGATTCATCACTGAAGACAACATGATGTAGAAAATTTTCATCGTCATGTAACAACATTTCGTTAGCGAAGTTAGCACGTAAACCATGGTCTGCAGGCTTTAGAGCCTGTAACAACTGTAAACGGTAAGGACGTAGTTGCAAGCGTTTCCTTAAAACTTTCCAAACAGTCGACTTAGAAATTTCTAATTCACGACTAGCTTTCCGAACTGATTTCTGTGGGCTACGAGTTAACAACCCTCTCACTCGCTCAACCGTTTCTTCGCTAACTCTTGGTCGTCCCGTGCTCTTCCCTTTACAAAGGCAGCCTGTATCTTCAAACTGATGATACCATCTACGGATGTTATTGTCACTTGGAGGATCACCTCCGAACTTAATGCGGAACGCACGTTGCACAGTAACTACAGATTCAGTCCTTGCAAACTGTAAAACACAAAACGCTTTCTGTTCTCTAGTCGCCATCTTTGCTACTACTGCATTCTAGCGGATCGCAGCGGAAACATTTCACGCACATGCGCACTGGTGCCAACGAACAAAACTGTTTGAGTTGCTCTTTCATTTGACATATCATCTATAACTGTAAGTATAATGTAATAAATCTTATAAAGCGTTAAAACCCCGATATTCATTTATAGACACCCTGTATAACAGTAGCCCTGAGTATAATAATATACACGAAACATGCGTGCGTCATATATGCTGCCATCTTCTTTCTATTAACATAAATAGGGAAGTTATTATTTGAAGTAGAGTAAAATTACCAACGATTACTTAAAAAATTTGAATAGTATATGTATATATAGTTATATGATAATAATATTGTTTATACAATAGTAGCCGTGGATGTGATAATAAACACGAAATATTTATATAATAGAATGATTAACCCATGTGTGTAATATGCACCAAACATGTGTACGTTAGATATGCCACCATCTATTAACATAGAGTTAAGTTATTTTGTGAAGTGCGGTTATATCTATAATTATTTAAATAATCTCAACGCTATATGTATATATTATCATAATATCATAATATATTTTCGAACCTACACCTCATGATCTCGATGTAACCACTGAATAAAACATAACGCACGCTAGTGAGTTTGACATTCAAGATGGCTCTAAAATAAAGAAAAGCAAAACAATATATTCAGTGGATTACATTCATAATGTAGGTTATCGAAGATGTACGTACGTCATTTATATGGGATATTTGTATATAACTTTTGACATAAGCGTAATATTACATGTCACATTGAAATAATTACGAACAGTGCTTGCAACTATGAATATTTAAGTCATCCTTCTACAATTTATATATTTTATCAAATAGAATATTGACAAATGTGTTTACCACGAAATATATATCTGTATTTCTAAAGAAAGAGCATGCTTAATACCGTAATATTCAAATTGCGCGCCTGCTATATTCGCCTTCTTGCAGTGTTCTAAGTAGTTCAAATAAAAAATTCACTAACGTTCTTGATTAGGTACATTAAAAAGCTGTCGGATTACGTATTACAGTAAAAAATACGTCTTTGCGGGTAACTATATAGGTGTTAACGTATAAATATTAAATAAGTTTTGTAATAATTAGAAAAAGCCGAATGACTTAGGGAATTCAATGTTTACCTGTCAAAGTCGTTGACTACAGTTCTTTTCTTTATTTATTTATTTTTAATTATTATATACTAATAACGTCTGCACGAATCAAAATCAGTGAAGAAAATTGCAGTAGATTATCATATTGCGATGCAGTCCCGTTGTATATTCTATGACCGTGCAGTGTGTTCTTTCCAAGTTCAAAGTGGCGACTAATCATTTTCGGTTTCACTGCAGCGTTTCTAAAGATTACGCTTTGCTTTCATACATCATATTTTGTTCGGCTAATATTGCGTATTACATTACTTCTTTGCATACCGAGTTTCTTCGTTCTCACTTAATTTTTCTTTTCATTTCTTCTTTTTTTGATACAGTTATTACTATTTAAAGTACTGGAAAGTCGACGTGTTAATCTAGAAATAGGGATAAGGCCTTGCAAGATGCAGCCATGTTGACCTCTTTTAGGGAAAATCTGAATGTGCTTCTTTGTTTATGTTTTGACATATTGAACCTGCTACTGTTACCTGTTCTTTGATAATTACAATTATTACCTTGCAGCTTTGTTTTTATATATTCATTATCTATTTTTTGCTTCCGTTGTTATTATTGGGAGCAATTGAAAGTCGACGCTTTTTTTGTGTTGCTACGCTGGAATTTCAAAATTTGTTTAACCTAAAAAGTATTTGTTAAGTATCTGTGTTTTTTCAAGCTAGTATTCAATAAAAGTTAATTTTGGCGTATTATAGAAGTGTAATTCCAGTGTTATTGAGAAAGATACACAGAAATGAAGAGCTTTGTTAAATTAATATGTATCTATGGAAAATTTCCTAACTTTAATAAATCTTTTATACATGAGTCATTGTTTAAAATTACTCATTGAAGACATTTTTCATGCAAAATATTTGCAGAATTGTATCGTAAAAAATACAATCTTCGTTAAAGGTAGCAATTGCTAGCGTTAATTCGTTACTATTTTATGCATTCACTTTCTAACTTTACGGAATTGCGCTAGTGGTGATTTACTGTACATTTTTTTATCTATGGTCAATGATAGTTACAACGGCTTGTTAAGATATATTGCTTGTCTGATTACTCTCACAACAAATGTCCAAATACATCAACAATATGAAAGCAATAATAAAAAGCAATATTATAAAGTAAAAAATCAAGATACAGAATGTACTAGCAAAAGTCTACTAGTACAATTTAATATAACTTGTAGCCCATGCCAGTATGTTAACATTGATATTTTTCAACAACTATTTTTCTGCATGTGACGAATGAATGGCTGAAATATGAAATCATCATCGAAGTGTTTCACAGATGGTAACATTATGTTATTCAGAAGATTAATGCAATGTAATGTGCGTCTTTCATGGATTTCTCAACAAACGCTTAACCCATTGGCGCTGATATCTCCACAAATATGTACTAATAAAAAATCATTGTTTTAAATTCATAATGAGCCACTATTCGACAACTGAAAAGTTTCCTCGTCAGAGAAAACAACGTTTCCTCAGAAGTCATCATCTCTATCCACATACAGACCGCGTCTATGTTGTGGTGTGAATGTGATATACCAAACAAGAACATTGTCTTGATCGGGATTTGTCAACCACCACCATGACTGCTAGGCACTTTGCTTTCTTCAGGCTCTAACTTACAAATATGATGAATGCAGCGTTTATTAACATTTGACTATCTTTAACAAGGACCAATCATTCCCTAAGTTGGTTATTACACATATTCACTTTACCATCATTAAATGTGTTAGCCTTTGGAATAATTGACCTGAACAATACAATATCAATATTTGATAATATGACTTGAAGATCTGGCCACACATTTTTATCAGTCGAGTGTCATTATTACTGCTGTGTCTGGCTGTTTTTCTAGCATGTATGTACATATATGTATTGCCATATGCTGATAGGAACAATACGTAATTAAATTGACGCCACTTACTAAAAATAAGCAGGTTTGCCCGGACTTTATTGAGGTATATCGCGAATTACAAACATCGTGGAGAATAAAAGTGAGTCCTACAAAAATAGTAATTTAAAATCTGAGAGCTATAATCTTCTGGTAGAAAGAGTTAAAAAGTATTCTACCAGAAACAAATATGAAGTTGTAACAAATAGAATAAGTGCTCTACAGATTAACTACCGAAAACAAGTAGTTGGTCTAGCATCAGCAATGATAAGATCTGTGTGCGAATATATTCGTATTACAATGTCGCTTGGCGATGTATAGGAAGAAGTTGAATGATTGCTAAAATTATTTGTCAACATGAATAAAATTTGGATTTGCCCAACAAGATATTGCACAATAATTGTTGCACAATAAACAGGCCCTTTAAACAAAGTAGACGGTTTCGAACGTAATATGCAAAGGAGAAATAACAGGTGTCAATGACAGTATTAAGCAAGCTTGTTTTCAAGGCGCAAGCATAAAAAAGAGTTGGGAAATTTAGTTCATTTGTTTAAACACTTTAGCCCTATTTCTTACTACAAATGCTATACTGCTTATTACCATCTCATTGTGATAGCAACTTGAACGTCATTATTATAAAGATGCTATAATGCAGAAAGATTGGAACAGAAGAACAAGAAGGAAGTTGTAAACCAACAAGAAACAAGAACCCACACAATATATACATATGCCCTAGACCGCTAGAATAGCTACGAAATTAAAGAAAATATTGGAGAAAGAAAAATATTACAACGTGGTAATCAGAGTATAGGAGAACAGATAAGCGACTCAAACTACACAATTTGACTTCTAACGCAGAGAAAGATACATGAGACAGATCAGAAGAATAATCTAGTGCAGCAGCATCTATAGTAGTCAAACATCTGTTTCTAGATGGTGATTACCGCACGTAACCATAATGACCAGAACAACGCACTACAATCTACGTTAATAATTGGCGGGAAGCATTGAAAATAAAGCAACCAAACGGGTCGATGGCCGCAGTGGTTAGGCGGCTGACTAACGTTGTGAGAGGACGATAGGTACGGGGTTCAGTTCTCTGGAGGGACGGTGACATTTTTTCAGAGAGTTTAATCCCGGATCGACTTGCCATTCGCTGTTGGGAGCAAAGTGAGCGCGGCATCATAAAAGGCGATATGATGCTGTCACAAAGCCATTTGAACACAACTTACACACACCAAACTACACCGCAAGAGTTGCACTGATAGCCAGACAAGTAATATAGCTTACGAAGTCACTGCAACTAAGCACCCATCACACATCAAAAAAAAAGTAATTTTAGAAGGCGCACCTAGCAACATTTCGATAGCGTCATTATGAATCAAAAGAATTATCACACCATTACGGATGGAATCTATTGAATCGTAATGAATCAATGATGCTCAAAAGAAATGATAAAAAAAGACAACAACCTTTAGAAACCTTCCGACAAAGCTGGCAGCATATTCATGTCGAAGTTTGTTAGGTGAAACTGTTTTAATATTGACTACCTACGTTACTGGTAAATAAATGGCTTTTTTGAAGACAGTAAGAAAAAATCCAACATCTATTTTTGGCTTTGGTTAAAATTATAAAAATATTATTCTGTTTTGTTCGTATTCTGAATGTCTTCCTGTTAGTTTTGTGTTTTCTGTAATCAGATATTAAAATTATTGCATAATTTGTCGAAACTATTTATAAAATGTTAGTATTCGAATCGATAACATACATAGAACCTTTTCGCTGACTCTAGCATAGAACAATGTTTGCTTTTAGAACAATTTTCATTAACTGTGTCTGCGAGCAGAGAACAATACCACCATTAAGTAATATTAAAACAGAACAGGTAATAGAGGCTTCTGTCAAGATACAATCGTTGGAAAGGATATGCACAACATCCACGATATTAATAAAAGCTCGAAAACTATAGCATAATTCATTGTACGTTAATATTTTGTATTGTATTGGTCGTCTATAATGCGTGCTGGTACTGGAATTGGATATATTCCATTTATTTAAGGAAATTTACGGTATATGCAACTATAGATTTTCTTTTATAGCAGATTGTATTACTTCCAGGTAATAAATTAAGATATATACTAATAATTCGTATACGATATGCTTAGTGCTAACGTTGGGCATTTTCATATTCAATCCAATTTTGCACACAATACAAAGTTGACGCGTCTGGGAGCTCTCAACGCCCACCCAATTACTTTCATAAAACTATGAGGTGGGAAGTGAGCATCCGATGACGTAATCTACACAATGCGTAACCATCTGGAGAAATTAGGAAATATATTCCAGATATTCTATAATTAGCTATACCATTTTCTTCTTTAGTATGATTAATTGACCTACCGCCTAAGCGTTTAAAAGCATCCGGTATAACAGCGCATTGCGCACATTGGGGATTGTTAAACTGTAGTACTATCAATATGGTCGATAAGTAATTTACGCCGCTATATCTTTTGTGGCATTCTTTTTGGGTAGTCTGTTCAGGAGTGTATTCTAGACCAATAAATCTTGTACCTCGTTTCGATTGCAGTTATAATGGAATTACATTACAAACACCTATCAACTTTTGGATAGACAGTTGAATTAATTTGTAGGCACAAGATAGCAGTTGTATTATACTCCTTATACAAACAGGGTGGTCTATTTAAAATGTAACACTGTAATATCGTCGAAACCATTAGTGTTATGAAGAAAAGTGTTAGACAAAAGTTTAACTATATGAAGGGGCTCATTCGATGGCGCTACTGTTGTCACTATAAAGAAAGACACAAAGGTCATAACAAGGTCAACTCTTTTCTTTCAAATAGCATATGGTATTTTTTTTAATCAAATTGTAAAAGAGCAATGAAGTCTGAATAGAAAAATAGTAAACCACACATGACCTCAAATTAACATTAATCGAGATATTTCAAAAAAATGAGGACATAAAGTCAGTGCAGCAATGTTTTTCCTTCGTTTGTTAAATGTAAAAGTAGAAAATACATGTTAATAGTAGCTACAAATTGTTTACATAAGGTAAACAGTTGAAGAAAGCAACCGGCTATCGAATTAAATGTCCAAATTTGCGGCCAGCCGCCCCAATGAACTTTTGTATTCGCGCAGAAAAATCTCTCAGTAAAGATTGTATAATTCCTGTATTACCTCAAAGAGAATATAGTTCTCATTGCAAGGCTATTTAAGATAAGCATTTTTAGGTCTGATTTTTTAATAATATGTAATATTAAATTATGCAACAGTTAACCATTTAATGACTTATTTTATGTAATACATACTTAAAATGGTCAATGGAAAAAGATACTTTTCCTTCTCTGTGTAGTGTTGAATGCTTTTGAAAAATCATATCACCATCTTGTAGAGGAAGGAAACTGTATCATACATGCTAAATTAGTTGTTTTTGACCGTCCCGAAATCCCTTCTATGCTGATAAATGAACATGTAAGGCGATATGTGTCTATAAATCTTGTTGTGTAGAACATGTTCAAACACCACAAAATTCGGTATGATAGGTCAATAATTTTTGATAGATAACATTTTTTGTAAACGGGAATAATTTTACTGATCTACCAAATAATGTTCGGAAACATGAACGAATTTTCACGCTGAAATTGAATATAATGTATAGAAGAGTAATAAGTGCATTAACATATTCATGAACCAGAACACTGGGAATTAGATCGTCTCCTGCTGTCATATGCTTCCTCCGACGAAGAGCACTAGTTGAAACTACTTCATTGATATTACATACAAGCCATATTTAAGAGAATTGTAAGTAAATACCTACGAAGGTATAGAATTACTCCGTCTGAAGGTATTGGAGAATAGCCGAGCAAAGATATTAACAACTGTCTGAGGTTGTGAGAGTTCTTTATGTATTCTACTATTACTCTTACAAAGTGCTGTTTATAAATAAGTTTTCGCATTCTTAATAATCTTGTATTCAATTCCATGTAAGTAGTCGGTGTATGCCAATCGGATTTCATGTTTTAATAAATCTTGAGCTCTTTTAAATTCCCTAAAACCAATAGAAACTCCATAGTTATCCTACCACGGATGTCTTCCTCGTTTACACACTCATTTGCATGCTAGACACAATATTAGAATCTCTATCAATCTACGAAAATATGTAACTATATAGTATGTATGTCTGGAATACACTTACAGAATCTAATGCACCTGCGTACTTTGTAGACTCTGGTAACATCGTCACACTATCGAATTTGGGAATACCCCTGTTTGGGCACGAGATCCCATGCCCCAAACTCTCAGCGACAACAATATTAGACTTCATACATCGAGAATTGCTCTATAGTTGCTCTATGAACTACATAATAAAACAAACGCATCAGAACAGACCCAGGAAATTGCAGTAAATAAAGATTTCTGGCGACTCAATTGCCACATTGTACAAATTGCAAATAAATTTGTCAAGGTGTCCAAAGCCTATTAGCGAACATGTTCGAAATAATTTCAATGAATAAATATGAGCAAATTTTGATGAAGTGAAGTAGGAGAAACAAAACAAGAAATGAAGTAGAAGTAGAGACACGACATAGCAATCTTCTGATCTCATTGTGATTCTCATACTAGAAAAAATAGAGACAAATAAACAAAAATTTCGTTGTGTGGAATTTTACAGATAGCTTGCATTGTGGTTTTGTAAAAAATAACGATATGATACGATGACTTCTGTAGATAAATGATTTTTTGATTTGGAAACAGTGAAAATTAAAACAGGATAAGTAAATATAATTTACTATGTATTATTGTTTATCGTTCTTTGCTCTGTATATGTAGTAGATTTTATGGATTTTATTCGTGTTTCTTTGCCGTATAGACATCTTTTGACCCTTAAATATAAATCTCGTAAAAAAGGAATTTCATTTTATATGACGGTCGCCTTGCTTTGAAAATTCTTGTACTGCCAGTTAATATTTAAATGGCAATGTTACAGTTTGTGGTTGGTATTTGGTAAATAAAGCCTTTCATTTCTCGATAATGTATTTTTCGAACAAAACTAGTAATATGCAAACTTCTTCACAGTTAAGGCCGAATCTTTATCTACTAAATACAAATCTCCAGCTAGAAAATTCCTATTCAATTATGAACTGACTGTACAATAGCGTCACATTTACTCTTTTACTCTCGTGCAACAAACGACAAAATGTATTTCTACGAGAAAATGTAATCAATTACAAACTTATGTGCCCTGCAATGTTTTATTGTACAAAAAAGGAGCAGTTTCTAGAGAAACAGATGTTTTCTAATACATATTTAGAAGTTTGTGTTCATACATATATCAGAATAACTTTTCCAGTATAAATGGATTAGATAAAATTTCATAGCTTCATTTTTACATTCAATGGCAAAATAATGTCTATAAAAGAAAGTTTTACGACAAACTGAGATATCTAACACAGACATAAATGTTTCTCATTTGCTAGATGCTAGAGGTTTATTGTTTAGAGTTGCGTACGACTACCGTTTACTAGTTTACTGCAATTCACAACTCCTCTTAATAGATGCATATTGCAGTATATTCTATTTTTGACGTTTCAACAGAATTACGTCTACCAGACGAGGAAAGTTAATTGTAGTAGTATATTCGAAACTAGAAACCCATTTATAGTTAACGGACTCTGTATTGATTGCGTGATGTGTTATTTCAAGTGTAACTGACATCTGTCGAGGTGTCCGTCAGGAAAGTAATTTAAAGTAGCCTTAGAATCTGTATTACGGCAGTAATAGTAGAATATGAATGTATGATGACATCTCCTGCTTGTTTTTTTTTTACTTTAAAATAGTACTTTTTAAATTACCTTCCACTTTTTACTTTTTATGAATAGTATGACATTAATTGAATAGAGTTATAGTAAAAATAAATATATAATAAACAAATAGTTGGAGTAAAATATGTTTAGATTGAATTTTGCATACCATTAGCGATACTGAAAACTCTCATTTCTGTGTGTGTTCATATTCTAAAAAATTAAACGTGTTACATAATTGCATCAGAACTGTTAGATGTGGCCAACTTAGGATAACTGAAATACAATGTAGCAGTAAAACCAGTAGCATTAAGGGATTCTTACTTTTGTTTTTCTTATCTTTTGTTTCTTTCATTTTTAGTCTGAAAGTTTTTCCTGTGTTAACCACACAGTCAAATTCACGCAAGTTCACTTGGTGTTTGAGGAGTTATAGTAAGAAACCAGAATTGTATCTTGTTATACATAAACTTTTCAACAGTTTCAGAAAAACTTGGCAAACACAATTCATAGTTTCGTCAACGTTGTAGGAAACCACCCTTCGTAATATACGCGTTTTTATTCGGTTGTTAACACGGTTATATACGCATATGAAATAACAATTGACAGACGTGTAAGATATTACATACACTATTGTCATAGACTATGCAGTTTCTATATATCATCAAGAAATTTGCAAATGTCTATCTTCGGCCTCATAAGTTTGATTGATTTAGATAATTTGATAATTCAAGGAATAAATATTATGTTTTCCATTCATTATAATTCGGCATATTAGCAGAGTTAGATCATACAAAGTGGTTCAGCAATTTCAATCATTTACGTAATAAATAATCAATATCGCGTGTTTACTGTCATACCACAGGGGGTTCAATTTTGTATAGTCATTTACATTATTTATGGTAATAGTTATTAATTTGAGTGGACACATTCTCTGCACATAATAGAAAATGATGTAATATTTAATTTCTTTTCGCCTTCTTTTGTGATTTTAAATTTCTCATTGTTACGGTTTTTTTTGGTAGCCGTCTGAAAAGAAATACTATTAATTCGATATGCAAGGCATTCCAATGAAAACGATCAACCTAAAATAAGTCAAAAACATCAAGAAATACAGAAAAAACGCACAAACACGTCGATTTGTCTTTGAAGGGGAAATGTTTTCACCAATAAGATAAAATCATGTCCTGCCACTCTCTTCCCTACCGCCTCTCAAGCCCCTCAAATATTGAAATTTCAAATGGCACTACGTCATATTATTAGGTTATAGCGTTTGTCGTTTGCGAAAAAAAAACAAAAAGGTATAATACAATCTCTGTTTAGCAAGTATCTGATAGTCATAAATGAAACAGGACGACTGGCAACAAACTGAAAGTATATATGTTTTCTAAACCTTTATTTATAAAATAATTATGCATCTAATTTTGTATTTTTTGACCAACTAGCAGTAAATATATAAGTTTAGATCATACATAGTTTTTGTATAACATGTAGATGATTGTAGCAGAAATGTAATCAAAATAAACTTTTTACATTTGTAGCTGCGACCATATAAATTAAGAAAACTTATTTGGAGTAACACTATTATAAAAGCAAAGATGCAAGTTGCGCTATTATGTTGCGGTTGCGAGTGGTAGTTCGAACGAAATACCGACTCCCCGAAATGTGTCACAGTCATCTCTGAGGAGGTTCATATTCTGGATCTTACAGTCGATGTTGCTATTGCGACTATCGACCTCTTGAGAACTCGTGTAAAATTGTAAATACGAGTGTAATAATTCATGTTTCAACATCATTTCTTGTTCTTGCGTAAAACAACATAAATCTGTCATCAGTTTATTGTTTGCCTAAATGCACCGTACGAAATATTTATAGAACTATACATTCTTCAGAAATATTAAATTTACCAAATACATTATCTATTTAGTAGCATCGACAAAGGAAAAAATCGAGTACATCAGCTATACAATTTTTTTCGATTTCATATTCGAGTGAGTTGTTTCCCATTCGTGGAAATACAATATGTTTTCAGTCAACGAAATAGGTTTTCCGATATGTAATATCATCAGTGCGTGAGAAACTATTAATACTTAAAATTTCATCTGCTTCTTACATCCTTACTACGAAAAGTTGTCAGTTAATATCTATTGGAGGTACAATTTCAACAACAAGAATATATTGTTTTTTTTTTAATGTGTGGTGGGTGCTTAGTTGCTATCATCTCTGTTTAAATTTAGTATAAATTTTGTGACAGCATCATATCGGTTTTAGTTTTCCGGGATAAACAGTTAATTTCTAACAATAGTCAGCAGGAAATGTATATTTCATGGTTTTAGTTTTATAACAGTTAATTTCTAACGTATTAATATTACATATGCATATAAGTAATAGTTCTAAAATAAAGCGATGCGAAAGAAGATGCTTTTGTCAATATTTATTCCTCTGCTTAGGAAACTCACGATTGGTAGCATGATAGACACATACAGGTGGGGCACTCTATTCGCCTCGGTTGATATGCGAAGAATGACGGGAACAAATTTTAAAAACATTTGTTTCCGATTTCGAAATATACAGACAAGCCCAAAAGAAAGTTATGCATCAAAATTAGCAAAATTTAAATGGAACATCAGGTATATTATTACATATATCGTATACTAAAGATTTGGTTCTATCATCGTAGCTTTGACGTAACGACAATTTTATTTTATTTTTTTTTTAGTGACATTACTTATATCTCAGTTATACAATCAGATATTGTTAGTCGTAGTTGTTATTATTTTTTATTTATTTAAAGCGGAAACTGATGCTAAACAAGAGAGGATTGATATGATCTTGGTGATTGGAGAGTGCAAAGAAAACCGTTCACTAGCATGGAGAGTGTATGCACAAAAATATGCGTATAGGCATCACTCTAACAAGCATTCCTTTGTGAGTTCGCTGCAAATGTTTAAAAAAACTGCAAGTGTGGCTTATAAACATCAAGTTTGGCAAAAACCTATTACCGGAAACGAAGAAAGTAAATCTGTGTTATTGAATCTATTATCGAAGATCCGTGTATCAGTGAGTCGAAAATAGAAAATAAAACAGGAATAAACAAATGTAGTATTGAAAGAATAATAAAAAAGGATAAATTTCACTCATTTGGCCTTTAGTTGTTCCAGGAAATCCAAAAAGTAGATTATTATCGACGATTATAATTTTGTCGGTTTTAAAAATATTAGAAGACGGTGAAGATTTCTTTGACTTTATGCTATTTTCCAATGAGAGCAATGGATTGGGATTGGTACACAGGAATGATTTCCATTGTTGTAGTGAGAAAAAACCTAATTCATTTAGAACACCATGTGTGGGGTGGAATTAAGGAGGCCATTTAAATAGGGTACGGTTCCTTAGATCTTCTACACGTACTTTTGGAAAACAGTCTTAGATATCCGACAAAAGATGTGGCTACGTCTAGACACTGCTCCGACACTCTTTCAAAGTAGGTAACGTTCAGAATGAATAAATAGGCAATTCTCTTATTGGTGTATAGGATGTGTTGATTTACGGAACTGGCACGTATATAATTGGCATTCCATTCTATAACAGCTAATATGTTGATTAAATTTAAGTCATTTCAACGAAGAATTTATTTATGTATTGAAAATGACGAACATCTATTTGAGCAATATTTAAATTATTCGTTTTCACTAAGAAACTATAACAAATGGATATAGGAAACCTTCACAACATTTAAAAGCCTGCTTCTATCATCAAAATGTGCAATGTGCATGGTGTTTCATTTAAATTTGAATAACTTTGAGGTGTAAAATTTTTTGGGCTCCCCTGTATATTTCAGAATAATTTTAGAACGTGCTCCCAATGAGTCAACACATATTCCAAAAAAAGATTTTAAAAATACATTTCTGTTTTCCTTGTATTAACCGAAGCGAATTTGGTACGTCACCCTATCATACATATAAGTAGAACACCTTCTGTATATCATGTAGCTGAAAAGGGATTTTTGAGCGGATGTGTAACAATCGTCTACTTAAAATATCTTTTCTGATATATTTTTCATATCCGCTGTCCTTTGCAATCACTAAATCATTTCGATAAATTCGGTACCACGTACACAGCCTCCTGTCAATTCGATTGTTTGATTGACATTAATAGAATATTGAGTAGGCATACTGAATTAATTCAAATCACGGTACATCAGAAACCGCATGACATCAATTTCTATTAAGTGCTTACTTGTCATAATACCGGTTTCGATTTTTCTGCACAAGACGTCTTGATGAATTTTGATTGATTGGACCTTTGTTAAAGGTTTTGTAATGAATTTGTGCTCTGTGCTTCTGTACCTGTAAATGTATGTATCAGTGCGGCTTTACAGTTTCATTCAGATCTTGGCAATGAATATCGCTTTCCACGCATTCTTTCCCTATTATTGAGCGGGAAAAGGGAATTTAAAATCTTGTTGAGTTATCCAATTTAGAATGTTGCTCTTCAAGGCACAAAATTACAGCGAAATTACTTTTGATGTGTCACTCACATTGTGGTTTATTAATATATACACAAATAAGAACAATTTCGAGCAAATAATAACATAATATTAACAAAAACACTAAACAGAAATTATTCAGCATTTACCGAATGTATTATAACGAGATAAAATTTATTGCGGGTACTACAGTGGTGGCATTGGTTTTCATAATAGTAATTTAGGATGGTAATTGTTGTGTGTTAAGATTTGTTGGCGGAAAAAGAGCAACAAAATCGTTATCACAAATCGTTACTAGGTAAACTAACCCATAGAATTGAGAATAGTAACTGTCGCGTGTACTAGAATAGTATAATACAAAGAAAGTTCATGCTTCTAATTACGGTTTTATGTATTTCAGTTGAAATAGCAAATTAAACAACATACGACAGAAGGTACCTAGAATTATGAAATCTATATCGCTCTATATCGCTTGAAAGAAATAATAATTTCGTTAGTATCTATGCTACTGTAGCTACTATAGTGCAACATTACTTAAGTCGTGGTAATGCTGTAACAAACCCATGAAAACACATTAAAATATAGAGCAAGAGTTACAGGTGTAGTCTGACAAGTAATACAATTTAGGAAGCCGCTGCAGCAGCATCCACCGAAGATAACCTTAAATTTTAGAATCTGTTGTTTAAACAGGTTGGTTTTTAGGTTCTCTAGTCTTATATTCAAAATCAGCAGATCTGCTCTATAAAGTGGATGATTATTATGGTGATTATTCGCAGCTCAAGCCAGAGTAAATAAGGTTCAATACCAGCCAACTCTAGTCAAAGCTTTTATTGAGCTAATGTGATTCTGAACTTAATCCAGATGATATTAGAACGGATGTGATTTGATTTATGCTGCCATTAAACTGGACCAGCCTAATTTTTCAAAACCGCGAGCATTAACAATATTACACATTTATAAAATATAATTGTTTGAAACTGCTAACTATTGTACAGAAATGTGATCCAGAAGTTCTAGAAAATCTGTTAAATTTTTTAATAAAAAGTGATTGCTTCCTTAGGAATTTAGACGTAGTATTTCTATTTACACATATTCTACTTATTTTGTATTAAAAAGCATAGCATATAATAATAGCATTCCTTCAAAAATGATAAAATTTTAATTGGAGTATATTAAAACAGTTTCTACATAAAATAATTGTGCAGTTAATTAAGTATCGCATCATTTGATACGTCCTGTATACTTATAATTACATGTATATATATATGTATATTGTACAACCTAAGTTAATCCTCTGGTGATGTATTCTCTCGTCTATGTATAGGGCGTACCTAATTCGAGTCATCAGCATAACCTTTAGAATTGCTAATTGGATCTTATTGTAGCGGTTCTAGCCGGTATCAATTGATAGGAACGATCTGGTAAATTAACAAATCGACTATTATGGAAATGAATTAATTGTACGCAATATCTACGGGACGACATGAAAACACAGCACATTTATACTTGTAATAGTATTGCCATTTGCTATCTAATTTAAATTCCCGGTGATAAATTAGCAAAGTAAATAAAACCGCAATTAGATGGCGCATCAAAACTTTGGTGCAAAGAAATCACATTACCTTCGACCTTTCCATAGAATACTGAAAAAACAAAAACGTTTTCGTAAGCTTAATTCATGAAAGCATTCATGATTGACGTTAAAATCGTTTGCTAAAAATGCCGTGGCAGTACTAGTGTTAAGCTATGACTTTTTGCTACAGTTGAGAACATTTTTGGAAGTGTCCTTACACCCTGAGCTTTCCTCGACCAGAAGATCTTGCTAAGTCCCAAATTTAGTGGCCCTGTCAGAAGGTAGCTATGAAACGCAACGGTGCATAAATGTGATTCCACCGAATTAGAGAATATCAACACAACGCACTTGTATATATTGAAACCACGCTGCTATGCTACACTGAACGAAGCATTGAGCTTTATTTTACGAGACAAGAATATAGTCTCAAATTGAATACAGACTTTAAGTTTGCATATACATATAACAGCCCGTACTCTTTATGCTTTACTCTCATTACAAATTTAATAGATATTTCATTCTTTGCTACAATTTACAAAAATACCATATTACGTATGTAAGAAATATCAATATCAAGAACAAAATTGGAGGTTTCAATTTAAAAAATAAAACAAAAGATAACGTCAGTATTAAAAAACAAATAACTAAGACTTTTCGTGAAAAAGTTTACTTCACTTTTTCTGAATTTATTCTATACTTTAGGCTTACACTGTGTAAATATCAAATGATATTAAAGTTTTCTCCATCTACAACCTATTTTTGTATTCTCCATGTTAGGCTTGTACTTATGGTAACTGATATAAATGTAGTTATATAACGCAGGTTAAAACAATTCTTCGATGATAATAACATAAAGAAATAATCAAAACTACTGAGTAACCTCCCTCACAATATTTCGTAATGTGTTTGTATTAATGTTATTAGAAGTAACAGCCACTTTCTTACATCAAATTATTATTATTACTACTACCTACCTACTGAATATTTATAAATATAATAGAATAGCAAATTCAATCGTATTATAGTACCTCCCTTACTCAGGATAAATTGATAATTCATGATAAAAGCAGGTATTCACAAACCTTTAATAGATACGAGCCATTAAAAACAGAAATAAAGCAAATAACTCGGAAAGATGATCATATCAGTTTCAAAGAGTACACTTTCAAAGGTAATGGAATCATAGAAGATTTGAGCCACACTGTAGTTTCAAATGATATTTATGATTTATGCATAGCAGATAGATCTATAAAGTGAAATAACTGTAGCGCGGAATTAATATTTTTATTACACTATTCTATTCTACTGGCCCATTGTGTTTAGGTAGCTTATTTATTAAGCAAATCATCAGTAATAATTCAAATATGTATATAAAATATACATTGGTGTATTTTGAAACCTAATCTGAAATGCAGAACTTTGACATCTGATCTAATTTACTACAATAGATGTTTTTTGGTCGTACACGGCTGCTAACATTTTTTCTGAAAATTCATGTATGTATGTATGAACACCTCCGCATTCTCTGTAATACAAGAAAATTACTTTTGCGCGCGATACAGCAAGCGTTCTCTCTTTGAGAAGTAGCGCGTTTAGTAATTTAATTTGTAGATAATCTTCTTACGCGTCGAATCTCAAATATTGCGCCTGACAGGTCAGAACGGAGTGCACTTTATTGACAATTGAACAGACGGAAGAAAACGAGCAGCACTGTTATTGAGACTATAGGTAATAACAACTGCGTTCGCTAAGTATTCTAGATAGTTAGAAATACGATGATCATGAGAAATTTATTGTGATGTGATATTTATTAGACATGATGTATATAACCAGATAAGATTTAATTTTCTCTATTTTGCTACCATGTAATACCAATTTATATGCGGGGTAGAGATTTAGGTATTATTTGGATGCAAATTTAGGGACGTATTAATTTATGTTAGAAGAGAATAAATATCTTAATTCATGTATTATACCATACTTAATTCTACAATATTTTGAACAATTAATGCAGCAATTATTGCAGTCAAATAAATTGGTTAGGTTGTAGACTTTGGATTCTACATACATTAGGATATATGAAATGTCAGGATTTTCATTTATTAACTTAAAGCTTGTGCCTTACTACTACGATTTTTGAAAAAGTTAACATTTTCAAAATTAGCAAGAATGTTCCATGAATTCTATGTGGTATAATATATGTTGTATATATATGCAGTGCAGTTCTAAAGTATGTTCCTCCCTCCCCTCCCCTGCTAACTTATAAAACTGGTCTAGAAGTGTCAAGCGAGGCCATGGTTCAAAAATTCAACCTAGATAGTAAATATCAGGTTATAATACCAGATGAGAAAGACTGGGAATATGGCCCCCCAGTAAGAGCGGACTCAAACTGGTACACTGACGGCTCTAAAACTGACTACGGCGTAGGAGCTGGGATTTGCGGAAAGAAGCCTGGCAAGGCCCTTTCATTGAGCTTCAGCAAGGACTCGACGATTTTTCAGGCTGCGGTTGCAGCGATTCATCAGTGTGTCAGAGAAGTAGATAGATGGACTGAACCAAGTAAAAGCATCGCTATTTACTCTGACAGTCAAGCAGCACTTAAAGCGATCAGTTCCGCAAGTGCTGACACAAAGCTGGTCTGGGACTGCGTAAGAGCCCTAAATGAGGTAGGCACCGAAAGGCCTGGGTTCCCAGCCACACGGGCGTGAAGGGAAACGAGGCGGCAGATGAGCTGGCCAGACGAGGTTCGTCCAGGCCATTCATAGGAGCGGGCCCTTCCTTCGGCATTACCAAATCACAAATTAAAAAGTCCATTTCCGAATGGACACAAAATAGGTCAAAGGAATGGTGGAAAAGATCAGCAGGACAAAGACAGGCTAAGGAGTTCCTAAGGGAACAGAGGCCTGAGTTTACTGAAAACCTACTGAGTAAAGACAGAAAGACTGTCAAAATGATAGTAAGTCTGATGACCGGTTATTTCAGACTGAATAGGCATATGTGTAACATCGGCCTGGCAGATGATACTCTCTGCAGATTCTGTGAAGAGGAAGAAGACACCCCAGCTCATATTTTGTGCCACTGCGACGGCCTAGCGAGGACAAGGTTTTTAGCAATGGGCGTAGAGAACCCTACAGCTAACGGCTACATAAAAGAGCCGCTCTCAAAAATGATAGGTCTAATTAAGAAGGCGAATTTAGAGAGCGTTCTCTAAGGGAAAGGGGATCATAATAGACCTGTACAGGTCGCGGTGAAACAAGTTCGCATACCACCCCATTTCTAACCTAACCTAACCTAGATACTACATTTTCATCGTCGAAATTTTGCTAAATACCAGCGATGTGCTCTAAGGTAAAAAATGTGGAGTCTGAAAAGTTAGTTTTCTGAATCATAGCAAATTTAATATGCATTAGAAAGGAAAACCTTGTACATATATGCGTAAGAAGAATATTTACTGGAAATAGAAGGAATTTGAATCATGAAGTTGATACTAGTCGACCAATTTTAATTATGTATTCAAAATAGGAAGAGGTAGTGAGCGCCCAGTACAAAAATAGAGATACATATTTTGCCATAATACCAAATGAGTGATTTGTAGTGGGGAATGTGAAAGTATGCCGGCGTTCGCCAATATATTACCTGGCTTATCGGCAGTGAATTTTTAGTAGATGTGAGGAGTACTGTTTAATTAGCATGTCATTTAATAATTTGAATTTTTTCTTGAGGTACATCTTACAACGACCTTTGCGATTGCATCGAAGCATTGTATTGCCTATATTAATCCTTATGTACATAGTAAAATAAAACGCAATTTAACGCTTACAGTATAAGTAGATTAGGTTTGATCCAAACTGATCAATTCTAGTTCTACGAACATTGTAAGCTGTTTGCTGTTACCAATTTCAACTAACTATCAGTAGGCTCTATTTTTAAACGCAATTACACTTGTCTAATTCAGATTTATAATCATATTTCGTAATTTCTTTTCCAGTAACCGTATCTAATTACATTGTTCAATAAAAAAAATACATTTCTTTCCTGAGCGTCGTTCAGTAGGTATTTGGTTAATTTGTTGAAGAGGGTTTTTCCAGTTTGTAGTTCGTTCGTTAGCAATTTGCGAATCGGCGTCTTATTTTCTCGGAAAACAAATCCGTGTTAGCCTATGTTCTTTGTTAGTCTTGCAGGATTTAACTTCGACATTATCTATGTCTTCCTTTGATTTTAGTTATTTCGGTGTTCGGGAGTAGAATTGTCGTTAATAAGAGTACGTATAAAAGTGACACCCCCATTTTTGTTTCTTTTTCTTGTCCAATTTCAGGTGTTTCTATTATTTGTGAAAGAAGAACCGTGAGAAGGGGGCTCAGGTTCAATTTTATTTAGAAATTTTAATTGGAAATTGTATATCGTTACACATAGGTAACAATTCTGTACACTAATTTAATTTAAGTTCAACGAAAGTGTTGTTAGGCAGCTACGCGATGATTAATGTATGTTTTCCTTTCCGTGAACACAACGGTTACGTTTTTCGCGTACGAAATATACATTCCCATGGCCACATATTGATTGCTGAATTTGTACTACATGGATTACAATTACAACTTCACAAACCATTTTGGGCTAAAATTTCTTAACCCCAAAGATTTGCTGTATCCATTACAAAATTGCATTCATAAGACTTTGCATAATTGATATAATAACGATACTTCGTAATAGTCGTCAGCTTAGAGACGATGATTTTTCAATACGTAAAACAAGAATTGTTCGCGATTCATTTCTACAATTTCAAAAGGTGGATGGGCACTTTCACACCAGTGTCTTGAAGTTTTTGTATTTAGCGCAGTTCATTATCTGAGCTTATACAAAAGTAAAACAAAATTTATTTATCGAAATAAGCCGCGATCCTCATGCTTTGTGGTTATAAGAGAGCGCTTTGACCATTGCATTCTGCTGCTGAGTGGTCATTTCATATACCTCACGGAAGGACCAACCTACTAAATGCTTCTGAATTCTTTAGTTTCTTTTGAACTCGCACTATTCCTCCATTATAAACGTGGTATGTACACGCTCTGATTTAGGAAAGTATTGTCCCTACCACTTCAATAACGGTGACTAGCTTTCGATGAATCTATATCCTCATTACAGCAACATGCATATCTATATAGCAATTGCACACGTTTATGTTTTCGCAAGCTTAAAATATACGCAGCATGCTCATGAATTTTGTCCAGCAGTGTATCTACCCATATAAAAAATGATAAAGGGTAACATCGGATTTTTAAAATTCAGTAATATACGACACATTTAAAGCACTTTCCTACACTAACTGTTGAAGAAACGAAAATGTGAAATCAAATATCAAATTTTACCTTCCAACGCAAATGTGGGACAGTTCTCGGAAGTGGTGAAACTTGAACAAAACATCCGAATCGAAAAGCTTTTGTGAACTTATCGCTCGAAATATATCACACACATGTGCAGGAGAATTTATTTCGATTCTGTGTTGTTTCCCGACCTAGCGTTCTCCGAATGGTAGGTACACGTATACAGATCACCCAGATATTTCTACACAGACAATAGGGAGCATGCAACAGTTAAAATATTTCACGGTAAAACATGCAAATGGCATATGGTGGCAAACACCGTTTTGTTCCAGCAATTTGTTTGCGTTAGCTTTATTTGTTAATATATTACAAACGCTTGAAGCTGATGTATTCATACATGCGACGTGCCTATACATTGTCGGATATTGTTATGTTCAACTCAACAGTTATATTGCTCCATTATTGTGATAGCGTGTGTGAAATACCGTTTCTCTTTCTATCCTTGATTTCTCACTGTTAAAATTTACTGCACCGCGGGCCAAAATATTGCAACGCAACGCTAAGAATGATTGATTTGGTGATTATAGAAGAAATATAGAACGAAGGCAGAATATTATTTATAAAAAGAAGGCCAAAGGCATATAGATCCGACATCATTTTAATCAGTCACTTTTATTTTAGAATTTTAAATTTAATGTAAACATGTTTACCATCATTCTAATGGAGACTTTTCTATTTTAATATACTCACGTTTGTAACATTTATTGTTACCAATCTTTTAAAGCTTTTTTGTAACAACTGTTTTTTATATTACTTATTTCTTTCGAAGAACTTCTCAATAAAAGGACGAAAGCTTGAGAATTTAGACAAACAGGTTTTATCGACAATGCAGACTGCATACACGGTTTTTTAACGAAGTTTGATTACCAATGTACAGAGTGATTAATGATTGAAGATAGTTGAAATTTCTCGTTTTGCAAAATTTTTGTCAGGTTGGCGCTTCGGTTGCGAATTCATTGACAGTGGCGTATGAAATAGATTTTTACTTATTTATTATTTTAAATATAGTTTGAATTAATATAAATATCCAAAAATTAAGCATGATATTAATTAAAGAAAGACTACTTAAAATTTCTTTGTACATTTTATTTTTTATTATAATAAAACACCTACACACTGTTCATTATAATGCATGTGAAAAATGAATGCCATTAGATTCCAAAAATAAATTTATTCGTCTCTCATATTGTCAAATAGTCACTGTAAGTGATTTTGATTGATATTATGGAACTCCTACTCTACAGTTGCCTGTAGTTTTTTCAGGTTATGAAGACGATTTAGATCAATTTTATATTTTAAAGGATTAGGTGAGGTGACCACGATGGTCAACGTTCTCTCAAAAAGCAAAATATTTCTCTAGATATCGGAATGTGTCACGAGCTACATGACGTGGTGTTCTATGTATTTTGTTGAATATAGCCTTTCTCTAATTCATCAACTGTAACTGGTTTTCCCATTGTTATTTTAATGACAAAACAAAAAAATACGTTCTATTATACAGAGTATAGACAATAAAATTATGAAGGTTTTTTGTGGCCTATATCCTGTAATTTTCACTGTTAGATGGCCTGATAAATGGAACCTGGTCTTACATGAATGTTAGATCTAAAATGCTATCATTACGAAGATGTTCATTATATCGTTGACAATATTGATGTCTTTAGTAGTTTTTCCTTTACAATCGTACATAGTATTAACCTTTGAATCGTCCAATAATGCTATCTCTCTGTTGGTAAACGCTTTTTATGCTATAACAACATCGGGATAATTTTCACAAAATTGTTGCATGCGTTATAGAAATGTATAAGTCCATTGTTCATCTCCATGATGACTACCACTGCGGTAATGGGCTTCATTTCATTTAATATAAATATTTAAAAACGTACCTGCACAATAAGATAACGAATTGCACGGGAGGTTGACAAATAATGGTTATAGCCACGTTCATCACGTCAAATCCCCAATAATCTATGGCGCGAAATTTAAACTATCGTTCAACTTCTAAAATTATTCCGTACAGTACCTACATGTGCGAAATCACATATTCGTATGATATGATATGATTATGTACATGCATGTAAACCCACATGGTTTACAAATACTAAAATGACGACCATTGTCGGATTTGTCCAAAGCTCAGGGAACTATGGAATCTTTATAAAAGAAATGTTTTCTAGAAACTCCTAAAACATGGTGCAGTAAAATGGTATTCGAAAGAATTCTGTAAAAATGTGAAATGTGCAAATTAAAATGTTATACATAACCTGTAACCGACAACGTTACTTGAGCGTAGATTTTCGACCGTTTGCTGCGTTGAAGCCTCCTGGGTGCTGTTGTCAGGTGACGTTTCGCTGATCACGCTGTCAGCTTCTTCAGAAGATTTCTCAAAATTCATGTTGTAGTCTTCTGCTCCTCGCTGATTTGTAACTATTTCAGTGTGATGTACTGTATCCGCTTTAGTGATGTGGTTCCGAAATAATCTCGTAAAGTTATTCGCACAGTGTTACTTGTATTGATTCTTCAAAATTTTCAGCAAGTCTCGTATTAATGATGATAGTCTGAGGTTGTAGCCAAGACTTTAACGATATCGTAATTTATGTGATGGTCCCAATCTTGACACATATGTACGTACTTGCATTTAAGTACGTATATGTACGTATATATGCACTTCTTCGTGACTGTAAGGAGCCGTGGGATAATGTTCTTTTTTAAAAGTTTCTTCAATCTGTCAGTTACTCCGGCGATGTACGGTTAGTATCCATGGTTAGGTTTCTGTTGATCTAACTTCTGGTTTTCCTATTTCTTCCGTTTTTAAGATATCCCTGTAGTTTTTCTGCAGTCCTTTTGTAAAGCGTTGTGTGCCGTCTTGAATCTTGGATGCTCTGTGTTGCTTAGCGCTAATCTTTTCAATTCTTCTGCTCCTTTTATAGTAACATGTTTTTAAGAGATCGCTTTTGTTGCGGATAATGATGACACATGGTGTGTGACACATGGTTTGTGGAGATTAATTGCCATGCGTTTTCTTACGATATACGGTTTGGCTTATGTCATTACTGTCGTCGTATTTCACTAATACGTCCAGAAAGGGTACGTTGTCCTCATTCCCAAGCTTCACCATGAAGTTAATGGTCGTATGTTATCTGTTCACATATTGCAAAACGACATCTAATGTTTCTCATCCATGTGATTATATAAAGAAAGCGTCAACCACATATGTACCTATACCAACATTCTGGTTTGGGGTTACTGAATTAAATGGTTTTTTGCTCAAAAGGAAGGAAGGAGCATCCAGAGCAGAATTAAAGAACATTTTCTTCAAGATTGAGGTTATCGCAAAAATTGCGACAACATTGAAGTCCTAGTTACAATCACAGAAATAAATCATTGTAGAATAAGAGTAACTTCTATTGAGAAGATGAATAAACAGCAATCAACACCTGGCGACTAACACTATCGAAGAGCAAAAGACTACAAAAATCGGTCTTTTGAAACTTTCTGAAACAATTGATAGCATTATTAGCGAAAGGTTAAGTAAAAACTTATTTATACGACCACACCAGGAAAAATTTAACTCAGTTCCTAGAACATTATCGATCGCCTATGTAAATACTGATAAAAAATATTATTGAAACGATAATTGCTTCAACAAAAAATAAATCGAAAACACAATTATAGAGAACGTACGGTAGACCTCCCAATTTCGTAAACTAATATAATGCAAACAGTACACACATTTTTTTAAATTACTAAACCGCATTTAACGCTCGGAAATACATTTATTTCTTGTTACTTCTCTTCCGCCTAATTAATCTAGACAAAATGCCAACTCCATTTTCCGCACCAATTATTACGCTATTTCCTGGAATAGTTGTATTTCCCCTCGGCACAATATTGAATACTGAAATGTTTCTTAGATCAATAGCATTTAGTGTATTGAAAACTGTTTTCGTTTCCGGTTAAGTAACCGTTGAGTGTCTGTAACTTATAAAGAATTGCAACTATAAATTCAAGTTTGTTCTCCTTATAATGTCTTATTTCTGAAGAGAATAACGCTGACTATAATCAAAGACAAAATAGATATCAGTTATCCGGCAGTATTTCTTTCAAGAACCTCCTTTTTTATTTCATGTCGTGAATAATACGCTGTATTAAAGGATTCACCACATTTTGTTCTTACCGGATATCTTGGACGTTTTAAGTTTATGATATGTATTACCTGTCATGTATTATCTTAAAGAGCAGTATACAAAGGATTATATTGTTGCGTTAAACATTTATTTTTCTGTCGTTTCATGTTTATAAAGAATCAGATATGCGTTTCAAAAAAAAACTGCATTATTTAAATTGTAGTGGAAAAAATATTGTCGTTGTAATAGACATGAATGATCCCAAGTGTTAGTATTTAAATATTTGTATCTCTGGGATAAATTTTTTGAAATCGTCAAATCCACTAACGGATAGATATCTACACACAACTGTTTGAAGTACATATGTAGGTATCTATGATTGTTTCTAGCAATGAATATAAAATATGGTGATGCGGTTTTATCAGTTCTAGCGAGGAAAGAAAATAGAGCTGTATTGATCAATAGTTTGGTGATTCGATAAATAACCATGAAAAGATTTGGAAAAAGTGCTGATTCAATTTTGATTATGCAGAAGGCCAAAATGCTAATGCTAATACTGAGTTGCGTTATCAAGAACTGTATACTATTAGTAACGTACAAGTGTGTAACATTAACAGGTTTAATTTAAAGTTCAATATTTGGACGGTATTCTGCACATAAATTATAGATTATTTACCACATTCTTTGTCAGTCTATTAGCTTTTGAGTAATCGTATAGTTGATCGTTCAGAAAGTTAAGACAAGCGTAAACGTAGAAGATATTGGGGGTTGTAGTGTTATGTGTTGCAGGGCTACCTTTAGCATTATATTTTGTCTATTCATCCTTTACTTTCTATAGGCACTTATCGCTGAGTGTATTATCTTGTGTTTCTGTAGAATTATGTTATTATTGGTTTAATGTATTACTTATTATTGTTGTTCATAGGGGATGATATCTGTACTGCGACCCTATATCGTTTTACATTTCCTGAAGTGTTTTATCTTAACATTCTGGTGCTGGTTCACATGCTAATTTTAGCCCTATAAAAAGTATGTTTAAAGTATTTCTTGTTAATCTAACGGCTTTCTGGTTTACTAAAGTTCCCTAAAGCTCGGACAAGTTCCACTGTATTTTCCACTACCACCTCTTAAGCGGCCCACACACTGCGTTTTTGTTCGACAGTTTTGTTCGACGAACAAGTCTGTTCGAACAAAAAGGATGCAAAACCGAAGTGTGTGAGTCGAAACCCGTCTTTGATGTTGGCGTACAAAGCTACTGAAAATAAAACATGTTCGTCGAACAAACCAGTCGAACAAATCTGAAGTGTGTGGGGTAAATAGTTTTAAAAGACGACGATTTTTTGCAGTGGTGTAGTACTATGTAGTATTATATATTCATATTTATTTAAGTCGTGTTATTATAACTGTTAAATCTGTACCATTTCAAGTTTAGTTAATCTACGTAATTTCAACATCTGTACACCAACTTATTGTGTTCAAATAATGTAACTTAAAACATACAAATATTTTACAATTTCCTCTTACAATATTCTCTTTTGATTTTATGGCTAATGCCGCCGCCACTGCACACACATATATTGTCTTCATATTATTAAACTGCTGAACAAAACTGTAATCTGTGGGCAACTCACTTTCGTCGTTTTTGTTTGAACAGACTTGTTCGTCGAAAAAACTGTCGAACAAAAACGCAGTGTGTGGGCCCCTTTACAGTACCCTCAGTGAGTCCTAAAATGATCTGTTGTGATCCGAGTGGAGCTAGACGTGGTTTACTATCTGTCACTATCAAGATTCTTTTGTCTCTGATTCTTTTCCAATAGCAAATGGGCTATCTCAGTTATAAAGTATTGTTTATGTCTATCCGCCGCCCATACCTCACAGCTAGATCTGTCTGTATATGTACACCATAAGATCCTTCAGCTTTACCTTACAGCCCTACTGCTGCTGCCATACTAAGAGTAACAACTTCAAACGATAATGATGTATCTTTCGGGTGTTGCCCTGGTCGAAGTTTGTACCGAAATATACATCTTTATGGAACAGTGGCCGTGAAAGCCTGCATTAGATTACTTCAAATGATTTGGTGAAACAAAGAGTCTCTATCTATCCGTCACCATCTATTGGGAAGCTAAGTTTAAGAATTGAACAGCTTCATTTTCAATTCAGTTCTAACTCTTGCTTTACCTTTAATCTGCATCCTGAATTCAATGTTTTTATTTCTACTAAGAGATGCAAAGATGGCAGATCTAAGAATATCTTCTCAGAAACTCTTGGAATTGTGCTTGTCATCCTTGTTTTATCTAAGGAGACCTGTCTTTAGACCCTGTTAATATGCACTTTGTCTTTATGTACGTAGCCACCACAAGATATATCCAATGAATTTATAATCCTGTGATAGCTTTATTGACTATGTTAGTCAAGAGTAATTACCAAAAACTTCACATTCCACGCTAGGCAGGTGTATATAATTAACCCTGTATAGGACATTTCCTTTTATGTCGAAATCCGAGGATTCGTTGAAAGAACTATTGTCACGAAATGACTGATCATTTAAATATGTGCAATCCTTCTACATCTTGTGTAGCTTTTTATAATGAATAATGTGCCTTACATATAGTACATTTAGCGAGAATCCATAAAAACAAATGATTAATGGAAACTTTATAGACATGTTATTTTCAATTGGTTGTTTTTATTGTGCGAAATATAAAGTGTACTGTTATATGAGTAAAAAATACGATAGAACACTAGGTATAAAGGAAGACATTTTCATAGTAGCCGCACTGACTAGTGTCTAACATTCTAATGAATATGTAATGTTTTGTTTTGGGATTTTTACCCTATATGTTCGCTGTCAAATTACTTCCCGGTATTACGCATTACTGATGCTGATTATAGGTAACATAAAAGAAAACAAAAAAAAACAGTTTGTCATAATATATTTTACCGCGCCAGTCTAAGCAGTTCAATCAGAAATTTATAAGAAAATATAGAGTCCGAGAGAGTGCTCGTGGATACGGTTTACGGGGTTCCGCTTCCATCAATCTTTGTTCCAGAACAAAACTGTTATGATACCGTTGGCGTAAAAGTGATAAATGTACAATAGGTAGGCAATGATATATAGACCGTTCTACGATTTGTGGCATTAAATAGATATTATTTATTTCTCAGTTTTTTCTTTTTTATTATATTAAATATACAATATATTATATTGCAAGACATTTGTGCGGAAGGGAATCAGATAAATGCTAATAACTAATGTAAAAGTATACTTAAAATTCAAAAAATAAAATCATGAATTAGATATAGTCGTATTACAAGCTGTGCGGTTTAAACTAAAGAAATTATGTTATTGTGCTATGCTACATAAATTCCATAGCCATGCTTTTTATATAGTTAGGTATGTTTATGATTAAAAATTGTCGATTGTCATATCAAAGCATGGCTTGGGAGTAAAGCTGTTGCAACTATGATACAGTAACTAAAATTGTTCAAGGTAATATTAGTGTCTATCACTCGTGGCAATCCAATTAAAGCGGAATGCATAAATCGATAGTTTCTGCAGTAGTGACAATATATATAGTAAATATCAAAAGGTCGCTGTTTCCCCCATTGCGCTCCTAACTTTAAATTATTTTGGGGGCATATACTTCCGATATATTCGGATGTAATAATTATACTATTATAGTTATTCGTTGAATATAGCTGTTTTAAGTATAGATATGTATGTATGCACTTCGTTATGTACCAGTTGGTCAACTAAAAATGTCGACATTCTTAGTTGGCCACCCGGTACAATAGATATTTATAATTTGTAGACAACTCTGCTCAATCTTCGGAAATTGGAGACATCTTATTTGATTTATAGGTCGACAAGAGCTAAAGATCTTTATTACTGATCATGAATTTAGCTCTGATATCATTCTAATAGTTCTTGTGATGCTGTCTTAAAATTCCATTTATCAGATAATGTACAGTGGACAGCAGCATAATCGATACCGTTACGGAATTTCCTAAACCTTAATAAGAAGAGTTACATTGTGTGGCCTTCAGTTAGGATTTATAGTAGATATTATTATTAGTAGATAAGGTCGACGTTAGCTTGCGGTGGTGTCGATTTAAAAGCTGGCCACTGTACATCTTCTACTTGCTGAAGTTTTTCAATGAACACATACATAATCGCTTCTTGATTATAACTATAAATCATTTCATACAAGTGTGAATGATATAGCTTCAGTAAGACATTTCAAACTAATACGGTTTAAATCGTTTTCACTTTATGTAACATAAACCCTCCAACTTCTTTTACGGCCTGTGATTCATTTGGGTTGCTTAGAATTAGAACTAGGAAAGCTTTTAGAGAAAGCTTCAAGTTTCTTATGAAAATATCATCTTACAAACATAATGTATGTTGCCGATATAACACAAGTTTATCATTAGGGTTATACGTTCCCTGTTTCTAATAATCACATCAAACAACTCCTTTTGTATTCTATAATAAATACGTAATAATTATGTTATAATTTATGACATCTTAGTGTTGATCTTTTGTTCTGCACGGTTACTTCATTACAAAATAAACAACTTATATGTGTAACTTGAACGAAGCGTAAGCGAAAACAACTGGATGAAATCGATAATGTTAGTATTCGATGAATCGTAACCGAAAACAAAAACAAAAGTATGGTATCGGCGCTTTTTATGATAAGCTTATATAGGTAAAGCTATTGCGTGTTACAAACGAAGAATAAGTATTGATTTTGTACCTAATGTCTATATAATTTCGGTTTTTGTAGTTATAGTCGTGTAAAATATGTTTTGTATTTTTTTCTTTGAAGAAAAGAATGAAGAAGATAGGTATCCTTGTAAACGCAAAACTAATGAGAAAAATTATATTTATTCATGTGATAAGTGACGAAAGTATTTTCCACCTGAAAAAATTCTCAAAATGGTTTATATCAGGATGCTTCAAAATAGTTAAACCATGATTTTTAGTTTCTTGTAATTATTCTTACTATTTCATCATTAATATTCCTTGTTCAGAACAAAAAAGATGGTTTGTAACAATATTTTCACCAACTAAGTTACTTCGTCTGCAAACCATCATGCATGGAAAAATGAATCATATAGTGTATACAGAGAAAATGAGCGTTTGCACCGGTTTCTTCACAAAGATAATATGTTAGAGTCAATTTTTGTGTATTGTCCCCTAGACTGTGAGACGTACACATTTACATCTCTCCAATAAAAGCAACTTATAGTGCATTCAGAATTATAAGAAACTAGCTTTTAATATGTTTGCAACCGTTCTTGCACTCTCGGAAGCAATAATGGCCGTTTGCACCGCATTGTTTAAGTGCAGCTTACCATTAATACCTTAATGATAAAGCTGTGCTTAAACAATGCGGTGCAAATGGTCATAATTCTCTTATTTAAAACGGGTCGATAGCCGCATTGGTTAGGCGTCTGACTATTGTTGTGGCAGGGCGATAGGAGCCGGGTTTCGATTTTCTGGAGGGACGGTGGACTTACCATTATAAAAGGCGATATGATGCTGTCACAAAGCCATTTGAACACAATTTACACACACAAAACTACACCGCGAGAATTGCAGTGATAGCCATACAAGTAATCCAGCTTATGGAGTCACTGCAACTAAGCACCCACCACACGTAAAGAAAATTATTTTTGGGTGGATCCGATACACCTAACCGTATTGATCAATTTTCCATGCCTACTTCAATGCTTGTAACTTTGTTCATAATTAACTTATTAGGGAAATACTCCACATTTAAGCTGTTTTTGTCGTTAATGATCGATTTGTGGCAAAGTAATCGTTTTTCATCTTCTACTTGTAAAACAGGCGATTTGTTTAACCAGTATGAATACTTTAATATACAATTTAAAGACATTTAATACAGACGCTATACAAACAACATCTACATATATAAAATAATAATAACAAATTTGTATCTGTATGATAGTGAATGATCGAATTGATAGCGCATTGCTCTAAGTAATTTTTATGGAAAATTGCATTCTGTAACAAAGTTATTGTGTGATATTGTATTGAACTCTTGTATCTTGCGTTAATTTCACTATACAACTTTCAATGATCTGTTTGAAATATTTCCGTGTGATGATGCCCAGTCATCATTACGATATGTGACAAGAATTGTTAGTGAACGTTTTCAAATCGCAAGCACATGCACTTTTGTTACAATTCTAATATTACTAGCAATTGCGAAAACTCATGACATTATTTTTTCTTTCAGGAACTGTTACAGTAATCATATATTTTTTTTTAATGTGGTGCGTGCTTAGTTGCAGTGACTCCGTAAACTGTATCGCTTGTCTGGCTATCACTGCAACTCTCGCGGTGTAGTTTTTGTGTGTGTATGTTGTGTTCAATTGGCTTTGTGACAGCATCATATCGCCTTTTATGATGCCGCGCTGTTAATCACTTTGCTCCCAACAGCGAATAGAAAGTCGATCCGGGATTAAACTCTCTGAAAAAATGTCACCGTCCCTCCAGAGAATTGAACCCCGGCGCCTATCGTCCTCTCACAACAACAGTCAGTCGCCTAACCACTGCGGCTATCGACCCGTTATCCTATATTTTCATATATACGGACATATGTTTCCTTACACCGACAAATAACTGATTTCTTCATATAACAATTTTAGGAACTCTTATAATCTGTGCTTCGTAAGATCACGTAATATAATATTAACCAAACCCTAAAAGCTATATTGTCTTTACTTTGTTGTTAAAACCATGCTAATAAAATAGGTATGTTAAAGAAAGCTTGTAACGTAAAGTACTTTAATGTGTCTACATTTTTATGTATATACCTACATATATCGGTTGATTTCAGAGATAATAAATAACGGCGAGAAGGGGCAAGGGGTAGGTACGAAAATTCGCTAAGAAATGGGGACGCGTACGAGTCTGTCTATCACAGTCTAGTCTCGTCTAGTCTACAGCGCTATGATAGACTCACGCGACCCCAGTTCTTAGCGAATTTTCGTACCTACGCTTTGCCCCTTCGCGCCGTTATTTATCCTATCTCTGAAATCAACCGCTATAGTAAGGCGTTTCGTGAAATTATATATATATATTGTATAATATTACTCAAAAGGAAATAACCATTTGGTACTAGTTTGTAGTTTAAATTATGCGAATAAAGTATTTTGAAGAAACCGTGTAATGCAATGTACGTGAATATACATAGATATGTCAATGCGTTTGTGAAGGAAAAGAACATCTCAGCATATTGACTATATCAATTATAGAGTAGAGAATTTTCTAGTTCGACTTTCTCGAAATTCAAATGCCATTTTTCATATCCTCTATGTAACTCAACTGAAGTACAAGTTACTATATATTATACATTTAGTTAGCGGATATCTGTCATCATGTAAAAATTACAAAAAATCAACTTTTCAATGAGATTATTATTTATTATTAATTTGTTAAGGCAAAGTGGAAAAAATAGTTTCAAAATCTGACTTTGTAATGCCTTTATTCACTAGAAAACTAAACTTGAACTCGTGTGACAAAATAGTGCCCTATGGAATCTATTCTTTAATATACTATTTCATTATTTTATTTAGCACAAACTTCATTAGAGCAACGTGTGTGGGTAGGACAGTAGCAAGAATAAAGTGCCGACTGCATAGCGACCTGTAAGTGCCGTTTCACCTCTAATGTAAAGATAGTAGCACGATTTTTGCATCTTCCGTGTTTAGTTCTGCTAAAATGCGTTCCGTTTTGTTGCTCTTTACTTTGTACGTCTTAATAACATATACAATGTTATCCAATTACATTCACACTGTGTGGAATGTGGATATTACTAAAAATAAACCCCATACACAGTCTAGGAAATAGTTTTAAAGGTAAGTTAATAAATCAAAATATTTTTCACAGAATATCTAATTAATATCGCGAATAATTACATATTGAATCACCTTCAATACGAACATTGAAATAACTTTACATATGTGAATTGTACGCAGATTGAAATATGTTTATATGTATATGTACTTTATATAACAGAGTGTGTACTAGTGACGTTTCTGTAAAAATAAAATTATTGAAAAATTTTATAAGAATAAATGGGTAAATTACATTTCTACAACTTAAAATTATTTAATAGAAAAAACTTTGCGAGAAATGTCACATTATAAAACGTAATTAAAATTTTAAAGTAAGTAAGATCTACTTACTTGAAACACCTTCTAATCACTAGAACTGTAAACATGAAGTAGTAGAGAAACTCTAAGAAACCTACCTAAATAAGCATAGTAGGCAATGTGCTGTTTCTTCACTGTATACTGAATTATATGCCTACACTATGTACCTATTATTGCTAAATTTGTAACTCCTAAATAATATTAAACGCATATAAAAGAATTGGTGGAGGCGCCGGTTAAAACTTTCTTCATAGATACATATATTAATTAAAAAAAAACATACTATTTATGGGAGACACAATCAAGAAGATACAAATAAGATACAAAACTAACACAGTAACAACAGTATCCATGATATAGTAGGAAATTGCGCACAAGCGAAGAGGAAACGCTTTTGTAGCAGATTTGGTTGTGATAATTAATAATCACGACAATTAGTTAGAGTCATTATTTCCAAACGTATGTAAGGGTGTACATTTCGGTAGAATAAAAAATTCGTGGAGGATGTTTGTTCGCATTACTCTATAAGGAGCAGAAACAATTATGAGGAATTACAAAGTGAAGCAGGGACTCAATAGCTTCCTGTAAAATGCGAGACTAACAAGTGAAATTATCTCGAGATTGTAAGACATAAAATACTTTTTTTATAAATTGAAACAAATTATTAATACCTTCGTTTTTTATACGTATTTTATATACATACATGATGATGCAAACGAGATAGAGATTATCTTAATTAAACGGCGAGTAGTTTCGAAAAACCATTTTGGGATTTGATTGAATGATTACATCAGTTATGTTCTAAAGAGACTTTCTCTATACAGGCTGATCGTAGCAGTTGGTGACGAACCAAACTTGTTTTTTAGGTGAGGTACTTGATATTGTAATTGTAATTATAGTTGGGTCAAAAACGCATAGCGGAAAAAGCGGAAACATTAAAGTTAAAAAATCACTTCAATATCGACAATTTTTTAATAAGATTTGGAATGGTCCAAACTTTACTGACAATGAGGTATTTTTCGAAAAGACAATGCACTCTAATTCCCCAGAAGATTCACACTGGATAATTGAAATAAACGGTCGATAAACGTATGGGAGTATTTGACTCGCATGTTATGGGTGCATTTTTTGAAAAATGGTTCACTAGTTTATTTAAACCTTTTTAGAGATGAGTGGCGAGTGCTTCTATAAAACCTGAATTTGGCAGAGAACAATTTTGCATACAACGCAATGAAGCTCCACCACATTATCACAGAAATGTAAGAACTTATCTGTAAGTACTAACTGGAAAACAAATCGCTGGATCGAACCTGATGGACCAGTTGCGAGCCCAACGGTTACATGAAGGCAACGATGAGGCGCAGTTTGTATATTTCGGAACGTACTTTACAAAAAGTTAAAATTTCATATACGTATCAGCTTGAAATTTGTCTTCATTTAAACGGCTGTTGTAGTGTCCAGTAATATATTTTTTTGACATTAAATTGGTGTAAAATTCATACATTTACTTATTACATGTGGCATTGTACGGTGTACATTAAATATCTAAATGTAACAAACTATAAAAACACTTATGGGAAATTTGCTTGAAAAGCTTCCAACAGAATGGTACGATGTATCGTATTTTTAGAAAATCGATAAAGTTTTTAACACACAAAGAAAACAATGTACAGGATGTTTCACTTAAAAAACTAAGCCCTAAATAGATTTACAAAACTCGATCGATATATGTATAATAACAAATAACAAGTTGAGCGTAGGCCATTATTTTGGTAAGGTTTGAGGTACAGATATAACACATAACTATTTCCTATTTTTTGCATATACAATCCGCACAGTAACCCTCAGTAATTGCTTTTACTAATTTCTCTGTAGTTATTCGTTTTTAAATTCATATTTCTGTTGTAAAAATAGAATTTAATATTAATTTTGGGGAATAGCTCGTTAAAATCGAAATAGAATCTAGTAAAATGTATTATCCAATTTGTTTTACTAATAATAGAAAAACTAATTCCGATGCTTGTACTTTTAAACACAATAATACGTTTTTAAGCTTTTATTATAAATTAAATAAAAAGTAATGGTTTGGGTTAAAAAAGGTACCTACGTATTTCAAATGCTAATTAATGGTTGATCATGTCCTCAACATATAGAAACTTCAGTGTAAATTCAGGAATCTAACACACGATTCTAGACAAAAAAATCAAGTGCAAGATCAAAGTTTGCCTGGAATTATACTTGACGAAGAAAGGCTTGTCATGTCAGTTATTGCTATTCGCAAAAAGTCTATCGTTAAATATGCTACTGAATTTAACCGAACGAAACATTTACAAATGTTTATAATGCAACTAAAATAAATTTTAGTCATTCTTTCAAAAATACATGTGCTGTTTTGTTTTTTATTCAAATTAATAATTTTTTAAAAATCGATTGAGTAAAACCGGTTTAACCCTAAAGGGCATTTATTCGACACATATTGGCTAAATGGTATGGTAACATGGCGTTTGACTGTCGTAAATGCATAATGCGTCCAGCAATTACATATACATATAGGTACATTCTTATTAAATAACAATTATTGTATCGCACCAAAACAATTGATGGGTAGACGTATTCTTATATATTAAAGAAGTAAGTAATCCTTTTATAAGTTGCAGCCTTTATTAAAGTTAATCTAGGCAAGCCCTTTCATATTATTACTGATATTCTAATTGAAATAAGTGAGGTATCATTTTACTATATCTGAGCTTCATTTTCATCAATCTATAAAAGCTAATACAGTTATATTATCGAATATATCAAAGTTATTACATATCTCCACATTATTGCTTTACTAGCTACAACTAATTTAAACGAAACGGTAGAAGATATCCCTAACATATTACCCTTGAATGTCTAGACGTCTCTGAAGGTTTCTAGCACGAAATTTGCACCGAATGTATGTGTATGTGTATAATATATATATTACGTAATATGTAACTGGAATGCGGAGTAAAGGTAAACATATCGTTTCAGTACATTGTTATATATCTACTCCGAGATGGAATTGAAAGTATTCCCTTCATGTATATGATATGAAATATATATTCAAATTAAAACGCCATATTTACATGGGCTGCTTCCACATTCGTATGTATGAGTATATTAAGATATTTCATTTCCATCCATTTAAGGCAGATAAAGCTCTGAATTTCAAAGAAAAAGTGCATTAAATATTCAGATTGGTGTACGAACAGTGGAGAGGCGAGATGCATACGGAGTTTTATCTTCAATGTTATTTTGTAATAGATGCATACATGGAATGTTTTCAATGTTGTAGGTATACATTGCTTCAAAATTAATGTATACAATGGGAATATACTTTTACATGCAAATTACTGTACTGTATACGCCGGCACATTATGTTTAAATGTGCATAGACATGAAGATACATATTACTTTTGAAAGAGCACGCTACTGAAATACTTTGAATCGATTGATAAATAAATTTAATTACATATTTCGTTTAGTCCAGTGGTAGGCCCTTATTATTACTAGTTTATAAGAGTGCTAGGAAATAAGTAAGGCGTGCCTGTTTGTTTACAACATATTCCTGATTTTAAATAATTTATAACTGAATATGGTGAGAAATCCTAACTCAAGATCAGCGAACGTTGTCATATTATTTGTATAATGCTTTTAATGACAAGTAATTCGTTGGTCATATATTTTTCGATTTGACAAAGGCCTTTGCCACTGTTGACCATCAAACCTTATTGAAGAATATGTCAGCAAATCGTATCCCAGAGGTGTCAAACAGCCTCATAAACTCTTTTTCTGCCGAATCGCCGAGAGTATGTTGTATGGAAGAGGCAAAGAACAGTATCAGAAACGGTATTCGCAGCGCTTGCTGTTTCTTCCAACACTGTTTTCACTATACGTGAAAGATTTATGTTAGCTGATGAATCCCCGAATATTTTTGCAATACGCTGATGACATCAGGATGGTTATATCTGCCCCAAGTATTGAGGAATCGTCGCTTATGTTAAGGGAAATAGTGGAGAAGATGGGACGCTGGCGTGAGGAATGAGGTTTCACATTAAATAGACAAAAAACTAACTTCACTTTTGGATCTGGATTCTGCGCCACAGCACTCTTGTCCCACCGGTGATACAAATAGGCTGTATCACTCGTGGGACAATTACTACAAACACGGCGTGTAGTCAGATTTTTTGAGAAATCTGTGGATCAATGTTTCAGATATGAGAACCGCTATCAACAACCGGGAGGCAGTCTTCACTCGGCGTTACATGGTGCCCGACAATTTAAAAAAGGATGTAAACACTGGATCAAGTACCTATTCATGATACAGAAGAACTTTATTCACTGTGTAGCCCATGGTCCTGGGACTACATCCTGTAGACACTATTTTAAACGAGTTAGTATCGTTTCGCCGATCTTTCGGTACATTCTTGGAGTTTTAATCAAATTACATTAAGGCTCCCGTTATTCTGGCGCAATTTAAAAAATATCTTAGACGTTATCTACAAGAAAATGTTTTTTTTTAATATTATGGCTGAGTACCTCTCTAATTGACATATTGCTGTTCACTGTAATATCATTAGTGTGTTATCTTATGCTGCTAACGAGATCTATATACATATAAATATACCTATACTCATCTGTGGAACTAATAAAAAAACTAATAAATTAATAAACATTATTATTAGTGTTGAGTGAGTTCTTACTATTTACCCTTGCAATTTATGTAGTTACACATTATATTATGACAGAATTTTCGTATAATAATCTTTATGAATACGTCCTTATGAACCCTCCATATTCGAATGAGATTATAAGGGTTTGACTACATTTCTTTTGTAAAGAACGAGTATTATTTTGTAACTGATATCTATGGATCCATATATATAATGTAATATATAATATATTCCTATTTAGCTCTTTTTATATTATAATCTCGGATTGGAACCAATACTATATTTACCATTTTGGCGATTACTAATTTATTAGTGACATATTCAAATTATTTTTATAGTGATGACATACATAGATAAGTATAAAATGTTTGTGCACGAAGTGCAGCCGTCTTGTATTCATTGAATGGGTACTAGTAATATGTTGTTGAAAACGCCGAGAAATGCCACAATATAAAAACCAAAAAATGCCTGTAATATTTTTCCAACAATATGGTATATTGTTGGAAATCACCCTGCAAACGAATGCAATAAAAATAGATCAAGCATTAGAATAATACGTTGTTTACATGTTCTCTTTACCTACATGTCTTGCTTTGCTACTACCGCTGTGATTATGCTAAAAACTTTACTGTCATGTGAAATCTGATTTTTGAAAAGTTGAAAAAATCTTTGGGAAAAGGAAGGTTACAAGGCATCAAATCAAAAGCGGACATATTGTGTTTTGTGTATATAACCTGGTTGAGTGAAGAATTCAGTCATCGCAGCCTTACGTCTTTCATTACATGTCCTCTTTTATCTGCCTGTGTGGTGTCTACCTACGAACTTTTTTTTTGACCATGGATAACTCCGACTGATGTTTGTCATACATATTATTCTGTATTTTATTTAAGTTATGACACTTTTCCACTTCCTGGCAGTATCCTGGTTATAAGTAATAGGTATTCAAATTGTCATCAAAAATATTGTTCATGGTAGTTCTAATTTTAACTTTCAGTTCGTCAGTATTGGCTGATTTAGTTTTGTAAATCTAGTGTATTAGGATCCGGAGACCTCAATGACCATTTCATGGATCCACGTTTGCCAATTAACCGATTTGGAAACATATGCTCAAGATATCGTGTAACACCTGCTGAATAATGTGAAGAAGTACCATCCTGTTGAAACTATACAGGGTGTAAATGAAATACGAATAAATAATAGTAGGGTAGTAGCGGCATGACATATAAAGCACAAATCCAGCGAAAGCAAAATTTTTATTAAGAAATAAAAAAACAAAAAATAAGGGCCGAGTATTATTTAGTACGGGTCTGATGCAAATTAATACGATGTCTGTTAATTTTTGTGATGTATAGCGCTGCATTTTCATAGACACACAATCCGTCCAACAACCCACGCATAACTGAATAACTAACAGCTGAATGCAAGAGATATACAAGGCGCGATCGGGATACCATTTACAGAACGTACAGAGCCGACGCTAGCTCACGACATTAACAAAAAAAAATTTCTCGTTAATGGTGATAGATAGACTCCCTATGCATTAGACTTTTTCGATCGTAAATTATTACAGCTATTACATATTACTTTATTTACTCGTATTTCGCTTACAGCCTGTATACTTTCTTCAAAATATCAAGGCCTGTTTCTGTCGAAAGGATCGCACTAAATTTGGAATGAGAACAATAGGTTGGTCCGTTTACATTTCCCTCGAAAAATATATGATCTAATAACTCAAACAAGTCTCACAATTCCTGTAAAAACATTCGTTTCTTGTGGATGTTGTATATGATGATCTAGCATCCATTTTGAATTCTCTTTTTCCCAGAATCTATAAATTTGTTGGTTAATTTTGCTGTTTCATATAAAGGTGCATCTATCCGAAAAAAATATATTTTATTTTTTACTAGTGATCATTTTGTCACTAAATTCAATTTTTCAATCTGGATCTGCATAGTAAGATAATTCCTGTGTTAGATGTATTTTATATGGATGCTACTTTTGTTGTTTTAATACTGTATATACAGCCATAACCAAACAGGCAAACTCTGCTGGTGGATTATCTTCCATCACTAATAAAACATTTAATTTGATATTTTCATTAGCAGCTGGACGACCTGTCTTAGCTAAATCCTCTACAGTTCCATACTGACTGAACTTTCTTTCAATTTAGTTACACTTGATTGATTTATATACCGTTATGTAAATTTATGATAGACAGAGAACACATACGTCTGCTGGAATCCGTATCTATTATATTTCCAACCATCGTTTGCAATAATTATTAGAACTGGCATTAATGCAACATAAGTGATAGCCAAAAATTAACCAACTGGTTATGTTTCGAAAAGATATTTAAATTACTTTAAATGACTCTGACATTTCCGAATTCAACCTTTCCCATACAATCCAGGAAATTAGAAACAAATATATAGGATGTTCTATATAAAATATCGATGACGCCATGCGCCATACCAATGAGTACTAGTGATATCACAAATAAAATACAGAATAATATGTACAATTGAAAACCAAAATCGATCGAAATGTTCAAGTTTTTATGGTTTGAGAAATAACGAATTCTGCACATTATACATACCATATACATACATTATATTATTGTATTGAACGCTATTAAAAAGCAAAAATATATAAAAAACTAAATTAAGAAATATTTTAAAGAAACGAACCAATAATTTAGATTTTAATTAGTTCAGTATATTTACGAAATTTCACCTAAATCCAATAAGCGATTCTTTCGATTCTTATTATTTAATTTATTTAGTTTCGTATCTGTGTTCTTAAGTAGGTACTTATTGCGAATTCGAAACTTTGCTTCGCTAGTCTTTTTCTTCTAACATTTTGGTTGCTTCATTCGTTTAATTTAGTTTAATTGAACCTTTGCGCTCCTTGTTTCCGTTCCTTTTATTTTTAGTATCGTTTTCCGTCTCTTTTTCATAGGTTGACCAGTTGCGAGTAATCTTTGTTCAGTCTCTGTTTCGCTGTAATATGTTGGCCTTTTCTCGCCCGATTTTTTTTTTTTTGTTATTCAGCTTTTCGTGAATGAAGATTTTGGTTTCCAAGCAGGTCGGAAATAGATTTGGTAGTAGAAAGAAGCGAATAACTTCTACTATATTTTCATACGTAAGTGTTCAATGAATAGCTAATCTAACTCCATAAACAAATTCAAACGGGGCATCTCAATTAATCTAATTGGAATTGGTTGTGAGATTAGTAACTATCATAATATACTGCAGATACACAAACTAAGAAATTTTCTCAAATTGTTGAAGCGGGGCAGCTATACATTGCTATTTATCGTCTTCCTTATAACTCCCATAGGGAAATCGTACTAGCTACATTTTATAGGAGGCCCATGAACAAATCTCTGCTTCGTCTTCCAACAGGTGCTAAGTTATATAATAAAAGAATATCGAAAGCGCTACAGCGAAGTGGTTTATCGAACGGAAAAGATTAATGTTGAAGGAAGAAAATTAAAGTAGTCGCTAGGGTTACAAGGTATATTCTCGGTGTTATGGATTTATTTATAACATATAGGGAGGATTTTGCATTATTTCGAGTAGATGTTCCGAAAGATTACTGCAACTGGTGTTTCTTAATTTAGGTAAATTCTTGATTAAGCTGTAATCATTTTTTACGTTTCGTAATAATAACTGTGTCGACTATAAATGTGTAAGCACTTGTTCTTCTATAGAATATACAATTTGCAATAGCTTTTGGACACCTCTTATAAAAATGTTAATATCACGTGGAACATATACATATATACCAAATATAACTTATTTCTAAATTCTATAGTAAGTATATTGTTCTCATTCAATTGGAAGACCGTATTCATGACCCTATTTGCTGCTTCCCGGAAATGATGTAAACCAACACATAATAGCAATCTCGTAATTGTTTCCACGTAAGTTCAATGGGAAACATTTTAGTGCTTAGACAATTGGAAAATCTTGTATGCTATGAAAGCGATGCGTACTTCAACATCCGTATCATCATCTTATAAAAGGAAATTCGCGACGCCATATTCACCAGCATAATGTTACATCCTTCCCTATTAAAGGAAATAGTATCAGAAACATGCATGAGACAATATCGTGTACTGAAGGTATGCAATTTGTATGTATGTACATATACCTAGTGTACCTAGTACCGATGATGATTATAGCAACACGTTTTTCTATGTTAATGACGTAAGAATACCTATGTATGTGGCTATTGTGATGGGCTTACACAATTTATTGCTTCTATAATCAAATTTACAGCATAATTATAACTTTATTTCCTTATATCTAAACGACTCTTTTCCTTAAAATTTAAGCAGCTTATACTTTCAGTGATAATAACAATAAATATGCTTTCATTTCACAAAATATATAATATGTCCATAGAAGAAACCAACGTATTACAACGTAATAGAGTAAATAGATTTAGATTACAGTTTCATTACACTTATTCACAATGTAACAGTATTTTACAACTCGCTTCGTTCTTCTTGGTTTTCTTCGTTCTTTTTTCTTCTTCTTTCTATTTCTTTGTCCACCTCCTTTCTTCTTGTCTTTCATGCTTCTCGTTTGTCCTTGTCCTACATCACCCTCCCATGCCTTTCAAGTTTGCCTTTCTCTTTTATCGATCTACTTTATCTTTCTTCTTTGTCTGTCTAATGTCTTTTGTAGCTCCTTTTTATTAATCTTCTGTTTTATAGTTCTTTGTCCTTTCTTGTCCTTCTTTTTCATTATTCTTTATTATCATTCTATGCTCTTCATCTTTTTGAAAAGCAAAGATGAAGCCCTTCGTTTTTCTTATTCCTTACTGTACATGATTTGGGAAGTACATTAGCTAAACATGACTCTACAGGCTATGTTATTATTACAGGATATGTTATAGGTTTAATAAACTTAAATCATTAAATGTTAGGCTGAATCATAATCTAACAACAAATCTTGTGTAGGTTCGAGGCTTACTCGATTTAATTGTCTTGTAAACTTTTGAAAAATATATATTATATATAAAATATATATCTTGTTAAGATAACTTACAAAGCTAAGTGTACGTTTCGGACACGCTGAACCATATTCGTCTTCATCCTTTTAAACCTAGAAACCCATTTTCTTTAGTTTCTCCTAAAATCGCTTATTTTTATCTGGTAACATTTTCAGCACATTTTTTATTATTTCTCAAAATTCTCAAAACTAATATGAGACAGGTAAAATTTAAAAACAAGAAATTCTTACATTTCAGGTATAATTGTTATATTATTATTGAGAGCACAATCTATGTTTTCAAATTTAAAGCGATGATAGTGTATCTGTTATAATAAACGTGGTCGCCCTAGTGTCCCGCGAACAACTGATAGTTTATTTTTGTTATTTTCAGTGGAAATCCTACAAGAATGTGTGTACTCTAATTCGTTCTTTTTAAAATCAGGTGCACCCAATATACAAACTATTCCTCTATTACGCTTTATTGTTTTCAGTTGAGGTGTTCTTTAAAGGTCATAGTGAGATATCTATTTACTAAATAAATAAAAAGTACCAACGGTATTTATAGCCGCAGCAATACAAGTGTATTGTGAGTAAGCAAGTCGAAATAAGTGAATAGTGTAGCCCCTACAAAACGTACAGTAGGCAATGTTAAAGGTTGGACAGTCCTGTCACAGTATAATAATACGAGAAATACCGAAGCTATTGATACCCTTGCAATAACTCTTCACTTTCGCTCAAGGCCGTACACATACAGGTAAAATCGTAACGACAAGAGTTTCTACATTGCAGGGTGATTTAAAACCCATTTAGCATGCAAATACGGTATAATATAATGCACACAAGGTCACTAATATTCATGTGACTATTTAAATATTTTAGATTCTCCTACAGTATCAATAGAGTTGACAAATATCGGCAACAGTAACACACATCTAATTGGTACAACTGGAAAACTGTAGCAGTTAGAGGAGAGTTCTCTTACAAAAGAACTTTAATTAAAATCATTCTTTCCGTATTTCATATTTGGGTCGTAGTCACGTTACAATAATAATATAAGATTATCATATGTATTGATGTATTCTATCATTATTGAATTATTATTAATGTTATATGTATTTAGTAAAAGTTATAATAGAAATTTATAGTGATATTGAAAGCAGATTTAAATACATGTATTGTCTTTTCTCATATATCACTACCGAATACGAAAGAGTTCTTTCTGTGTACGTAAAGAATTAATCAGAAATTATTACAAATTATATATTATATCAAGGAAGTTTAGTTGGAAACACACATTTTTGGTATTCCACAAATTGTGTTTTCAATTCCCAGGGGTATAACAATATAAAAAACCTTTTTTTAATGTCATCAGTGGTTAAGCAACTAAATTTTTGAATCTAATAAATTTAATAGTACCGTCAACCGGAGAAACATCTACATCTTCTTTTTATACGTGTTGGTTATATGAAGTATAAGAAAAAATCTTTCGAGTTAAATAGGTTTTTATATAATTATTTCACTGCTATATACAGATAATTTTCATTAAAGTGTTTACTTATGGAAAAATAAATAAAAACAAAAAATGGATGATGGGTGACGGGATTTTGTTGAACGTAGTTCAAAATTCTATTACCATCTTCTGGATTAATTTTGGGTGGTTGTCCAGGCCTCGATTTATTTCGTAGAGCTACATCTTCGTTTTCGGTTCGCCAGCGTTATGTTGAAGTACAGTTAGAGAAAAAAAGAAAAGATACAGTTTTATAGAGTTCCACAGAAGTAACGGTTACTAAAAATTTAGACCAACGAGGGATATCATAAAACAAATTAATACCTACTCGTTGGCATATTTTGTTTGTTAATAGAAGGACTAAACGTTATCTAATGATGAGTGAAATGTAGTTACAATCAAGTTAACATTTATTTATCTTTCAATTAATATTTAATGTGTGTGCGTAAGCTATATATTTGATTTGAAAACTCTAGAATCAAGTTTTTTTGGTGTTGATATCACTGACTTTCAATTTCTATTTATTAGTCAAATAAACGTTTTACGCTAAGTCATCAAGCCAGAACATCAATGAACCAACACCAATACACTAAAGTACAAAAAATAGAATAAAATAGTATCTGTGCAATGCACTCAAAGAATTCATATAGAACAATAAAAAATAGATTATATACTTACCGATACACCAACTTCTGCAGCAACTTGCCTGTAGGACAAACCACGCTCCCAAAGGGTAACTATTTTTGCTCGCGTTTCTATTGTTGTTGCGGGCATTTTGACGACGATTACAGCAAACTAAATACTCTCGAGACGAGAGGCTTTTATATTGAGAACGAATAAGGCAATATAAAAATTATTTTTCGCCCCCTCTTTGGCTTTAATGTAATAACGTAATTAAAACATATTCAAACGGTGCTCATAATTGGTTTAGCTAATCATTATACATAAGTTTATATTAAGAAAATAAGAAGTTTCTGAGAATTCGTTACAAAAACACTCCTCATTGAAATTAACAATTCTTAAAATTTAGGATTATGTATTTCAATATTTGGAATCTGAGTTCCAGTTAAGAGATCACAGTGCAGATCATCAAGCAAGATTTAATTATTAGGATAATATTAAACAGTAATTTGTTTTGCATACAATAGCTTATATTTATTGTGGTCTAATCCCTACTTTACAGTTTATGGTATTCATGGATTAATAAATTTGGTTTAAATATTCGGCGTATGAGACTGTAATGCTTCGAAGGAAATTTGATTGTTAATACAATATTAAATTACTAAACAAATTATTCTAATATATCCTAATAGATCCTAATAGAATTCATTTATCTGCTTCCTCTATAATTCTTATTAAAGATTATAAGTCAAGTGTCATCAAGAATGATTATAAACTAGACATCATTAGCGTAATATTAAGATTTAATTTTAGACTCGTGGAGAAATAAGAATGAATAAATTACGAGTTTAGTAAGTATTATTTATCAAGATTATTTGAGTGAATGATTAAAATATTGAAAACAGGTATCGTATAGTATCTATATGTCGTTTGCGTGACTTTGATAGTTTCGTAGGGGTATTCCAATATGATGGTAAAATACATACATCAATCCGGATCCGAATATCAAATATGGAAAGAGCGATTCAAATTAAGGATTTTTTTATACGAGAACTCATTTTTAACTGTTATAGTTTTAGAGTTCTACTAATTAGAAATGTGTTGCTGTTGCCGCTATTTTCCAGTTCTATTGCACATAATGGTATATGCATTTCAACAGCGTAGGACAAATTAAATTAAAAATATTGAAATAGTCACATAAAGATTAGTGACCTTGTGTGCATTATATTAAACCGTAAATTTGCATGTGTAAATAGTTTTTAAATCACCCTGAAATGTAGAAACTCTTATCGTTACGATTTTACCTGTAGGTGTATGGTCTTAAATGAAAGTTAGGGAGTATTGCATCTAATACATCGGATATCTTCGGCGCGGCTTGGGTGTTATCATATTGTGACAGGACTGTCCAACCATTAACATTGCTTACTGTACAACAAATGGGCAAATGGAAAAGCTTATCCACTCGATTATGATGCAGCATGAAGTTCAAAAGCAATTATAAAGAAACCATGTAATGACAACACAACATCCATTATTAGCAGTTGGTGTAAATTGACGAGTTGCGACAATGAAACAGAACTGAAATCAACATGGGCTCATGGAAACTTGAACTCTACATGGAATAATACTATGTACATTCAGCTATAATTCTTTTGTTTGGTTGTATGCTCCTACGTAGAAATCATGGTCAATTTGTCAATCATGTAATGGAGTATACGACACTTTAACGCTTCACGTACACTCGGTACGACTTTGTCTTCGAACGATTTTAGTGAGTTACCTTATTAAAATCGTTCGAAGACTAAGTCGTACCGAGTGTACGATAATATTTTAGTGCATCATATGGTATTGGAAGAGCGCAGTAGCCTCTGGTCATTATATGATGCACCTTTTTATTACAAAGTGGATTTATATATTGTTTTAATTGTTTTGTTCATACATACTGAATTTTGACATCTTTGGTTCAATTACATTTGTGATGAAACAATTCAAATTGATGCACCAAAGTTGTAATCCTTTTAAGTCCCAGAACGTATAAATGCTTACAAACAATACAACACGCAATTATAACTCTACACAATAAATAAAGGCCATACCTAGTAGAATACCTACAGCATTGCGCCATCCGTCATAAATTACGATAATCTCATTCGCAAGAAAATAATATCCGCATCTATATCAAACGAGTATAAAAACGACACGTTGGAAATATACGACACAAAGAAGAGTAAACTTTTTATAATTGAAACTTCGTAATATCAGTAAGAGAAAAATGGAAACAATTCAAACGATTCTGGTGTTATTGCAGCGTGTCATATTCCTGATTGAAATTTGAATCCACCCTATTTAATTTAATTCATTAAACACTTTACGCGTATATCCATGATTTGTTTATTTTCACTTATTTTAAATTAATTTCTTACAGTGAAATACACGGGAAATTCGGAGTAAATCATTAAGAAAATTATATTACCGTGGTATTACATGCCTTAATGTTCAGAACAATTTATGTCGTTTTATATAAGTAAATTATTTACATAGATCCGCAGACAAATGTTTTACGACCTTTATTTATAATTAAATACTTAAACTGAGCATAATTAAATAAACTTTTCTGTAATTTATAAAGACTTAGTGAAGACCTGGAATACATATCTTAGTGTTCTTGTGTATATTTCCAACAATTATTGTACAGAAAATTGTATTATAATTTTTATTTTAGTGCGAACGAAGTTACTGATATTTATAGTGAAAACAAAATCTGTAGTCCTCCTAGTTTTCGTAAGAATCACCAGATAAAACAATTTTCTACTTATAAATATGTATTATATATTCTCGCAATGCTGATTATTTATCGAAATATGTATAATTTCTTATTAAATATATTTCACGTTATAATATATAGAATATGGAATAGTATATAGAAAAAAGTGATAACCGAAATATTGGAAACAAAAAAGTATTGTCTAAATAACGCATTGTGAATGTTGCACAATGGTCTAGATCTGGTGAATAAGGCGGGTGACCGAGTAATACGAACCCTAAATCACGAATTGTTTGCATTGCAACATTGCAAGTGTAGTGATGGGTGCATTGTCTTGCAAAAACAAAACACCTTTGCACAACTTTCTGATAATCAATCATGATTACTCAATGCCAATCCTAAAAAACTGAAGCAAGAACTTTTGCAGCAGATTTTTGAACATGAAGCTTCTTAGGCCTTGGATAACCAAAGTGTCTCCATTCTATCGATTGTTGCTTTGATTCTGGGTCGTAGAAATGTACCCTAGGTACATCAATAGTAATAATACGGCTTACGAAGTCTGCGTCATTTTCAAACCGAGTACAGATCAAACGTTAGGCTTTCATACTTGCACGCTTCTGGTAAATTTTGCTGACATTTTTCTCATGTCCAAATCGACGAGAACTATATGATGGACGTATTCATATAAAATATTCAATGTTTCAGATATTTGTTTTAGCTCAATTCGATAGTGTGGCAAAATCATGCCATGAACTGCGTCAATATTTTCGGGGACGCACAGGGAAACTGGCCTTTCCGATCAGTATTTAGCTTCAATGGAAAAGTGGCCTCTTTTGAAGCTTGTAATCCAATTTGATATTGATTGCCAAGGGTATTAAGCATATCTTCGTAGATCTGTTTACCTATTAACCCTATTAAGTACAAGTATTAAATGATGGCTCGATACTTTCGATTTTTTTTTTCGATTTTCACAATTTCGGTCGACATGCTTTCTTTTCAAATTTTATTGCGAAATTTGATATTTGCTGATACTCCTAATATATTACTTTCGTGGCTATGCCCTCGCAATATTTTCATTGTCTATGGAACCGCTCTAGGCTGAATATATATCAGTGCATCCTCGTATATTTATATACAGAGTAGGGCACCACATTTGCCTCGGTTGATATACAAAAAACAGTAACACATATTTAAAATCTTTTTGTTGGAGCATGTGCAGGTCCGTTTGGAGCACGTTTTAAAATTATTTTGAAATATACAAGGTGTCTCAAAAGAAAGTTACGCATCAAAGTTATCAAAATTTAAATGGACCATGTATATTATTGCATATTTCGATGACGACGACTAAATAAAGGCAAGTTACTGTTATATTCCCTATACCTAGGTAACCTAGGTTCAACAGTTTCTGAGATATTTAACAATTTTTGGAAACGTAGATCAATATTTAAAATGAGTACCTTTCGTACCTTTAAATTACGTGTTACAAGTTTTATTATTTTATTACTGCAACCATTGCATCTAACGCTAAAATAAAGATACTTTCTGAAAATTATACAGAGTAGTTAAAATCTTACCTCTAATTGTGGGTACCATTAATGATTAATAACTTGCTAATTTTAAATGGAACATCCTGTATCTAACATTGTCATTCGATTTTAATTTTATTTCTCTTTTAAATGTTATTAAGGTGCCCTATACCTATCCCTTATAGTTACTTTGTAAAAGTCAATTTAGTGTTTTAAATAGCGATTATGTACTAAAAATTTGGATAAATCAAGGTAGCTTTGATATGGTGACACTAATTTCAGATATTAATGTTGTCTAATTTATTCTTGAAAAGTAGGCAGTTTTGCATTGGACGTTGCTTCAGGGAATATAACAGTAACTTGCCTTTATTTAGTCTTCGTCATGGAAATATGCAATAATATACATGGTGTTCCATTTAAATTTTGATAACTTTGATGCGTAACTTTCTTTTAAGACAGCGTGTATATTTCAAAATAATTTTAAAACGTGCTCCAAACGGACCTGCACATGCTCCAACAAAAAAATTTTAAATATGTGTTACTGTTTTTTGTATATCAACCGAGGCAAATGTGGGGTCCCACCCTGTATATAAATATACGAGGATGCACTGATATATATTCAGCCTAGAGCGGTTCCATAGACAAAGAAAATATTGCGAGGACATAGCCACGAAAATAATATATTAGGAGTATCAGCAAATATCAAATTCCGCAATAAAATTTGAAAAGAAGGCATGTCGACCGAAATTGTGTTTAAATTTTGATAACTTTGATGTGTAACTTTCTTTTGGGACACGCTGTATATTTCAAAATAATTTTAGAACGTGCTCCCAATGAACCTACACACGCTCCAACAAAACGATTTCAAATATGTGTTACCGTTTTTTGTATATCAACCGAGGCGAATGTGGTGCCCCAGCCTGTATATAAATGCTTCGCTAAAATTTCAATAAAATCCAAAAGCAGTAAGTTTTGCTTTGAACGTGATTTTTACAGTTACGTGAAGCAACTAACGAAACAATGGATAGCAAACTGGCCATTAGGCAGTGTTTTGGTAATAAATAATACTCCACGTTACAAAATCTAACGGGGTCTCGCTAATAAGACAAATACGGAATCACAGTATAAAATGTATATCATCCATAATACATATTTTAAAGTGACACAATGACAGTGTTTTATGGTTGCTCCTTTACAGGTTGCCTTTTAAACCGAGTGAACTTGTTTCGCTCAACTTGTGGCTAAAAGAAATATGTGATTTCGACCTATTGCCGTAAAATATTTATGTATGGACCTCTTTAATAACGGAGGCTATATTCACAGAAGAAGGTATATATAGAAGACTTTTTTATAAAAGAAGGTGGTTGTGTAGGATGTGTAGGTGCATTGGGAATTCATCTAAAACATGTTAAAGGTAAACTTTCTTTGCACGTTTGTACGACTAATATTATACATCTGTAGTATTATTATATTTCTTTATTATTTTTTATTGAAACTGCTATATTTTAAATTTTAAGAGTAACATTAACATTTTGTCAAATAGCATCAAGTGCGCAATGCGAACAAATTTATATAATTAATGCTTAAAATCGCACTAATTGCTGCTCAAGTCTTTTTAACGTGTTTTCGTTAGTAACAAAACGAGTTTATTTTGTTGGTTAGGATTGTTTCTGAATTTTTGCCTAAATTGCCGACATAACTTTCTCAATTATTTTCTATAATACTCTTTTGTAAAGTAATTTTAAAATTTCATTCAAAAACGTTGAAGTCAAATGATATCGAAGGCTTCCACGGCCCGAGTAGTTGGTATGAGGCCTTCCAAGTTTTGATCGCGTCATAATAAAGTACATATATACAATACAAAATAAAACAAGTGAAAATTAAAATACAAAAAATACAAAAATATATGCAACTTACTCAAAACTCGAAGTTTCGCCACTAATGTAAGTGGCTTCTTCAAAAGCAAAGCTAGATGGAGGGCGCCAGAAAGTCACGGAAACTCGATGTGTCAGCCACGCTAGAGGCGAACACCAAGGAAAAGGTGGATGTACGGGGGTATATATACAACTGTGCGGGAAAACGGATCGGAGGCATAAGCATAGATTATAGAGTAATAGAGATGGGTGGGAAGATGGGTGAGAACTGCTCTTTTTACGCAATAATTAGCTCTTGCGGTCAATGTTGGTATCATAATTTACCAACCAATTACACTAATTGATTGCTTTTTTGATAACATACCGCACAACGGTTTCAAACACACTACATCTGCACACAAAATGTTGATGAAGGTAAATCCACATAAAGATATGCCTAAAACACATGGAAACGACAGACGACAGATAGAATGAAGGGGGTAGTTGACAATGGAATATTTTTATAGAAAAGAACGTTTGAAGAGTGATATAAAGCTGCGTTAAAGAGCCGGAATGTAAAAGATTAGATATTAAGTTGAACAAAAATTATTTTCAACAACCTTTTCTACTATAAGATTTTTTCCTAAACTTAATAAAACACTATTTATGTTTATGTGTGCCTAACTGAATTATTCTGCGATTGAATAGTTTCTCGTTCTATTTTGTTGAGTTATACGCATGCTGTTTACAATAATTTTTCTCTATGCTTTTTGTTTGAATTATTCGTAATTGATTTTTGTTTATGTATTGATAGAAAGTTGTGTTGCAGTTTAGGCTGTAAGTGCGATCTTGTACATAATCCTCTTTACTCCGTTATACGTATGCTTATAATACGGCCAAAGTATATCACAGAAGCTTATGTACCAAAATTAATCCTGATCATTTAGTATTGCTCTGAAATGATTTGAAATGCTGAAGAAAGCAGCCTATTCGAATTTCCTATTGGAGAAATCGTTCGACTACCGGATATGTCAAATAAGGCTCCCAATATCGTTCGTCGATTTTTAAATTGAATGTACGCTATTTTCTAAATCAAAGATTCTCTCAGTCTAACAGAGGATATAAAGGATCAAGTACGTGGTTGCTCAGTCACCGAATTTATTTCCGCTGGATGTGTCCGTTCGTAAATGTCTGACTCTTAGAAAACATACATATCACAGTGGCTGAATATCTGTACAAACTTTTATTCGAAAATCTGGAATAAAAAATATTTATTCTTGTATGATATAGTTAAATGTTAGTAAATGTAACAAGTTTTGTTTTCTCTGACTACTAGTTACATTTTACACTGCATTAATTTATCTTTTTTAGTTACTGAATATATCCGTGTAAATAGATTTGTACAGTACAATAAACGTATTTGACGCTGTATTCACTTCAAAATCTTTCCCATAAATTCAATCTATTATGACAGTTGATCTAGGTCTTACATATAGACATGTGTGATGCCACACAGTACAATTGCGTGTTCTAACTATGATTTCGATTCATAACTAGTGCTCAAGGAACTACCATTACTGTAGTTACAAGTAATAAATAAATAAAAGAATAAATAAATAAATATTGGGGTTTTATTAAACAAAGAGTTTAATTTATACATTAATAGACTCCTATCCCTACCTACACGTATGGCTTATATATTCTATGATTTTTAGTTGTTTGCTAATCCTCCAAATAAGTTACAGATATTGTTTTGTTAGTAACCGTCCTTTTTAATTTATCCAGGTCTGGCCAAAATTCACTACATTCAAAAATATTCTAAAGCTGACACCCAAACTAACACCTATTTCTTCGTCTTTAAACTCTCCTAACTGTATTTATTTCTTCGTAATTGGTGTTTATATAATTATGTAAGACAGTGGGTGTGGATTTAGTGGAATTGTGTTATATAAAATTAATTAAACAACTTAAATGTATACATTATAATAATGTTGATGTTTTTGGAATTCCTTTGCGCTTGTCATTGACTGGAGTTAGTCTAAAATTAAAGCCTATGTATGTCCTCCTTCTACATCAGGCAAGTACTCAGCAAAATCACTTACATCGTCTCTTACATGTTTATGAGGAAAGATTATCATCAGCATCAGTGACGCCAAATCAAAAAATTACATTCTTTTAAACACAGTCGTGGGTTTTAGACCCAGTTAAAGTTATATCAAATTATTTATAGTAATTAGCAGAATCGATTGTAATATTTTAATACCGAGTGTCTCATTAAAAAAAACATAATACCATCACTGACTACCACAATCATCCTGTATAAAATATAAAAAAAAATGTATCCCATGTAGTCCTCAATCAAGTTCTAAAAGGGTTTTTCGAAATTCCTTACTTTTTAATTATAATAGTACCACGCCATCTTGCTTGCACCACCCTGTATACATACATATACATACACAACAAATGGAATTTCGTTTTAATTCATATATTCTGAATCGGAAGATTTTTTAATCTCATTCGATACAATTTTAATTATTCTCATACGAAACTAATAATAAATTTTCCAGACACAACTATTTTTCATCCAAACTATTTTACAATTATATTTCAATGTACCGCGCTAAATTGGAGCATATATCACTGTAACACGTGCATTCAATTTTACCTACGTTCGACTCCAAACAAATTTTCTGTTCGTGTTTATTCATTATAGGTTTCCCGAATTTCTATTTACTATTTAAAGTACTCTGTAACCGTATTGCTAACATAAATATACTGTAATTGATTTGTGGCTAGCTGACGAGGTTAAAGATTTATGTGATCTCCGTAATCAAGTTCTACGTTTACAAAATAAAGTTGTATGTTGTGTGTCTAGAAGAAATGTTTTAGATTTGGACCGAAACAATTCAACCGTAATTAATTCCACACCAGTAATTTCAATTATGTGGACTTTGGGACTTTATTTATTGAAGAAAGCCATTGGAATACCGATATCCTAATAATATAAGACTTTCAAAGTAGTGCCCAAGGTGACTAAAGTCGCTATGCATAACTAAACAAAATAAGTTTGTTCCATAAATCCAGCTACTGCAGTTGTGTTGTTTAACTAGCTAGAAGAATTCATCATTCGACCAACAATGAACATTAGGGGATAATTTCACTAGGGGATACAGTGCAGTTGTAATACAAAGCGTACAAGTATTTATGTGTGCAAGTCCAGGCGAGGAAATATTGAAAATCGTGGGCATTGGCCTCATTTTTCAGACTTGTGTGGAGAGCTTTTTGAATTACTTGTATAAAAATGGATACGCTGAAATTTCTTCTAACAACTAAGTTGAGGCCACCACCACCAGAGGCTGTCAACTTTAATTGCAAGGCGGTATTTGGTTGATACAGAAGGCTCGGATAATCAACACAACATCGTAGTAATGAGATCAAATAGCCGACTTCTTAGAAAAAGTATGCTAGTTAACAACTGTTTACAGACACTGAATAGATGTGTGAGAGATCCGAATGTAGTATTAAAACTTTTGTCAGATATGAGCTGTCTCACTATTCATTACAGACAGGAAAATTACATAAAGCAAAATTGCGTACTTTGTTGTTAGAATAAAGTGTGGTTGACAAGCTTAAGATGACATCCAAGCACAATACTCTCTTGACCGAGTTGTTTATAAGGTCTGGAAAGATCCAATGGAAAGATCCATTCGTGCATGACTTCTTAGTTTCTTGTCGTTTGTCTACTTGTCTACTGCTCTTGCTCATTTCCTTCATCTATCCCCACCAAATCATTTTGATATTTTTAGAATAAACTTACACCTATAAATCTACAATAATTTCATTTTATTTTCAAAATTTAATGCATAACCATAGATTTTCTACTATATTTGTCTTAAGCAAGCAGATTCTTTTAACTCTAAAATTTATGCATACTTCTTACACATATACTAGTCTTGTTTGTCATATAATGGATTTCAAGACCTCTATCATTTATCTCCTTTACATTATGTAATGGAATATATTTCCAATCACATTTTATATACTTAGTTTGGCTATCTCAAACAGACAAACATTCTTATTTTCTTCAATGTATAATTTTAAATAACTCGTCGAGAGCAGCAACTTTTCACCCTCGTAATCTTGTAGAACGACCAGACAAATGCGAAAATTAATTTTGAACTTTCCTGTTACACGAGACGTAAGATACCTTGGTCTACCATTAAAATGATCGTGTGCTATAAAAACGGTGATTAAAATAATAGGAGCTTATATTACAAGCGTGGGATGCTTTTAATCCTAACATTATGCTATGGTATTAAATTCAAAATATGCAAATAGGGAGCTATTAGTTCCAATTTGTGTGAAATCTAAATTAGATACTTATAAACTAGAAGATATACCTATGTTGTATTTTATAGAGTAAGCAATTAGGCAGTAATAAATACACGCACTCTAGCAGCACGCATGGAATTACAATAAAATTGCAATACTGGAAAGATATTCTAGACTGTTTGTAAATAGCACATGCTGCAACAGCAATGCATTTAAACAAAGCAATTTTTACTGAATTCCGAAATAACGAACAAAACTGTTCAACGTCAACTCTAGAAAACGAACGTTAGATTGCCAAACGCATATTTTATAGTCATGAGGTAATTAAAATTTTGTTAGCTTTCTCAGTCGATATCGTTCAATTTGAAACGACTTCCCAATGTAATAATGTATCAATTCGCTTTAGAGTGATATTTTATTGTACATATTGTCATCTTTTGGTATGAAAACAGACCTTCTGAGATTGATAGTTACAGAAAGGTGCATGTACATACATATGTATGTTGAATCATCACTTATAGAACGAGGTTCAAACCGATACACAGAAGGAGTTCTAATGTTTATCAAGTGGCCAAATCGTACAAGTGGTTTTTTTTGTTACAGCTTACTCTTTCTTTTCTTGTGATTTACTTCAATTTCGGAGATATCTCATATCTATAGCTTGTATCTTATTCTTTTATGTATTACTTATTGTTAGTGCTAAGTTGCCAAGTTTGCCAAGTTTACTTCATATTTCGTGCAGTTAGTGCCTTGTTCGATCTGTCAGATTTGTCTGAAACTCTTCAGTTTTAGCAAATAACTCTCTCTTTCTCATACTTAAGAAAGTGATCTGATAGTTTTGGCAATAGCTGTAATATTCTTTCTTGTATGTGGGTAAAATAATCTCAAGTTCCTAGACTGCTGGTACTTCTGTACTCCACATCCTTCTGAACAGAGTAGTTAACGCTCTGAGATCGTTCTCGTGAACATTTCTGTGTTATCTTATGATAGCCCTAAGGAGAACTTTTGCTTTGCAAAATGATTGTTTTTTTTTCAAAAACGATTGTAATAATTGTGAAAAAATAAGTTTATTTTATTATTGTGATATTTATATCTACTCTATATCTACACATTAATAAGTTAATTGCGCTAGCAATATATTGCAGATGGATTCCAATCAAAACTATCCCAAACAAAAACTTTTCTTATTGGATTCCAGAGAGACAGAGAATTTCAAATGTTGATCCAAGCAACTTTGATTCCTTCTCTTGATTATTTTTTGAAAAATATACCACAAGTTTTCATCTATATATGCAAGTCTCCATTCTATTAGGTACTACCTAATTACTTAGTATACAGTATCGGGTTTTTCATTAAGAGCGACGCATTTTGGTTTTCAATAAAAAGATTTCTGGGTTAGTTATGGAAATGATTTTTATTTCAAATGAAGGTACAATCGATGGAATTATTTATGGAATATGACAGTGTTCAAATGTCCGCCGCGGAAGCACTGGCACGAGTAAATACACTGTACCCAATTTTCCATGACTTGAGCAAATAAATCGGCCGAAATAGCAGACACTTTGCGTTTGATGTTGGCCTGCAGCTCTACTTACGTTGCTGACTTGTTGGCATAGACCAGCGATTTAATGTAACCCCAAAAAAAGTCTAAAGGGGTTAATTCGCGAGCACCTTTGCGTGAGATAACTCGCTCTCCGAATTTGGTCTTCAATAATGTGATTGTGTCGTATGCTGCATGGCACGTTACGCCGTGCTGCTGGTCCCAAAAATACTCCGATATCATGGCACTGTAGCGATCGCCGTTTTCATCAAAAAAGAAAAATGGACCGATGACGACACCGGCATGAAAAGCGCACCAAACAGTTATTTTTTTTTGATAAAGTTGTGGCTCGTGTATCACTTCAGGCTGCTCGCTCGTCCAAATACAACAACTTTGCTTGTTGACAAAACCATCAAGTCAGAAGTAAACTTCATCCAAAAACAAACTGTCGTCGCCAGCTTGCATCTGGTCCAGAGCCCAATTAGCGAATGTGCGACCCCTAATAAGATGGTCGGTTGGCTTCAGTACTTAATAAGTCAACGCAATATTATACGGGCGGAGAGACAAAACCTTCCACAAAATTCACTACAAACTAGTCACACTGATCTTCAACGTCTGTGAGCGGCGCGGAATCGACATCTTTGACTGCTCACATACTATACACTCGAACGGCCACGATATTATTTTCACTTCGAACATTACGTCGTCGCACAGATGCTGGGACATTATACAATGCATAAGTTGTTTCGATTTTTTGCACCAAACGTTCAATAGTCCGTCTTGTCGGATGTATAGTTACACATGGCATTCATATTTATTTTCTATTTCTGGTTTGACCGCAAATGCTTCCGGCTATATATTGAACACCCTGTATATCTTTGCAATTGCGGAAAGAGAATAGAAAACTAAAAATATTCACTTTGTCCTAAAGAAACTAACACAAGACTAAGTAAAGTTAACGTGAAACAAAAAAGTATTAATAAATAGATTTACAGACTACAATAAATGTCGTAATTGTGCTCCGCTCACTACTTGCTAGTGATGTATCTATCAGCAAAAGGTCGCAAGTGTAACAATTCTCCTACATCATTTCGTTTATTTTTATATACTTAACATTTCAAGTGATCCCACAAGAATAAATCAGGCGGTGATAAGTCTAGGGAATAGGATAACCATTCAATCGCTCCTCGGCGTCCAATCCAGCATACACGAAATATCTCATCCAAATAGTCCCGAACATCAGGTGCAAAATGTGGCGGAGCCCCATCCTGTTCGAACCAAATAGATTTGTTAGCGCTGTAATTGCAGGTAGGTGGTATCGTTTCGCAATAAATTTAAATACCACTTAAATTTTCTCTTATGAATAAAGGACCTATTATTTGATTTTCCAGTATACAAATCCACAGACTTACTTTTTGTGGGTGCTGTATATGGACTTCTACTATCCAGTGAGGATTTTTTTTTTCGATCAATAACGACAGTCGTGCCTGTTGAGCACCTCATTGAGACAAAACGTTGCTTCGTCGTAAAAGACTATTTTATTTACAAAATTTGGCTATTCTGCGATTAATAAAGTCATTATTTAACAAAAATGTAGTCTGCGATTTGGATCGTCTTCCAAAAAATCATGAACGGTTTGCATTTTGTACGATTTCAATTTCGTAGATTGGAGAATTTTAAGGGCAGATTTTTGTGAAATGTGTGCCAATTCCCTTGTTAACACATTACTATTTTCTTGTATTGAAAGTAAAACTGGTCTCTTCATCGGTTCTTGTTCTTTTATTTGGCAAAATTTTTCGTACTTCTGAATTGTTCAGCACCCTGTTCTTTTACTGATTTGGCGATCTGAGGAAATAGTATTGAGTAAAACGCGAACTTCATCAAGAGAACGTTAACGCTCGCCATATCCACGCATTATCAAAATTTCAATTTCCTCATATTCAGTTTTAATGCCATTTTAAAAATTTATAATTAGTCAATATAACTAAAAGATATTGCCACTAATAAATTTTCACAACAATCTGGTAGATTAGAGTAAAATTCTTGCTTTCAAACATGACTTGATTTTGCATTATCTCGTTTTTTAACTTTTCTGTTTTTATGACAAAGTAAATATTTTAACATTTCTGAATGCAGGTTCCTATTCGCAAAAATACACAGGGTGTTCTATTTAAGAAGATATAGCAGAAAGCACTTCTGGTCAAACCGGAACTAGAAAATAAATATGAATGTCATGAATAAATTCGTAATCCTATATACCAAATATTTTGCATATGTTTTCAAATTTCAAAATTGTCAAAATTGTTTCACAATATTTTTAGAGCTTTGTATTTAGAAAAACGATTATCCTTGTTGTAAGTTATTGTTTCTTGGTTTAAAAATAGTTAAGTTTTATTATATATTTATATATAGGTTTGAAGAAGGATTAAATAAATCCGAAACGTCACGTAGGAAACCACGGTTTTTCATTTAAATTAAAAGAAGGAACCCATATTCTGCACTAGTTGCAGTAATTTCACATTATATATATATATAAAACAGTAGTTTCCTACGTGACGTTTCGAATTTATTTAATCCTTCTTCAAACCTGTATATAAATATATAATAAAACTTAACTATTTTTAAACCAAGAAACAATAACTTACAACAAGGATAATCGTTTTTCTAAATACAAGGCTCTAAAAATGTGAAACAATTTTGACAATTTTGAATTTTTGAAATTTGAAAACATATGCAAAATATTTGATAAACAATTTTGTAAACAAAACCAGAAATGTTAGATTTTAAATTTCGACATTTTAAAAACAATATGTTGAATGCAATAAAAATATATTGTATATATGAGAAAAAAAATATATATATACTTATAAACACATCAAATGGAAAACGATTTATAACATTCCATACAAAGACATTTAAATGTAAGAGATCACAAAAGACTACCAAAAGATTAATGTAAATCCTTAAATTTGATAAATTTAATTAAATTATTATAAATATTCGTAAAATTTGAAGATTGTTCTTTTGTATTAATATTATCCGAAAAATGTTTGATAGCTAAAACTTCAAGGCAAATTCTTTTAGTATAATTAGATTCATTAAATAAAATTGTGACATCATTAAAATTTACAATGTGATCTTTGGTATGTATATGTGTAGCCAAAGCACATTTTTTGGGATTTACTCGACTGTTACTACGATGTTGGGTGCTTCTCTCACGCCACCTCTGGATAGTTTGACCAATATAGAATTTAGAACAATCGTTACATTTAACCGCGTATTCAATATGATTTTGTTGTTCTTTAGGTATCGGGGTTTTCAATTTGGTGAAAAATTTTTTTCACGAATTAGCTGAAGTAAATGAAATTTTTAAATTGCTATTTCTTAATAACACTTTTATTTTATCCGTAAGGCCAGGGATGTAAACAAGAGATTTGTATTTTGATTGTTCAATATTAATATCTTGTATATGACGAGAGTTAGACAAATCATTACGATCTTGAGTTAAAAGGCTAGTGGCTGTAGAAAACAAAAGCCTGTTTGTTAAGTGAGGTGGAAAACTATTTTTAAGGAGAATATTGTATAGATATTGTAGATCTTGCGTGACAAAATCTTTATGACTAATTCTCTGTATTCTTGTTTTCATTGCGGTAATTAAATTAATTTTATATTTTGTGGGGCAAACAGAAATTAATGGCACATTACCCTTCCTTGATACCACTATTGTAAGACAAGAAAATTTAATTAGGTTAAAGTGGTACAGAAAACCTTCTAACTCTAATAGACTGTTGAATTTTAACTCGGTTTTTGTGGGGCAAACAGAAATTAATGGCACATTACCCTTCCTTGATACCACTATTGTAAGACAAGAAAATTTAATTAGGTTAAAGTGGTACAGAAAACCTTCTAACTCTAATAGATTGTTGAATTTTAACTCGGTTTGCCCCACAAAATATAAAATTAATTTAATTACCGCAATGAAAACAAGAATACAGAGAATTAGTCATAAAGATTTTGTCACGCAAAATCTACAATATCTATACAATATTCTCCTTAAAAATAGTTTTCCACCTCACTTAACAAACAGGCTTTTGTTTTCTACAGCCACTAGCCTTTTAACTCAAGATCGTAATGATTTGTCTAACTCTCGTCATATACAAGATATTAATATTGAACAATCAAAATACAAATCTCTTGTTTACATCCCTGGCCTTACGGATAAAATAAAACTGTTATTTAGAAATAGCAATTTAAAAATTTCATTTACTTCAGCTAATTCGTGTAAAAAATTTTTCACCAAATTGAAAACCCCGATACCTAAAGAACAACAAAATCATATTGTATACGCGGTTAAATGTAACGATTGTTCTAAATTCTATATTGGTCAAACTATCCAGAGGTGGCGTGAGAGAAGCACCCAACATCGTAGTGACAGTCGAGTAAATCCCAAAAATGTGCTTTGGCTACACATATACATACCAAAGATCACATTGTAAATTTTAATGATGTCACAATTTTATTTAATGAATCTAATTATACTAAAAGAATTTGCCTTGAAGTTTTAGCTATCAAACATTTTTCGGATAATATTAATACAAAAGAACAATCTTCAAATTTTACGAATATTTATAATAATTTAATTAAATTTATCAAATTTAAGGATTTACATTAATCTTTTGGTAGTCTTTTGTGATCTCTTACATTTAAATGTCTTTGTATGGAATGTTATAAATCGTTTTCCATTTGATGTGTTTATAAATATATATATATATATTTTTTTTCTCATATATACAATATATTTTCATTGCATTCAACATATTGTTTTTAAAATGTCGAAATTTAAAATCTAACATTTCTGGTTTTATTTACAAAATTGTTTATCAAATATTTTGCATATGTTTTCAAATTTCAAAATTCAAAATTGTCAAAATTGTTTCACATTTTTAGAGCCTTGTATTTAGAAAAACGATTATCCTTGTTGTAAGTTATTGTTTCTTGGTTTAAAAATAGTTAAGTTTTATTATATATTTATATACAGGTTTGAAGAAGGATTAAATAAATCCGAAACGTCACGTAGGAAACTACTGTTTTTCATTTAAATTAAAAGAAGGAACCCATATTCTGCACTAGTTGCAGTAATTTCACATTTTAAAGTCTACTGTCAGTGTCAGAACTGATAAAATTGTTAAACTTTATATATATATATAGACGTATAAACAGTCATTAACGAGCCCGTAAAATATATTATAGGTCATTATGAAGCCCAAAATGACGCTGTTGAGCCCTACCTCGGGCTCCACAACGTATCACGCTATATATCATATTCAATAGACTGAGAATAATCATTAGAGTGGGATAAACAAATATCATGATGGGCTCCATAGGGAACCAGTTATGCCATCAGAATACACAAAATAGTTCTGCAAGAACCCATGTAGGGGGCGCTCTAGCAAAATTTAATATACCCTATACGCAAATGTATCAATGTGACGTTATAGAGCCTTAAATTTGACAACGTTGTTGGGCTGTACAACATGCAAATATTATAACGTGTATATCTTCTGAGCGTCGTATGCTATTAATATTATTAATATTCATCGCATCTAAAGACTTTTACTTCACTATTTTACTGCTAAGATAAGTAAAATAAATGTTCTAGTGACGAAATAATGAGCGATAAATGGTATTTATTTGTGATATCTGAAAATATAAAACATTTTTATAAAATAATTTACCAGACTCTAGAAGCATATTTGCTAAATAAACTAATAAGTAAACGCAAAAAATTAATTTAAGTGAAAATATTGGTGTTTGAATCTACATCAGAAAATTATATATCTTCCATGGATTTCCATTTTGATGTTGCCCCTTTGCTTTTATTTGTAGTCCGAAACAGTTTAGAAACTTTTACAGTTTGATATATGTACATCGTGTGGTATAATCTAAAAAATGTGTAATAAATTACATGAGAAGCCTACAGAGACACAATGCACAGAAGCTTATAAAAGCCAGACAATAACTTAGTTATATATAAAGGATTGTGTCTCTGGGGAAGGCAGAATAAATATATATAGGGTGGGGCAACCAAGATAGGGTTAGCGATCATAATTAAACGTTGAGGAATTTCGAAAAACCCTTTTGGCATTTCATTGAGAGCTTCCTTGGCTACGTTTTAAAAATATTTTCTTTATACAAGGTGATTGACGTAGTCGGTGAGGAACCAAACATATGTTTTTTTAAACACTCGGTATTAAAATATTCCAATCGATTCTGTTAATTACTACAACCAATTTGGTATAACATTAGTTGGGCTCTAAAACCCATAGTTGCGGAGACAAAAGCGATTAAAGTTGAAAAAACGTTCCAATGTTGGAGGTGATCGGGTTTTGTAAATCCGCTTAGAACTTACTTTTTCAAATGGAACACACTGTATACAATTTTCATATGTTAAAGACGACTTCATCAGCTTTCTAAAGATATCATACACGTTACCCTTTTGACTGACGACTTTTAAGCAAATTCACCGCAAATGCAAGATTTTGAAATTTGTTACATTTAAAGATTTAAAGTTCTCATGTACTTGGCAATAAGCAAACCAAAAAAAAAAAATTAATGTGCAATGAATATAACAATTTTACAGCGATATCATGACAAGGAAAAGTGTTGATAATGAAAAATTGTTAAGTGTTACTACAATGGATATTCAACTCCGTATTAACAAAGACACATTTAGAGTTGAGCGGTAAATTATAATTTAACTTTTTGTGAAGTAGGTGCCACAATATTGTCAATACTGCGCTTTTTTGAACAAATATTTCGTAAACCCAGGCAGCATGTAACGTTTGTAAAACGTTATAAAAAGGTTTCCTAAGGGTTAGCAAAAACGTTTATATAACGTTTTGGAAACGTCTTAATGTCACAAACATAAAACTTTATAATTTAACGTTCCAGAAACGTTCTGTAAACGTTTCGCGAGAAATATTTTATTAATGTTGGAAAATGCAAAAATATTTTTATAAAGGAATACAATACATTAAATTTTGACGCCACTTAATTGCCATAGCTTACTTTCTGATAACGATGAAACTAGAAAAATATATAACATATCCGAATTAAATGAATAGCAATAAAGTGAAGAATATGATGCAAATTCGTACTCAATCAAAAAAATAGGAAGGTAAACAAACAGTTATAAGTTAATTTTCTAATTTCTATAACGTAAACTCCGTATAATTATTCATTATCTATTCAAACGTTTATACGTATCAAACATGTGTTAATACGTTATATTCTCATCATCAAAGTAACCAACCATAATATATCTTTTTAACGTTACATTAACGTTTAGGCAACGTTATTTTATCGTTTATAAACGTTGAACGTTGCAAGTAACCTTTATTTAACCTTTTAAAAACGTTTTCGTGCTACCTGGTAATACAGTTTTCTGAGATTTGCTACTCATCCAGTTAGAATATTTTAATAAAGATGCTGTAAAACTTAACAAACGTATAGTAACTGTCATTCCTGACAAAACGTTAACTTTCGTATTTGTAATTCATTCTTGATTTGTTATTAATTTTGTAAAAGAAATTACTTTAAGTATAGAAGACTTAGCTAATATAGTGTTGGTACTAGACGAATGTCAATAATGCCCACTGTTAGCTAGTAAAATATATACTTCCAGAAACCAAGAACACAAAACATAGCCAAGACACCAATTCCAAATACACGCTTTGTCAGGAATTATTATTACCATGTTTGTTGTTTTATGTCATCTTTATTAAGTTTTATGTCATCTTTATTAAAATACTCCAACCAGATGAGATAAACTATTTGTGGCAAATGCCAGAAAATTGCATTTTTAAACGAGGAGAGATTTTTTTACTTTAATACAGAGTGTTCCATAAAAAAACATAAATTTGGTTGGTCACAGACCGCTTCGACCACCCTGTGTAACGAAAATATTTTTAAAACGTTGTCCATGTACCTAGTCTGCAATCAAATCTCAAAAACGTTTTTCGAAATCCCTCCCCGTTCAATTATAATCGTCCATCCGATCTTGGTTGCACCACCCTGTAGGTTTGCCATCTTTATACTTTATAGACGTTTAAAAGTAATGCATTTTACAGAAATGCTATCTTGTCATATGCTACAAAAAAGTCTCCTATATATTTTTCGATATGTCATGTCGTTAAGCCTATGTTCGCGAAAGAATGCAAAATGTTAGTGAAGCATTATTTTTGCGAATGCAACTTTAACGTTACAAGATATAAACATTGTAAGAGAGCATAGAGCTATAGAGCCTAAAATTTTGTACAGGAAAGCAGTATTCTAACATTTAGAGTTTTCGAGTTGTGTCCATTTGAAAAAGATGAAAAAGGTCTGTATAAATATACATATATCGTCGATGCTTTACATTACTAGTACAACACTTTATTTAGTAGTGGGACTGTATTTTTGCTTAATTTTTATGAACTTGCTCAAGTAACAAAATGAAGGAATACTTTTGTAAATCTTGGTATGAATGAATTAATTAATGCTCCAACTGTACTCATAATAATTTTTGTGTATGTTTTCCTGGTGTGTCTCATGCAAGTTGCAAATTGTTTCATTTCATTATCAGAAACATTCAAAACCTGGAGGACAGTGGCTATGTGCTTCTTTAAACGAGGGAGGTAAATAGGACTTTATTTTGTGCTGTTGATTGTTCTGCCAATTTTTAATAATAGTACCTACGTAATTCACTTATCTTAGTCTAGAGTAAGAGGAAGTTGCTTTTTCGAAATATTGACATGTAAACGTATTTTTAAAAATAAAATTGAATACGTTTTTAACATGAAATCATATCACACGGCTCTAACCAACTAGCTCTATGTTGATTAGGGCACCTTTACAGTACATTACAGTATATAAGCTGGCAACACTGCCGGGCTCTATACGATGCGTAGCATATATCTTAATATATAAGTGGGCTTTCCTCTTATTTTAGCTAAATTTAATTTTAGTATTTTCTCTACTTCATCGCACCCACTATATACAGTCTTCAAACTACTATCGTCGTTGCTGATGTATACATGACAACGATCTGAATCTGAAGCGATGCAATCAGATGTACGCCATATTTTATCATAAAAATATTAAATTTAAGAAGAAGTACTCATATTGTATGTTACCTGCCCGTACCAAACCAAGAAACTGTCAGATATTAAGAAGTGTGTACGAAGAAAGGTAAAGGTATTGAATCTTTCTTTAGGCAGAATTGTTGCTGTTGTCAACACAGTTATTGTTGTTATGAGCCTATACATATTTTTGTACTAGTAATTAATGTTTCGCTAGTCATGACCATCAATCATATTATCACGCATTGCTAATTGAGAACACGCAGAGACATAAACAGAGCTTTAATAATTAATTTGCTGCATGTATTACAGTTGGCGTGGCGGTTAGCCGAAAATTAATGAGAACTGCAAATTTAGTACGCTTGTTTACGCAAATGAACTGTTGCAATATATTCATCGCCACTTGCACGTATAAATGTAAACGTATGTTTACAGCTCCAATAAATAAATGTTCTTAAGTGCAAAGCTTGCGTTAATATATTAATTTTACTAATTTAATACTTAAATATGAGTTACATAGTGGATAACTGGGCATACCTTTAAAGCAAGTAACGAAATTAAGTATGTAGTAGGTAAACATTATGAATACAAAAAAATTATAAAGCTAGTTGTAGAATTGTCAGAATAAATTTGGTCTTGCATGAATAGGAGTAAAACGTGCAGATATTTTAAAATGGTTTTCCTCCTACTCATTATGAATGTAAAATTATTAAGTTTAATAATTTTAAAGAATTTGCCTTAACAGTTTCATGTACGTAAACATAATTTCAGTTTATTGAAATTCGAATAAAAGTATCTAGTCGTATTTCCATCATTTTGTTAGAAAACATTTGCATATTAGTAATCGCTGAAACATAATTTAATAAAATGTTAGTATTCTAGAGAAGCTGTGTATTAAGTAATTGTTTATCTATAACTAAACCAACATTGCAAGTTTTACCTTAACGATTCTATTTACCTCGTTAAAATTAGTGTTAGCATAGCCTGAATTCCAACCTTAAAGTTTAATTGGCAACATAATTATTGAGACAGAGACTCTAAGTACAGATAAACTAACTTTTTCTAGGGTTTTACAAAATCTACGTAATGAACACAAGTGACCAATTAATGGCATTAAAAAGTTGGTACTTTGTGCTCTCGAATTTAATCTTTTCTATGCCTTCACGAAATAGGCAAGGTAACTCAATTCAATAGTAGCTTTGCAGCATACTGTATTTTCGGCATACTTTTATTTAATATCTGACAGAGAACCAATTAATTTAATTGAGTCGCAAGCGGCTGTATTTCATTGAATAAGTAGTTGTAATTTTACGAAGCTGTACGAATCTCTGTAATGATTATGATAAATAATGAATAAATATGTTTGTGAAATATATCTAAAGTTCAACTAAATAAAACTATTTATTATGTTTAGACGCTATAGGGTAAAGTACTATTTTCTAATGCTGCGTAGGTATCAGTGGAATAAATAATTACACTAATATTCTTACATCATTTTGTCTAAATGATTTTTTGAAAAGCTTCCAAATTTCCAGGTTTACTAAAATTAATGTTTTTACTTATAATGATATTGCATTTAGGTATAAAGTGTCATAATTTATAATAAAAATAAAATTGTTCTGCCTATCAAACAAAATAAATAATAACAACAACCACATTCCTGATTATACATTTGATTATCCTATCAAAAATTATTCGGCGACACTATATTATGCGAATATTTTATTGCTAATTTGTAACATGTACAACCGCTGTTTAACAGAAGGAGCGTTCTGCAAGAGATGGAAGGTACAGCGACTAGTGCTGATAAGCAAAGGCAAGGGCGACCCAACCACTGCATCGGCATACAGACCGCTATGTATGCTAGACACGGCTGGCAAGCTACTGGAAAGACTGCTCAAGACACGACTGGAAAGCAGCATAGACGACGCGGGAGGCCTGTCCGAGAGACAGCATGGCTTTAGGAAGGGACACTCCACCGTCGGCGCCGTAGCGCAGGTAGTGGAAACCTTCGAAGCCGCTCAACGGGGAAATCATTACTCGAGACCCCTGGTGATGCTCGTCACATTGGACGTAAGAAACGCCTTCAATTCGGCGAGATGGGACGTCATTCTTGATTCCTTACAGAACACGTTCGACACGCCATCCTATTTACTTAGGATGATACGCAGCTACCTCAGCGACAGGAAGCTGGTCTACGACACCGCAGGCGGGCCGTGCACGAAGAAGATAACAGCGGGAGCGGCGCAGGGTTCCATACTCGGCCCCGACTTATGGAATGTGTCCTACGACGGGATCCTCCGAATGGAGCTGCCGCAAGATGCGTATCTGATAGGATACGCAGACGACGTAGCGGCAGTCATCCTAGCGCGTGACGAGGCGGATGCCCAGAGAAGGCTCAACCAGGTAATGAGAAGAGTCACCACATGGATGGACGAACACGGCCTGACCCTGGCAACGGAGAAGACCGAGGTCGTTCTATTGACCAGGAGACGAATCCCTAGGGAGATAGAGATGACGGTGGATACGGAAGTCATAACCACTACAACTTCCGTGAAGTACCTCGGACTGCGGCTCGACAGCAAGATGACCTTCTGGCAACAGATCCAGTCGTCGAGCGATAAGGCCGCTAAGGTAACGACGATGTTGAGCCGACTAATGGCCAACGTAGGAGGACCGACGGCGAGTAAACGCCGGCTGCTAATGACCGTCACCCATTCCATACTGTTGTATGGAAGCGAGATCTGGGCTGACGCCTTACAGCAGGACAAGTACAGAAAGCGGATGGCTTCAGTACAGCGACGGGGAGCACTCAGGATCGCCAGCGCATACCGTACGGTTTCCGAACCGGCGGTGCTCGTGATCGCAGGAGTAACTCCGATAGACCTACTAGCTCTAGAAAAGAAGAGAGTCTACGAGACACGACGAGATGTCGACTCACGACAAGCAAGAGCGGACGCTAAAGCGCTCACACGACAACGTTGGCAAGAGCGCTGGCAGAACGACACGAGAGGACGGTGGACGGCCAGACTCATCCGCAACATCACGGAGTGGATGAACCGAGACCACGGCGAGGTAAATTACTACCTCACCCAGTTTTTCAGCGGACACGGGTATTTCAACGCATACCTGGCTCGAATGGGTAAAGCAGAGAACGCGACATGTCAGTATCACGACTCTGCGGAAGATGATGCTCACCACACCTTCTTCGAATGCGAGAGGTGGAGTGATTACAGAGACGCTCTACAAGACGAAGTAGGACCTCTAACGCCGGATAATGTCGTGCAAACGATGCTGTCCGGACACGACCGCTGGCAGAAGATCGCCACGTTCGTCGAGAAGGTGCTGAAGAAGAAGAAGAGAGAGACCCAAGCAATGGAGGCAGCCGACCGAGGCTAACTACGAGGTGCCATCCTGAAGTAATGCGACCAGCGGTTCCGGGATGGATTCTACACCTGACAAAGTGAGGTTTTTTAGTGGGTGCGAGCCCCACACACCGGGGACGGGTCTCGTCCCTGATGGTGCGTTAAGGCATTTTTCCTCACTTAAAAAAAAAAAAAAAAATTGCTAATTTGTTATGATTTACAGATTCATTTAGGGATTAAGTGTACTTGATTATCTTCTTGTGGATATTCCTCCTCCTAGTATTGCTCTACATTTAATTATCAACCATATTTTAATCTAAAATTTCAGGTAGATAGCAGAATATTTAATTAAAGATTTTAATATAACCACACGTCTACACTCCTTTCTGCTTTTAGTAGTATCATTACTTGCTACGATACGAAAGCTTCATTTATTCGGAGCACCGGTTTGTAAAATTACTGCTAAATGAATAGAATAAAAGAAATTAGAATTCGTTGTTGTATATACATCATTTAGAATGTATTATATATATAAATTACAACTATTAAATATTAATGCTACTCTCATGAACGTATAATAAGAATCTGTGATGTAAGGCAGAACAATCTTTCAGAGATATGTATGCTCTGCTCTATTACAATTTACCGCTTGCTTTCATCTCAGAGGTTACTAAATCGTGTTAATTGGTAAGCAAACATAGTACGCAGACATAAATATTAATAAAATAATGTAATAACATGTTGACAAAAAATGCAACAATAATTGTGATTACAGCAGTATTTGAAAGTAAAATGTATTAAATTCATTTGCAAAAATGTATTTTACTATACATCTTAACACATTAGGTACGTTCATAGTAACGCGACGAAGAGAGCGACAAGCGGCGAGACTAAAGTAGCAACAAAAACAAGAAACTACCGCTAAAGATTAGCGTTTATAGTGCCAGAGACGCAATTCCAACATCTTGTTTAAGTCGCTACTCTACTCTCGTCGCTTGTCGCTGTTTTCGTCGTTCTGTTTTCTGTCCCATATCAAGATGCGTTTCTCCACTAGTTATGTCATGCTGATCTAAATTTAACGAACATAATCAACATTACTGAGATACTGTATTCGAGAGATTTTATAACCCGAAAGGTTACGTTCAAATTTAAAACAGTCGACGATTTTGCAAATCGACACACCGCTAATCATCGGGCAACAATATCAACTGTTGCTGACTCAGAATATGTTACGCCAAAGTCAAAAAAGAGCAAAATTAAGGTAAATCAAAGTTTAGGCGATGTTTCGGCAGCGTTGGTTATAACGAGTGACAAGTTTGTAATCATTGGCAAAATTTTGCTAAAATTTTCTGGGACTTACCAAAGGCTACAGCATTTAAGCAGGATAATAGGTCATGGATATTTTTGTTAGCTGAGAAATTTGGCACGTTCTTTATTAATAGTTTATAGTCTAGACATATTAAACATACTTACAATACTTTCAATAGTCATCTGATGCGCGCTTCAGCGATGCAACCGAATTCAACTTTTTGGTAATCAAGTACTACTGATGGATATCAGCCACAAATCTTGTTTCTAACAGCACCTTATTTATCCGGATTTGCACATACTTTTTCACAATTACACAGTATATAATAATCATGTTTGCTGGTATATTCACAGCAGAATAAATACAAAATCAGGTATGATTCGACCCAATACCTGAGGCATAGTTGTATAAGTTTTCATAATTTCTGCTAGTTGCCAGTTTATCATTCATGATTCGAAAATTGATTTTCTTCATAGAGTGTAGTTCTTCTCAATTAAATCACTAGATGTAATTATTCTAAGATAATTTTTTCATCCACACGCAAGTAATTAAGCTAGTAACTTTTTTTAAATCATAATTCAGGCAACAAACTTACGTGTGAGAATTATTTTCTTTTTAAAACATTTCGAGCGTTTTTTTCTAATTTTCGTTTTGTAGCCAAAACTGCATTGCCAATAAGTTTTTTATTCCAACGATTAAAACTAAGTAAATAAAATTGCATTGTGGACCAATTCATTTCCACAATCTTGCGCGTATACTTCAACTAGCACGATTAAAAATACAGAGTAACATCATAGAGTATGGCGGCAACAAATGTCTTTCATTGTATCTGCACAGTTTCTAAACAGAAAAAGCATTGCGAAAATCATGTTTCGAAATTTAATCACTCAGAGTACCCTTAAACATTTTAAATATTTTCTAAGGTAATTTAATTTTAATAACTGATTAAATTCCACTACAAAGGCGCTATTATTCCAAGAATCGGGTTTAGCTTGCTACTGCCTAAGTAATGTGAGATTTTGACACGAGTTAAATTAATTTTGGGAATAGAACTGGCTAATTAAGTCAAGAACATTCACCAAATGTGGTGATCTGTCGCCTTAGGCAATTTGTAATGGTATAAGATATTTCTGTCCTTACATACATACCTATTCTAAAGCTTTGCTGACGTTCAATCTTGTCATTTCCACCGTCTACATTTACATCGGAGATTCGTTGTTGCCCGGTATGTCTAACGCGATCCCCTCAGAATATGTAAGGCTTGGGAGTTAGTGTATATCGAGTACATATACATACATAATTCATACGACATATACATATATATTTGGGGTTACTGCCTACATATTTCAGTATACCAAAAATTTGTGTAAATCAACAAACACCAGTATATTCCATTAAGGCAGTTTTTTTCTTTACATACGTACATATGTACTACTGCTTTAAGAATAATGAAATGTCATGGTGCTTCTGTATTTGTATTCATTCAGGCCTTAAAGTGGATGGAATTAGACATTTTCATGACGAAGGTGTCCTCATGAGACTTTAGATACCGTTAGGGTGAGAAGTTTGTGAAATTGAATATAAATATTATATTAAGGATTCATTACTAATATGTCGACCTGACCATCATTTTCACCTTTGCCTTGTGTTAATATTTGATTTATTTTATATAGTTCTAATATTTCCCAAAAAAGGTAAACAATGTGGAGTTTCCTTAGTTTTGGAGTAAATATATTTCACATCGGAAGTTTTCAACCAGAAAGCAACTGCAGTATATATTTCACTTACATTTTAAATGTAACAATATGCCCGACGGTCGATAAAACAACGGATGCAAAAAGTTGTGCCCTAAACGTGTTAGTATGCAGTTTAAAAAGCGATTGCTTCTTCTGTTACACACTAATATCTTACTGACCACAAATACCGAATCGCCAGTAGAAATTATAACAAATGCTGCTGCAAAATTAAGTATATTGCCAGCCCAGTTTGCCATAGTACACATTTGAATCTTTGAAATATTTCTAAAAACGTGCTACACAAATCTCTAAGTATTTAGATAGGTATAACTTTTTTAGAGTTTGTTTAATAGCTGAAACCGTTAGAGCTTTCATAATAGGGCAAAGGTGTATGCGTGGTAGTGAGGTCTGTTTCGATAGAATTTAAGTTTCTTTATAGAGTCTACTACAGCTAACGCTTGCAAGAATATACGTTGTTATCTTTATTTGTTGCTCTACTGTAGTACATTAGAGGTTACAAGTTTATTTGGCGTCCATACGTAGCTCTGTATGAGGACTTCGATCGTAGATACATACCAACTAACGACCTCTACGTAAGAATAGATACTGCAATATCAAGTTGTTCCTCGGAAGTCCATTGTCACCAGGTATATTTTCTAATATCCGATAAAGATTAAGTAATGAGTACAATACTACAATAATCAGGTTGTCCAACAATATGCTGGTTCTGTGCCATAGAAATCGAGATCCAGACCACTAAAATCATGGCCCAGGACTAATAGAGAACTATCATAACTATGTTCCAGGTCATAAAAGTAAATATTCAGGACAGTGAAAACTGAGGCCCAGACTACCAGAAGTCCATACACTGCCAAACTGTTATTTCCAATGGTGCAACGTCCGATTCCAAAAACAAGAAAATAGTGGAGTTATCAGACAAAAAGGTAATCCGATAAAATGATTGTTCTAGTTAACATTGTATATTGTCTTTATATGCCAATGAATTCGCAAAACTTTGAATAACACGATAATTGTATTGGCTGTGTCTTTATCTTCTTCTTCTTCTTCTTTCTTTTATTTGCGAGTATTTCACAGCATCGCCATATGTACCACAATTTTATCCCAACATTATGTGTTAACAGAGTGAGTCGAGTGGTGTATTCAAGAAACCAGTAAGGAGGTCCTCATAAAAAGTATTCCAAATTTTATTATTTTCCTTTTTTTATATAACATTAAAATATATCACAAAAATCAATTCATCAGCAATGGGTGCTTGAATATTGTAAAATAAAATGTTCTTTAAAGCCAACAAAGTATTTATATGAAAATTTTATATCATTAATGTCGGTTCTGTTGCACTGTTTGTGGCCCACAGGCCAATATCTTCAATTAGAATAAATAACGCTGTGAAGGTAATATGCTTATTGCGAAACACACAGTTACTAAGAGAGATTAGCACTTTTCGTTATAAGTACCCAGTTAAACGCTCTTCTTATTTTACTTAATTCCGTTAATTAATCTTAAGCGAAATCGAAAATGAGAAACAAAACGTTTTCCTATGTTTCTTAAACGTTAAATCCAGCTCCAAATTAAAAATTCCACGTTTAATGAAGAAAATCATAACCTTCGCCACCACCTATATAGATGAACAGAGAACATTGTCGGCGTCTTTACATTATGCATTGCTTGACAAGCTATATATTTTAATTACAATCGATAAAGCAAGAGGATGCAATTTTCTATGCAATGTTCTATTTTTAACCGTGGATAACCCGCTTGAATCCTTAGAATCCCTTCATTTCCTTTTAACGCTCTACAAGGGTATATATTCGTAGTTTATTGTCTCGATAAATCATGTTCTTAGTCCAAATCCTTAATGTTATCAAGAAATTCTAGCTTCATAAATGCCATTTGGACGAAGATAATTCATAGTAGTGAATCAAATAGGAAAAAAGGCAAAACCTGTAAAAATGTCCTTCTGAGTTGAATTGATATCACGTCCTTACATAAAGTAATTAATTTGAATGAAAAATTTGACTTTTATTTCTACATTTAGGATCGCATTTCACGGCTTCGAAATGTACTAATTTATATCAATTAGGAATAAAATACATCAATTCCATTACTACATAATTTCGTGTTTTTAGAAAATCATAATATAATATTAAGCAGGAAATTGCGAAGCGATAGGGAATAAGATAGCTATACAGTATAAAAAATTTGGGGGTAATGTAGCAGTAAATGAAGAATAAAGTTAACATCCAATTGGTAATACTATTAGAGAAGCGTGATTTAGAAAATTTAATATCTGATTGAGAAGTACCAATACTGTTTTTGTTCTGTTAGTCTAGATACATGTAAAACTTCTTTCTTTACTTTAATCAGGATTCATGAAATAAGACGCGGACGAAGTCGAGAAGAGATCAGTTCACCAAACTTTTAGTATTTGCAATCTTAGGGAAATTGGCTGAACGCGGCAGTAAAGATACTTGCTCAATGTAAATAGCTTTACATACACTTTGTATTCTGCTATAGATCGTGTCGTACATTTACCACATTAGATTTTTCAAATAACACTTCCTTAAAACCTATTTTGTAGCTAAATATAACTTTTCATCTTATATATTTTAATTTAGATATTCTTAGTGCGAGCATATAGTGGCAAAGTAAAAGTATCAAGTATCTACTACGCTACTATTATAGCATTAGGTAGCAAGGAGTTTTTCGTTATGTAATTGCTAGTTATTTAATTACTGTAGGTGCATTTAGAACCGAATACAAATCATGTACAGTTTTTAATTTAATAAAAGCGTGTATATTGTTAACATGATTTTTTTTATTTCCGCGTACATATTGTATCTACTTTCTCGGAGATCAGCCCTATTTCAAAGCGAAGAATGTTCATGTTAGTATGTGCAATAGGAGCAAAGTTTTCATTTTCGTATTATTTTAAAATATTGAAAAGCGATGGGCTCTTGAACAGCTGTCACTGGCGGTAAGCAAACAGAGCAGTAATAAACTATACTCAACAGTAAATATTTAACTAGTTCTAGAACCAACGCAGTTTGCAATTACTTCTGGTTTATTTTCGGTGTTAGAGAAACGAGGAACAAATATTTGAGTTATTGATTTAGAAGATGACAACAAAAAATATGCTATCATTTTCAACCTCTCATAGCATCTATTTTTGACATTTTTATTTGTATTGCGTTGTATTTGCTTACATAGGATTTAGATCCGAAAAGATATCATAGATTTATTTTGTTTATCTACAATATCGTATGTTTCAATGTAGATTTAAACGAAATTGTAATTTCTGTTGTGGCAATTTATGATTTTCTATTTGCATGAAATGTGGAAACTCCACAAATAGTGCAATTTATTTTGCTATATCTTGTCTTCTGCCTACGGAAATGAAGCGGCGAGAAAACTTTTAGACAGAGTTTACTCAAGATTGCTCTCTCAACTTCTGAGTTTATAGTACTTTCGGCTTTTAGATTTATGCTAATAATACCCTACAACTTTATGTGCTTGACTGTATCCGTTTAAATTCATTCATAACGTACGTGACCTTTCCACAAAAATGAGAAAATTCAGCGAGTTGTCTATTTAAATATGAAATAAATTACAATGAAAGGGAATTTTCAAAGTAGAACTATAGATACCTAGGATAAACTCCGGCTTAATGATACTTGAACTTAACTTTTAACAACTGTATAAGCAAAATTTTGGTGGAGTCGCCGGAATTTTCGATCGAGGTATTAAGGACAGTTAAAGAACGCTCTATAGACAATACCTAAAGAAACTTAGTGTGTATGTATGTATGTTAGTAATGTATTTAACAATTTTTTTCAGAGTATATGGTAAACGAAAAAATCTGGGATAAGAGCTACTATTTCTTCTTGGTTGGCAATTCAACGATGAATATCAATTTTTTGCAACCATATTTTGAGGAACGGGCTCTAACTTTTCTCGGCCGTTATATAATTGGTAATGTATTTGTTCAATATAAAAAACAATTTGAATCAATATTCTGAAGAGTTAAGTTATCATATGCAGGTACCATTGTCACGAAAGTATGAGGACTATAGCTCTCTTCTATAAAGTAAATTCTGCTTAGCCTTCTAGGGAGCGTGAGTATCATATTATTAAACTTACTAACAAAAGTAATATAAACAATCTCGGTTGGTTTGACGTAATGGCTACCGTATTGCTGCAGTTTTGTTTTAATCTTCACAAACAAGGAATAATAATATAATAATTGAGACATACGGTGAAATATATACATATATTTCTCTTTTAACAAGTAATATCCGTATATCATAGTTATCCAGGAGAAAAATACTTGAATTGAATGAATATTTAGTGAAAGGTCTTACCTTAAATAATACGAATCCCATATTGCTAACAATACTACGCCGCTGGAAGTAGAAAACATCGAAAGGAAATTAGAAAACAGGCAGGATGTCATGGATAGGTAGAAAGGAAAGGCAGATACCCCACAAAACTATCGAAAGAGGGGATAGACGCAACAGATTCAGTGGAATGCGTCAGTGGAAGCTGAAAGGATGATGTTTGCCATCCAAGATCAAGTCATGCCAACAAGGTACTAATGCAAACACATCCTGGTAGAAAACATCGACGACAACTGTCGATTATGCAGACAAAACAAAGAGGCGATAGACCACCTCACAAGTGGATGCCAAATACTAGCACCACGGGAATACACTAAAAGACATGCTGTAGCTAAAATCCTACACCTCGAACTTATGAAATTGGTGATGAAGTACAAACAACGCATACACTACAGTAAATACCAGCCTGAAAATATTGTAGATAACAATGAATGTCGATTGTATTAGGCGCGATTCATCACCACGGATGGAACGATACTTCACAACATACCGGATATTGTAGAGTGGAAGTACTGGCTGTACAACGTTAAGGTCAAACAAGGAGGGAAATGTTGGGATAAGCAGCTAAAATCAAACGATGATTTAAAAAATCTCCATTTAATATTCTAAGCTTTCGGTAATTAGTTGTTACCTTCTTCAGAGAGAAATTCTACAAGTAATAAGTAAAAAATTGCGTTAAGAACAGCACTCAAAGTATTGTATATTAAAAATGACAACTTACGTGGAGGAAACGAAGCTAACACTAGATTTAAACATATAGTCTACCAAATCAGAAGCACATTGTAAAATATTAGATAATTTAAAGAAAGAAACATTTAAATACACAGTTGCATTAATTCTAAAAATCGACTGATGATCGATAGTATAATTTAATCAGATTAACAACATGACTAACATTAAAATTCAAAATTCTAGGTTAAGCCGGTAAGCGGCGTGCGAACGGCAACTGAATAGAGTAAGACGAATATCAACTTACTAAAGTCCCTACAAAATTGAGTAACATTAAAATTCACTAAAAAGACAAGCAATGCAAACTACATCATAGATCAAAGGAATCAGTATACATGTATGTTCAAAAATACATGTCCGGATGATCAAGTGGTATTCGAGGGAACCATTTTATCCAAATGCAAAATATTAGAATAAATTATACTTAGACTATCTATGTCGCTGTTAAAATTAAGACTATTATCTTGCTGTCTAATATGGTACATTTCCAAAAATAGACGTTTAGACCAAAATCTTTCGAACGAAAGGATTGAAACATCGTCGAAGTTAAATTGGTGGTCATCATTAACGTGGTGATCTGCGAGGGCCGTCTTGGTACTACGATGCACGCAATCGAGTTGATGTTGTCGAATACGTTTCTCCAAATATTGGAACGTCTGACCAATATATACCTTCTCACAATCAGCACAAGCCGGTTTAATGACGTTGTAGTAGGATTGATGGAAAATGGAGGAAAGTTTAGGAGAGAGATCGTTGATAAACGGGAACTTACAATTTTTAACAGTGTTGTGAGTGGACTCCAGACGTGTAGGCAACGTGGTAAACGAAGAGCTAGTCTCGGGGAGATTATGCAAAAAGCTTAAGCAAAATGTAAAGTATGTCTTATGTATGTAACAGTATAAGTATTGCATTCGTGAAAATCCATATCTGATATAGGTCTACACGCAGTAGACAGAAATCTCAAATATTGGTGATCTTCGAATCTTTTACAAGCTCTTGTATGTGATTTCAAATAATGACCGATGAAGACAAAGGTTTTCTTAGTTTCAATATTTGACAGTACTTCAAGACAGATTGATTAGTAAATGTGAAACCATTAGTAAAATAATATATTGACTTTTATTCCAAACTTTTGGTTCTAATTGTATAGTGTAAGGTATTTTATATTAGTTATACTGTAGCTAGTTACTATTTCCTTATATCCACACACTTTCAATCTGCCAATAACTCTACTCAACTAATACTTACATATAACATGTATGAGTGAAAATATCGAAGACGCCTGAAATTTAATTTCAAATTAATCAAAGTAAATCTGAACCTCCAACATATCGTATATAATTAGTTTACCACGGAGATATTAAAAGGAGGTCATTTAGTGTATGTAGAAAGTAAGATGAGATAACTGACGAAAATTCCATTTCGTTTACATATAAATGTTCTACTATGTTGAATCTCTCATGCGTACGTATTTTCCTAGTGAAAATTGAGCCTTTTTCATCTTTCGGTAGTGGATCTCTGTTGCTGAGATTGGTTTAGTTTGCTAAACGTGATTTAATAACTTCTGTAAGCATATAGTTTCTAAAGTGTAGTACGCAATACTGTAGACGTCTTCTATAGTACATAAATAGTAAACTACGCAGGCCAACAAAATACTTTTTAAAAACTCCATTAAGGGACGATCGTTCTTCATTTATTTGGAGCTGAACGCATTTGCTCGTTTTTCTCTTGTTGTCCATAATTTAATTGTACGCTAACATGGGTATGAACTGGCATATAGCGGAACAGATCATAGAAATACAAATAAATTCATTTTATAATGTAAAGATTTAAACAGCAACATAAAACTATCCCTTCATTAGATAGGCTTCGCGTATTCACTGGCGAGTGTGTATTGCCTGTTCCTCTACTTGTATATACTATGTATGCATTGCGAGGTGATATTTGCACTGCGACCTAAAAGGTCTATGGTGTCCGCCCTTTCTTGCTGTATGGTTGAGGGTTTCTCGACTTCATAGCAGACCTGCTGAGCCTAACTGCTTTAAAAAATTTAGAATGTGGAATGGCTTGTTGTTAGGCAAGTCTCCCTTTTCTGTTGCATGAGGTCCTAGGTGCATAGCACTTGAATAGCTTAGTGCTGCACACTCGGAGAGGATATGTATGGAGGTTCCATCTTCCTCCTCGCACAAACGGCATTCTGTTGTCTCTTCTAGCCCAATCGTTTTCATATGCCTTCGGAGCCGCCAGTAACCTGATAGGATTTCTGTCAGTAAGCGAAGTTTATCTTTACTCACGGTAATGAGTTCATTGAATCTGTTCTGGTTGTAGGTTCGCAGAGTTGTTTTCGCTTGTCTCATTCCAGGTTTATCAAACCAATGCTTCATTTTCCTTTGATCAACTTCTTTTTTTTAGTTGCTCTAATATTGTGCTATCTATGTAAACGGCTTTAATTGACCATAAGCAGTGCCAGTTAATAAAATATGTGGAAACAGTAGTTTTGTGATAGGCATTATCTAGTAATAAAATGGCTGTTTAGTCTTTCTTTTTTAGCCAAGATTTTCAACAGATAAGAAGACTTTCCTTTAAGCTTCCGGGAAAACAGAAAGTTCTATACAATTACACATTTATGTAGAAATTAAGTGAAGAGCAGAAATCGAATGGACTTGAAAAACATGAAAATGTACAGGCTACAAAAAAGATGCTTTCGCTCCCTTTTTTGCGAGTTTGTCTGCTTTCTCATTTCCTTCTAATCCGGTGTGTCCTGGCACCCACATGGGGATGACTTTGTTTTCCTTGCCTAGCTCGTTTAGCTTAGACAGGCAATCCCAAGCCATTTGTGAGCTGGTTGTATAGGAACTCAACGTATTAATGGTTGACTGTGAGTCAAGATGATAATCTCCTGTTTCCGGTACTTTTTTTAAGGTTAAACCGGACACATCTTTCTATAGCGCGTATTTCCGCCTGAAGGATGCTAGCGAACTTCCCCAAACTTTCGGAGTACTTGGTTCTGGGCCTATATACTCTGAATAAAGTCCCTCCGGTTGTCCTGGAAGCATCTGTATACGATAATATGGTATTCTTGTTCAATTCCGTGATTGTGTTTTGATTCCATCCACTTATGAAGCCTCGCTTCGTAATAAAAATTTGTTCAAGGCTGAATTTCTTCGATATCCCCTCCCGGGGCATGTCCCACAATGGGTCACCTCCGAGTAGGATTTTGGATTTATCTCTGATGATGCCTTCTTCCATCTGTCTGTATATGGTTTATCAGGCCACACTCTCCATTAAAATGTGAAGAGATGTGAGATTTAGTACCACTTCTAAAACGGCCGTTGATCATGTTTTCATTGCAACATCCTCGCATATTCGTTGTGGTTAGACTGGCTCGCGAGGTTCCTCTATTTACTAGAGCTCCTAATATAGTTGTCTTGATGAATCGGTTAATATGTTTCCCACTGTCATTACTTTAATTGTCTATGCATACACCCAAGATCTTCAAAAAGCGAATCTTTAAACACTCAACATAGTGGTAATTTTTTTATCATGATGTATACAAATAAAAAGTGAGCTCATTTTATTGCCGAGAATGTTGATATTAACTTGCTTCAAGGGTTCCAAACCTCATTTAATATCATTTTCGAAAGAGTTTTCTTCATGTAACGATAAATATATACTTTTACTAGCAATAGGTGCTATTTTTTAGCTTTGGAGGAAAACTATTTCACTTTAAGCCGGAATCTCTAACCAAATCATTTAGATTAGTTTGAATAAGCAACTTAGATTCAAGACTGCTACACATTGAAATTTATCATCAGCTTCTTCATCTGTATCAAACTGGACATGACTAGACATAACCATGATACCATCATTCAGAATCTGTGGTGATGTAGAAATGGAAAAATCTACACCATCTACACCTCCGAATGGCAAACGGAAGAGTATGTTATTTTAAAATTTTCTTTTCTATAACTCGTAAGAAGTAATATAAACTCTAGAAAAGTAGTATTGTGGATATCTCTATATCATACAAATAGTAGATCTTGTTTCTTCTTTTTTGATCCTGTTTATTTAACGTACTAATGGTACTTCTTACGCGGCAACCAAGACTGATCGTTAAGTTGCGCTTTTTAAAAAACAAGTTCCTTTGATGTTTTTAAGCACGAGCGCACCTCAATTATAGTAAAACTGTTGGTAAAGCTTTTACTACCGACTGCCTATTGTATAACGTCTTTACAATGTATTTAAAAGCAGACGCGTTGAGAACTGTTTTTATAGTACTTATCATGTTTTTTAAATACATACATATAATTGATTGAAGTAATTAAGTATCTTCCACACTAATCAGAGCACATGATATAAAGCAAACGAAAAATCTATATATAAAAGTAATATACATGTCCTCGCTGAAATAGTATCTTATATTATAGTATGAATTCAATTTTATTTTCTTGAATATTATGTATTAAATATAAAAGCATAGTGGTAAGTTATAGGGCTTTCGTTTGTATTATTCAAAAAGTTTCTTCGTGGTTGGCTGGTGTAATAGAAAAATTCTTTTGGAACCTTAGCTTAACGGATTACGTTTTTACAATGTAATACATTTTAAAGTATTAACATGCAGACATATTATCATCACCTATTTGAAAACTACTTGTTTGAGAAACATTTATAAGAAATTACACGAAAACGTGCTATCTATGTAAAAGGCTTTAATTGACCATAAGCAGTGCCAACTAACAAAATATGTGGAAACAGTAGTTTTGTGATAGGCATTATCTAGTAATAAAATGGTTGTTTGGTCTTTCTTTTTGAGCCAAGATTTTCAACAGCTAAGAAGACTTTCCTTTAAGCTTCCGGGAAAACAGAAAGTTCTGTACAATTAAACATTTATGTAGAAATTAAATAAAGAACAGAAATCGAATGGACTTGAAAAATCTGAAAATGTATATTATTCTTCTACAACTACACTTATATAAAAGATATTAGAGAAACACGAAATTATTGTTCTTAAATGTGCCTTGAATTCGGACAAATCATTAGTTTGCTTTGATGTTTAGAGTTCTTCCTACTTAATTAATGTGGATTTAAAATAATCTCGTATTGGAAGAATACAAAAATAAGTTAATAAAGTTTATTGAGTTAATTCAACACGAAGACATAAGCAAAAATCTAGTATTGAAATAAATCGTTATTAATGTTATAGTGCTGTTATGAAGTAACACGTTTTACATTGAAATAATGAATTTTGTTCAGTGTATTAATGATTAATCAGATACATAAATATATATGTATGTTTGACTAATATATATGCAGTTGGAAAATCAAGTTTAATTTGATACGTATTTTCAATTACACAGCAACATACTGTAAACTATTACCTGTAATATAGCATTGCTGAAATAAATAACCAACCGTCTCTGCACTAATTTTCTCTGAAATGCTATAATGAAGCCATAAACGTGCGTAGCATATGGTTTCCATCAATATCGCTTTCGATATCTATGCTCCACAAAATTATAGTGACGGAATTAAATGCGAACATAATTATTCATGCTGTTGGTACTAGAATTGTAATTGTTGAAAATATGTAATTAAAGTGACTATTACCGTGATAGATTTTAAATTTACATATTAGGCGCAACTATTTTCTGTATAGCTAGATGTATGTTTTTGCAGAAACTAGAAAAATCAAGCGGCTAATAATAATAATAATAATAATAATAATAAAACATTATATACTGCATTAGAATCGTTGCATATTAAATGCAAATACCTATGTTTTAATTATTTGTATACTATTTTACAAGCTCTGGGGATCGGTAACAGCGCCTGAAACAGGCTCACCAGAAAATGTTTTTTTTTCCTATAATTATTATATTATTGGTTCTGTGTTGAAAATGTGTAATTAGAATATGCAATACCATACATATTCTTAAATATATGTACTTAAATTTCGTTTGTACAATCTACATATGTCACTAAATAAGCAACACACTGGTTTTGATGCATATGTATATTATGTATTTTTATTTAACGGGGTTGTGCCGGGGTGTTACTATTCATCATCTGGAGCCACGACTCCTGTCAATAGAGAGGACCGAATGATGGTCGCATTTGACCTTTCAATTTCAACTTGTTTAATGTGCTGTCACAAGAACTTAAATGGAAATGGGCGAGCAAGCGATGAAGTACATAATTTACCAGGCGTATCTTTATAGTGTTAATCTGATTTATAAAATGAAATAAAACAAGATGAATTTTGTAACCTTGTTGATACTTTGCAATAGTTTCACGTTTGCCATTTTTCCATTTGTTAGTTATTGTTACTAATTGTTGTAAGGGGCGATTTGGCAACTCAACATCCTGATGTAATACATCACCTGTTTCGCAGGGTATACTGTAGTTGCTTGACGTGCTTCGTATAAAAATTCGTCGATAGTGCCTTTTCCAAACTCGATACTAGCAACACATTTTGTTTAATAAATTTGGTAGGTAATTTAATACGCAATTGCGATATATTATTAGTACGAATTTTAATAATTCTGTTCAAGAATAAGGAACGAATATGGCAAAAAGAAGTATTCAGGAACTTGATTTAATAAAATGCAGGCGTGAAATAAATTATTATAAATGACAATTATATTATCAATATCAGATACACTTGATAAATTAGTTTTTTTATAATTATTTTCCTTTTTTAAAATATTAATATTTTGCAAATTAAAACTACGTCACCTATCTTTAGGGTGGTTAGATAAAATAGTTTCAGCAGTTATGTTACGTAAAACAGTATATTGATAATTTTAAAAACGTTTCTATATTTATATTGTTTAGGTTGATCGATGAACAAAGGCTAAGAAATGCTACTTACTGTCTGCAGATTACTTCATACAACTTTTATATTTTAATTCTTTTTTAATTCATTCTTAACTTAGTAAACAAGTTTTCATTGTTGTTAGGTGTAAATGTTAGAGTAATGTCAGATTTTTAAATTCGTATTTGATTTAGATATATGTATATACAGTTATCATGTTAACAAAAGAAATTGGTGAAAATGTGCAGATCATTAAATTATAAAATACATCTTGGTAACGTGCAGATTATCTCGGTATTTTAGAGCGTTACAACTTCCGCTATCGTCACCCTGATTCAGTAAAGATCATGGATAACATATTCCATTCTATTTAACACATAGTGATAATTTTGATAAATATTTTTTACTACGTCAGAATTTCTAAAGTTATGTACAATTATTCGTTGCGATAGAAGACAGAAGAGGGAATATATTGTGCAGTAGAGTATGAAACACCCACATATATTCCTACTAAACCAGTGGTTTCTAACGTTTCAAAATTACAATATGCTAGTGGATATTTCTAGTAATGTGTGCGCATTTGTATGAATAGAATATGTTATACGTAATAGGTTTTACCACAGTTGCAATCGATATATGAACTGGTAAAGAAATATCCTTACTAACTGTATGTAATTGAGGCCCTATTCGGTTTTCTTGAAAATCTTAACAGATGCCGTATTTCCCTCGTAAGGCAAATAATACAATCTCTTGAAAACTTTAGCGGGTAAGGTTTCAGAAAGGCAACACTGACGTCGATTACGAACAATTCATACTCCTTCTACGCGCTCACGCTTTTATAGTAGCTGGTACAAGTCAGTAATTAATATATGGGTATTTGAAAGAAATGAAAAATTATGTTTTAATGAATTTTGTTTTTATTCAGTAGAAAATGCGTCCATTGTTCGCTACCCGTGAAGTGAAAATTTACTTCTAGGTTTCACGGCAAATTTATAACTTACCTTGTCAGCTGTAATCATGACCGAGCTGTTCAACTTAAAGACTGTATATTACAATAAGAAATCGTGAAAAATTAAACGTTATTAGAATTTCTTAACTAATATACATATAAATAGCGCAACTTTAGACAAACATATTTTGCTTCTCCAATGAATTTAGAACGGTAAATAATTTTCTCATATCATAACTATATTAGCACTAAAAAAATCGGGTTGCCTGGACTGTGGTGTCTAAAACCATGACTTTTTGTGTTGCTTGAAGCTTAGAGACGGTACGAATGATTTTTAAAGCAAACAAGAAAGCGAAGTATCGTCTTGTATAAAATATTTGCTCTTATGTGGGGTACAAAGTACTTATATTTCGAGAAAGGTAAACTATATATGTACATACATATACATATGTAACATGTATTACATCATCATCAAAATGTATATGAAATGCTGAAATAAAGATACAAAATTATTATTATAATAATTATAATTATTACAACGTAAAATCTGAGATTTTATATCTCCATAAGAATAGCTTGAATATTTAAAAGATAATGAGAAATATGAACGTATTGTAGGGTTTATAATTACAGCACACATTTATTACACTGTAAATGTCTTGTATTTTTTCTCGTGGAAATTTGGGCTTACTTAGTCTGATTGTTAAATCGCCAAGTTGTTTCAAGGATTTGTATTTATTGGTTTTAAACTAATTAAAAAGATAATAGACACAACGAAACTCAATTACACATCGGCATTTAATTGATAATTTGTGGATAATAAAGTAATAGTACAATATTCTTTAACTCATATTAGGTTATTACAGATGCAACTTTTTCCCATTATCTTTACATTTATTTAATACTTAAGACTTCCTAGCGCAAGGTTTTATAAAATAAGCAATAATTAGTGGTAAAAATTATATTTTTAAGCTATTGATGCGGATCGTTATCAAATTTTCTTGCTATAAATTTATAAATAAATATTGTTCGATGTACTATGTCTATGTATCTGGGAACCATTTAGTGTAACTTAGCATTTTATGAAACGCTACCGGACACTCAAACGAATAGATGTTGCGTCAAAAGGCTACAAATTTAAAACATTACATAAAACGTCAGCGTATTTCTGCCGTTTGATGAAAACCAACCAAATTGCGCTAAGTAACTGACTTTATTGGATTTTTCATGTGACACTCCGAATCCGTTTTGCAGTTGATGTAATAAATTGAGTAATACTTAACTTGAAAATGGTGACGGTATATATACAGTTGTTGTGTGGTTTAACAAATACAGTTTTATTTAAATCTGAAAAAATTCTTTGCTTAGCATTATGTACTGTTGAATATTCTTAGTCGATAGAGGTGTACAAGATTTCTGAAATATTATTTATTTGATAAAAATTAAGAAAAAATGATAAAAATCAGGCTGCTGGTAAGAACTGTGTTATAAAAGAATATAGCTAGTTTTCAGTGGTGGTGGATCTTAATATTGTTGCTATCTAGTACTGTAGCTAGTTTTCCTATGCTTACTTTGCTAACTTTTTGTAATGTCATTTTAATTTCTAAAATTCCTGTCATTTAAATGTAGGTTGGAGGAAGGGGCATTACCTAACCTAGACGTCTAAAGTACTGGGTTAAAAAGTTCACTTACAGTTATTGCTTCGGCATTCCAATCTCCTATGTAACTACTTCAATTTTCTGCTTCGTGAAAGGTGAAATGCTTTATGGGCAAGAGTTTCTACTAAAACTACCTTTATTAAGCCATAGTAAAACTATTTGCCGACGGCACCACCATGTAGTTTTGACATGAAATATGTATCAAACCTGCTCTTATCCAGAATGGCTATAGCTCCAGCAACATACAAAAGGTCATAAATAGGTACATTCACCCGAAAATCCCTAAGGCAACTCGTGAAACTAGTAACCAACAAACCACGGTTGTTCTTCCCTACAATCATGGCGTTACAGATCATATCGGCAGAATTCTCCGTAAACAAAACATTAAACATTAAATTTAAAATTTCCCAAATTTTTCATTCGCTCGAGGACTCGGAGTACAGATGCCTTCAATCATTCAATCGTTAGGCAGGTAATAATATTCTATAAGCTCGGAAGCTAGTCCTACTTTTCCACATTTAGCAGTAAATAGTATAAATAAGAACGCAATCAATTTTACCAAAATCAATATAAAACAACGTTTTGTTTGAATAAAAGCAAATATCTACTATAAGTTTGTTTGTCTATCAACAGCTAATAACTTATTATTATTGTACAATGCCTTTACTTTCTAATTCCAAATATGTATGCGTCCCTCTTGGTGATCCTGTGGATTGACTTCGAATGGAATTATCACTTTTTGAACTCCAAATGGCCAAATAACCTCGTTAGGATTGATGGTATGGCGGAAGTTTAAAATGCACTTTAAAGTGGACGAAGTATGCTTCAAAAAAACTTTATAAAACACAACTAAATTTCCCTTTTTCAATAGTCAGGATTTAATGTTCTTCTAAATACGATACCAAAATGTATAACTTAATGTAACAAGTTTTATAGCAGCGGTAAACTAAATACACGACGTGAAGGCCAACAATGCGTGAAAAATATTTTGTTGTGTAATTCCGATGAAAACTCTTAGGTCACCATAAAAAACCTTTCAGATTTTCTTAACAAAAATAGGTCAAAGAAAACGCATATTCTTTACCAATAATATATACCATATCAAGACATAAAGGTATAACATGAAAGGGATACAAAATAGTTGGATATATGTTAAATTGAAGGCTAAGGTGTAAACATTCAGTTGGATATATGTAGGTACATATATATCATTTCCCAGCCAAGCTTGAAAATAGAAATTTGCATTTTTATATAACTATACTACAAATATGTATGTAGATACATATGTCGTGTTATTTTTCAAAGATATCATGTTTAGGTACTGCATGTGTATAATGATATGTCATGTATTAGTAGATTATTAAAAGAATTTCTATTAAATTATAGAAGTAAAAACAATTTAATAATTTATTTAAATAAAATTATATGGATTCTATAAGTGCCCAATATAAAACTCACAAATGTGAACAAGTCCTTTGAAAGAAATGTGTTAGAAAATAGGAGATAACATATACTTTCCATTAATAATTTCGCATTTACCCACAGCACATCGCTTCTTTATTGTCTAGTCTCATGGTACCCCAGCCCAACGTATTTGAGAAATCTCTTAAGGTGTCTATTTATAAGTTATAACTCCTAAGTAAATGATTCGTATTACTTTCTTACTTAACGTTACTTGTATTGCTTCATTACAAAGAAGCTTAAACGAAGATGAAAATGCGGTGCGATAGCAAAGCTAACGTTTCCACTTATTATCAAACTCTGAAATTTATTTTATTGAAAATGTATCTGTTGCCTAATATGAATAATAGCTCTAAATAATTAATAAATTTGTGAAGCGAAGGACGTATTGGTCTATATGCAAGTAGACTATAAAAAGTATTTGTAAAGGTATGAAAAGCGTCGGAAATCAATATTTCCAGCAGAAATGCTTTTATATGCTTTTTATATAAAAGCCTCTGTGACTCATTCTAAAACAGAATACACCCAGAGCTTTCTGCAAAGCCCGTAAATACCAATTCTTTTAAATTTACAGATATATAAAAACGAAAACGTTTATACTGTAAGACCGTATATTAAAACAGCAACTTCATGTAATCCCCTACATTATCTTGACTTCCGACTAACTTTCGTTACTGAGAGAAATCATAAATTCACTTTGGTATTTATGCAATTACGAACTGCCTAAATGCTCGAATGGCAGGTAGAGGAAATTGTATTTACGAATGAACAGAAATTCGAATAAAATAATGTTACACTTCTTGAAATCAAGGATTTCCTACGTAGTCCTTGTTTATTGAAATATTATGACATTAAAATTAAATTCTCAAGAGCGATGTCAGTTTCAGTTTACAAATTCGGGAGAATATAGTTAAAAAGTAGTTGAAGCTTTTCTAATTTTTTTCTACTTAGAAATGTTGAGTGAATGTAGTTCAAATGAAAGTTGTAATATATATATTACCAATTAAGTATGTAAATGTGAAACAACTGCTTACATAGCTGATGTTTTACATTGAAATTTTAATTATGACCCATAATTTGCAACAGAGAAAGTGCATCATTAATTAACAATGGGAACTATACTTACGTGTATAAAAATCTACTGCTTGACGTCTGTGGCTTTAACTAATTGTTGGTGAAGTAAACTATATGTTTGACTGAAGATGAAACTGAATCTATGTATTTCATCATTTATTAACTTCATGTAATCCCCTACATTATCTTGACTTCCGACTAACTTTCGTTACTGAGAGAAATCATAAATTCACTTTGGTATTTATGCAATTACGAACTGCCTAAATGCTCGAATGGCAGGTAGAGGAAATTGTATTTACGAATGAACAGAAATTCGAATAAAATAATGTTACACTTCTTGAAATCAAGGATTTCCTACGTAGTCCTTGTTTATTGAAATATTATGACATTAAAATTAAATTCTCAAGAGCGATGTCAGTTTCAGTTTACAAATTCGGGAGAATATAGTTAAAATGTAGTTGAAGCTTTTCTAACTTTTTTCTACTTAGAAATGTTGAGTGAATGTAGTTCAAATGAAAGTTGTAATATATATATATTACCAATTAAGTATGTAAATGTGAAACAACTGCTTACATAGCTGATGTTTTACATTGAAATTTTAATTATGACCCATAATTTGCAACAGAGAAAGTGCATCATTAATTAACAATGGGAACTACACTTACGTGTATAAAAATCTACTGCTTGACGTCTGTGGCTTTAACTAATTGTTGGTGAAGTAAACTATATGTTTGACTGAAGATGAAACTGAATCTATGTATTTCATCATTTATTACGTATTAAGTTGGATTAATTCAAATTCTTATTTTGAAATGAATAGTTCTGAAATAAAATATAAATATTTCAAGAATTGATAGATAAGTACATAAAGGTCACAAAATAGGTGATATATTAATAAAATATAAATGAAATTAAAATTTTATCGCCGAGGAGAATGAGGTTTTCATCATCTTCATCACTTTTCATTTCTAATAGTGATGATCTTAAATATTTCTTTTCTTGATCAGATGCGTATTTTGACAAAAAAATCAAAGCCAACCTGGAAAATAGTCAACCTAATGTTTGGAAATCGTATCATGTTTCAATTGAAAGAATTTCACACTAGTCAATGTTACCTGTACCAACTGTGAACAAAACTGAAGCAATATACATTAATTAAATTAAAAATTGAAGTAAAAATAACTTGCGGTAATTCTCTAAGTGTAATTATTTGAAAATATGAAGTTTATGTAGGAGCTGAACTTGTATAAAATTAGAAAATTATACCTAGTAGCTTTTTGTACAAGACACATATTTCCATTCATCTTCTGTACAATTTTCAATTGAATCATTCAATCTCGTGACTGTAGTGGATTGACTTTTGCGGAAATTCTACTCAGCATTTTTGCTATATTTTCTTTATCCACGTTCCTTGCTATCTGGTCACTGGTACAGTCATCTTTCAATGTATTTAACAGTTCCTACTGTTACTAGAACTTCATACCTACATCACATAATTATGAATTGAATAACCTGTAATTTTATAATATAGGATTTAATAGCTCGTTAGCAAGACGTTCATAAGCGGACTAGTAGTAAACGAAGGGACCTCTAATGCCTTTGTCCACTATCAGCGTATGTGTGTAACTACAAACACAATTTGATGAACTTAGACTCTCTTACTGTATATACGTTAACCTACCACCCAATTTCTAAAACGATAATTTGCTATGCCCTCACGGTAAACTACAGGATTCCGTGTCTCGAGTCGGCTACCTTTTCATTAAAACGTTTTAGTGCGTAAGTACATTTGTGGCGCATTCATTAGGGAAACAGGTTTAGTAGTTAATACGGATTTGCATTTCAAATAAATGCCGGAGACGTACAGTATACATATATCTATTTTAAATCTACTACATATTTGACATTCACTATTGTTATATATTGTTAACTCACATGTAGTACATATGACCTTTATTTGCTTGCAGGAAAATAAACATTTGTATAATACGTAATGAATACCAAATGAGAGAGATAATTTTCTAAATAGAAAAATTAACTTGATCTGCGTACTATACTTCCGTGTCTGTATTTGGAGGCTATCTAACTCTTATAAATTACAAACTTACATTATCTTAGGTATGTAGCTAATAATTTTTTATTAAAATAGCCCGTTTCCACAGCACATAATATAATTGATACACTGCCATTGGACGGAGTGTTTTATATTTGAATTCGTTCATTTCTCGAACAAAATTTTCTTCTTATATTTTTAATCTGTAAAATTATACATAATTCAATTGAGAGTACAATGCAATAGTCGATATTGTTTCAATTCAAATTAAAACTCTAAAACTTTTCCAACTTTTACTACTTCAAGAACTTTACTTTTAAATTAGCTAACTTATTATTCTGGATATTTTATATTCACCAATAGGGGTTTAATAGGCAGATAACACTCTTCAAATAAAAATTAATTTTCAAGAGTTGCTTTAATACATATGTTCTATACATATGTACTTTATATTTCAAAAATACAAAAATCTATCTAGTAGATAGATCTATGTAGTATACTGTCCATAGCGATGATAAAAACGGAAGAAACGAGATCAACATTTACCTTTTAAGCTTTAAAACTTCATGGAAGTGAAAGATGTCAGATTACTAAGATGGTAATTGTTTCCAGTAATTTAATCTCTCTCAAAAGTGAAAATCTGGGAATTATTAAGTCAAAATAGTTTATTTTAAAAATTTCCATGGATGAATTTGATTCTAATGTAGTTGAAAGTTTAAATTAACGAGGGTTAAAAAAATCTTACCTTTTTTACGAGGTCTCCGTCTCCATTTCCCTCGTTCTACAAATTGTAACATTCCAAAAAGCAAAGAATTAAACGTGTCAATTCATCACGCAACAGTAGTTCTGTAGTGCCAATTTATTACGAAAAACGCTGGTGACAACAATAATAACAGCTGGTAGGTTTAACAGTACCGTCAATGAAAGAGTCTGGTTATGGTGACAACTATAAGTTACAGAGTATGAATTTATATTTTTCGGAAGGTTCTGAATTGTAGGTACCCATCATCAGCTATAGATGTCTTAAGCAGTGGCATTAGTTGGAACGCGAGTACGGTATTAGTTGTGTTGGTAAAAAAGTAAATAAAAAGAAATATATTAAGGAGTTTAGTTGGCCGATAATCAAGAGATTACTTTAAGAAAATATGATTGAACTCAACTCAACCGACAACGTTGTGATCTCTAGTAAACATCCAGCACTAAAGTATAAAAAGTTTGACATGGATAATTGCCTACTATTACCTATTTTGGGAAATTGAACCTTGCAAATAGGATGATCAGTTCTTTACGTACTAAATTATTGTTAGGAATTTAGCAATAATATAAGCTACCCAGCTGTCGGCGTAAGAGTGATGGCCAAAGTTTAAGACGCTATCCAACAGAGTAATGCTGCGACATTTGTCGTCATCAACTAGTATTTGATTAGGCATAATCCTAATTTGTTATCGCGACAAACTCGCTATCAGTAAAGTGAAGAAAATTCAATAATATTTCAGAATATTATGGATAATAGAAGGATAGATGCAACTTTTACAAGTTCAGTTTCCAAAATTTTTTTACACTCCTAGTTTATCTCTGGTGACAGAATTATTGAAGTCAGGGATAAACAAAACGTAACTCTTCATCGTTTGCATTACTGCATCTTACGCGAGTCTTATGTGATTTAGTAGTTAAAAGTTCCGTAAGTAGATATTTGACGAGTCTAAAAAGTCCTCCTTTCCTTTATGTAAAGCTTTAAAAGTATTTGTTAGCTCAAACATCATTTATTGGCAAAATTTCGGTTTAATCTCTAACGACGGCGACGTACATATATTACGAGACACATTAGAAACCAATTGGTAAAGAAAATCTCACGTAATCCTAATTTACCCGTTCCTTCTCTAGCGTTTATGTAGATTCAAAATCAACTAATACTGCAATAATTGTACAATGTGTAAATTTTGGAAACTTTAATAAGTATAAATGTAACAACCAATAAAGGTGTTCCAGTTTTACCAATATTTGCTATTATATAGGTGCAGTGCGGCAGCCGGAAGACGTGAATGGTATTGATATGCAACGAATAGATCTATTAGTCTAATGGAATACCCTCATAATCGCTAATATTTGGAAACCGATACCACAGCGTAGATACACAATAAATGCCAGAATTAAAAAATCTCATTTCCATGGATAATTAGGTGCCAATTAATGTGAAAATCGATGTAATTACTTAAGGCAGTTTGTTATTCAACTTCGACGATAAAGAACGAGGCATACAAAAGCTAAAATATACTAAAGGAACGGCAAATAAATGAATTATAGCCATATTTAAGAAAATGACAATATGCAAATGACTAAGAATTAGGTCTAACATCAGTCATCAACAATTTTGTGGGCAACATGTGAAAACAGTGTAGGTATATCTAAAATGTTGTTCCATTTCCAGTAGTGTATTACCTACATCATCAAATATAAAACGCCTAACTTTTAATATTGAGAAAAAAATTATCAAAGAAAGATCTATTTTGCATTAGACAAAAAAGAACAGCCCAAAAGAGTTTAACAGCATTCTTTTAAATACCTGGAATATTTTGGGCAAAATAATTGGACTTAATATTGGGGTACACAAAATAGGAATTAAGTGAAATAATATAATTTCATATTATCCTTCTAAAAGCAGTATGTGTTGTAGGCTGTATTACATTATCTCACCGTAATGCTGCGCTGTTAATAGTTTACACAAATTTCCATGGTATTTGGCCGGTGAATTGTTGCTAGTGCCGCGGCGATCATTCTAACTCAGAATTCTAGAACTATCATTATCACACAACGAACGCTATACCACTGCGGCCATCCAGCCTGTTTAAAGGCACATTTCAAAGCAGTACACGAACAGTAGGTTTGGAATTCTTTGAAAAGATAGAAAATACTGCGAATCTGATAATGATAAATTAAATTAATTAAATTGCAATCTCGATATACCAAATATTGTTGTATATATCAGTTTTTGTTACTGAGAATAATGTAATCTGTACCTTGAAATGAATAAAAGTCCTACAAGAAAAAATCACACGTGAAAACTATAATCAAGCAGTACTCTGGCTTCATGCGCGTGCTTTCTTCAAAGGAATGTCTTCCAGTTGATACCAACCGGTAAACAGGACGTGACAACCAAGCAAATCAGAAAATACCTGCAAAGTTAGTCGCTGAAATGTCAACCTAAAGTATTTAAATTAAATGCGAAACGAACAGATACTACTTTAGAAGTACGAAAGCTAATTTTTGTGTAATCGACGTGGTTTTGAAGACACGAAGTTTAAATAAACAGTGTTTTATTGGAAAATTTCCGTATCCAATTTGATTTAACTGTTACAAATTACTAAGGTATAACATTTACCTGAAGGAAAATATTTTCCTGCTATATTACAGCCACTTCTTGTTTTCAACCAAAGATAGTTTTTCTAATACTTATAACTTTATGAGTAACATAATGACACAATCTCAGAGAAAAAGCAGCTAAATAAATAACTAAAAGCTAGTAGTTCTGCATAATACAGGGTGTCTGTAAAAGGTCTTTACACACGCCTACCACATATTCCTTAGACCAAAATAAGCCGATTTAAATAAACTTATCTTAGTCGAAAGTCGCTTAGTTTGGGCGCTATGCGGCGTTAAAGTTAAAATTTTAAAATCGTTTTTTTATTATAAATGCAAACCGCCCTATGCGATTTTAATAAGATTTGGCATGGTCAGTTAGTATTATTGGACGAATGTTTCGAGAAAATTTCAAGAAAATAGTAATACCGGAAGTGAATAAAACACGCATGGCTATTATGAAAATTAACAATTTTTTTTTGCTGTCTGTAGTAGAGACACGAAATAATTTTTATTCGATAGAGTATTCAAGAACGATCAAATTATGTCTCTTGTAAAATTTTCCTATTTTTAGTCGTTGTCGAGGAAAACGGAAAAAAGGGCTTATGGTCGTGCGTTCGAAACAAGCATAAGGTAATCCAGTCAGTGATTTCTATCATAAACAAATGAAGTTTGCATAGTTAAATAATAATAATAATTGTTTAAATATTTTTTGTGTAGTAAATAAGTTACCCAGAATTTCTGAAACCGTGAACTTTTACTAAGCCTATTCTTTTACCTGTAGTCTTAATTTGAAGAATAGATTTAGCCATGCAAAATTCATTTGTTTATGATAGAAATCATAGGCGATTGGATTACCTTATACTTTTTCGAACACACGACCATAAGCTCTTTCTCTCGTTTTCCTCGACAACGAATAAAAATAGGAAAATTTTACAAGAGGCATAATTTGATCGTTTTTGAATACTCTATCGAATAGAGATTATTTCGTGTCTCTACTACAGACAGCAAAAAAATTATGTTAATTTTCATTATAGTCATGCGTGTTTCATTCACTTCCGGTATTAGTGTTTGCTTGAAATGTGTGTTTTTCTCAAAACAGTCGTCCGATAATATTAACTGACCGTGCCAAATCTTATTAAAATCGCATAAGGCGTTTTGAATTTATAATAAAAAAACGATTTCAAAATTTTAACTTCAAGGTCGCATAGTACCCAAACTAAGCGACTTTGGACTAAGATAAATTTACTTAAATCGGCTTACTTTGGTTTAAGGAATATGTGGTAGGCGTGTGTAAAGACCTTTTACAGACACCCTGTATAAATGGCCCTATAAGAACACGAACTAACGCTATGTAGAACTACATAACGTTAGTTGTGTAAGCAAATATCAGTCTTGAATGGAACACCCTATACGAGTATATCGACATTTAAAGCCCGTTCGATGTTTCCTTCAAAAATGTAATAATTAATTAGAAGTCTAGAATGAATAGTCCTTTCTGAAAAATACGTATTTAAATGTGCTTCGTTACGTTTGGTTAGTTGACCAATGGCAACAATACGGTAAAAACAATTTTTTATACTAGTATTTTAATTTTGTCTCACTATATTTCATTTCCATCGGATTATCAAAGCGATTCGTTCTTGCGCAAAAAAGTATCTGAATTTTTTTTTTTAAACGGAATATCGTACATACATATATACATACACCAAATAGAATTGAAAAACCAATATAAAATGAAGTGACAAAGTATGAATAATAAATCAAATAAACAAAACAAGCAGAAAAATATTTTCAGATATTTGGCCTTCTTTTTCAATGCTTATGTTATGAAATGCTCCTTATTATATGAACCTTCACAATTTTAGACATTGTAGTAGCTATTTCACTTACTCGTTTGTTTATACAGAATGGTCCATTTAAAGTGTAACACTGTAATATCTTCTATTGATATTAATTTGAGGTCATATGTCGTTTACTATTTTTCAATTCATAACTTATTGCTCTTTCAGAATTTGATTAAAACAATACCAAATACTATTTGAAAAAAACCAGTTGACCTTGCTATGACCTTTGTGTCTTTCTTTATCGTGACAAAAGAAACGCCATCGAATGAGTCCCTTTATATAGTTAAACTTTTGTCTAACACTTTTCTTCATAACACTAATTGTTTCAAAGATATTACAGTGTTACACTTTAAATGGACCACAAAAAGTAAATGTGTACGATCCAGAGATCTCATTGGTACAGTATTGCTTCCTTTCATACTCTGGTTGTGCGCTATCATGTTGAAACGAGCTCATGAATCCAAGGTATAAACTTTATGTCGTAACCAGAATTTTTGTGTTTTTTTTAAAATTAATTACGGTACTGCATTTCTATCGAAAAGGTATCTGAGAAAATCGTATAAATAATTTTTCCCTATGTCCTAAATAAACGAGCAACAGCCGTAGAATGAAAAGCGAAAACAAAAACAAATTTTCACTCGAAAACAAAAGCGAATAGTTAACTTCGGTTTGCGCCATTAGGTTTTAGTCAAAGCAAAACGTAAAGGTCGAAATTTGTTTACCCAGCTTAATAATTTAAATATCAAAGTTGTCAAACAAGTTATTCCAGTTGGTGAAACGCTTTTAACTCATACGGTACATCATGGATGTATACAGCAATGTGACAAGTTAATGCTTATACAAAACAAAAGTAGAGTTTGTTGAAATAATGCTTTACAGTAGGTGTGATAAAGTGACTAAAATTGTAACAGATATCATTTAAAATAAAGTAGGTACATCTTAATGTCTATAATAATTAGCAGATTAGTATTATGTTATATGTATAGCGTTATAACATGCTAACTTACCTTGAATATGTAGTTGTGTAGAATTCAACAAAAGATCACATTGTTGTTTTAACTCACTATAAGGGTCAATGATTGTGTGATTCATATTCTGTTTGATTCACATAAACGAAGGGATTAATTAACAAATTTTTTAAGCACTGACCACTGCACAAATGGTAGCCAGATGAATGATGCTTCTCATGCAATTTCCGTCGAGTCTGAAACAGAAAACAAAAATGTAATTCGTCATTATACTAAATAATGAGTGATATTTGTTAATATGTTGTTCCTTTTACTTGACGCAATATTGCTTTTTTAAATGTTTAGAATACGATATAAAGATTTTTTATTAAAACTAAAATACCATCGTTTTCAAGTAGTGCTGTCAGTAGTCTACTTCATTCAAATTAGGTAAATTTCTCTTTTCCATAAAACAATCGATACAATATTTGGAGCACAACATTTTTATTGAATGCAAGCTGAAATCTTACGGGAATGGCTGAAAAGCATTAGTGGTAAGAGACTGATTACGTACATCTCTAATTATTTCTTTACATAGCTTAAATCTTCCTACGGATAGAAGTGTATGAAATATGTTCAAACAAATTACAAATTCACGCGGTAGTGGCTGAAAGGTGGCTTCCATTAAGGTTTTGAATAATGAAGTCGTATGGGCGATCCCGTCAAACACAGACATAAATTTCAAGGGTTGTAAACGTAAACCTCGAAGTCATAAATTTCGTAATAGCTTAAACGTAATTTATTGTGCATAAAAACTCACGAAAAATGTATTTCAGTTTATCTTTTAAGGTATTTTCTTATGCATAAGTTTGTTATTGTAAAAGCCTTTGAGCAATTAATCATAATGCATTTTAATAAGGAAATCAAAAGTCTATTTTTCTGCAAATAAATCATATTTTACATTTATATATAAGAGGAAGAAGTAATAGTAAATGGTCTAAAGTTAGTTATAAATTTGTAATAATCTCTGGCATGTCGCTTTTCAAAAATTACACTTTCATAAATAGAGTAAAATTTATAATAGATCGTTATAAAATTAGTGATACAATAACTTGTTACTAGGAGCTTATAACGGTGTGCAAAATATTATTATACCGGATGTCAACGAGATCATGTATCAGTCCGCCATTTATTTATTAGTTAAAATAAAACTTTGAAATTTGGACCGTATATATGAGTGAATGGTGGGCTTCTTCAGGTGTACTCAGCTTTTCTATAGCACTTCTGGTCCAACCGGAAGTGACGTTAATTTTTAATTTTTAAATACAACATGTATTATTTCTGTTCATATTCTGTTACCTCTAAAAATTTGCCATCTAGTGCAGGTCAACTTTTGACATTTCTCTCAAAGATGGCGGTATCTGTTAAATTTATCCATTAAAGTGAAACTGCTTCGCAGCAATTGTCGAAATGTAACAACTGTCAAAGATAGTTTTGAAAACAATTAAGAAAGGTATTTTTCACATTTACACGCATTGGCGAAGGAAACATGTACTTCACGTTGAAATTACTAAAGAAAATAAGATTTTCTTTTTTTTCATTTTAAAATGACAGGTACTCGTTTTTTAAAATAGTAACACCTATTTTTTATTACAGTGCCATATTGGCATAATTTTTAGCTTTCAAATGATATAAAATATGCTGTGGTTTAGTGGTAGACAGGTAGTACAAAATATAAATGTTTTAAACGTAGTCTAATTCCAAAGCAACAGAACAATTTCATTTCAAATGAAATAAACACAGTTTCCTTCGCCAATGCGTGTAAATGTGAAAAATACGTTTGTTAATTGTTTTCAAAGCTATCTTTGATGGTTGTTACACTTCGACAATTGCTGCGAAGCAGTTTCACTTTAATGGATAAATTTAACAGATACCGCCATCTTTAACAGAAATGTCAAAAGTTGACCTGCACTAGATGGTAAATTTTTAGAAGAAGCAGAATATGAAGAGAAATAATACATGTTGTATTTAAAAATTCAAAATTAACGTCACTTCCGGTTTGACCGGAAGTGCTATAGAAAAACTGAGTGCACCTGAAGAAGCCCACCAATCACTCATATATACGGTCCGAATTTCAAAGTTTTATTTTAACAAATAAATAAATGGCGGGCTGATACATGATCTCGTTGATCCCCGGTATACCTTACTGTGAAAGTACTATTTATGTAATACTAGAAAATCTGCAGGAGCGATAAAAATAAATGTTAAACGACCAACGACTATATTAGCAAGCAGTACTTACAGCCAAGCATATCATTAAAGAAGAACGAACATTAACTCAGAATTAATTTAAAACTGTCTAACTCAAGATAAATGTTAAATCGGTATCCATTTCCTTTAGTAAAACAGAAGGTAATTAAAAATTACCTGTTTTAAATGCCGGGTACAATTAATTTTCTCCAATGACACAGATTTTAAGTAGAGAAAAGCTTACACAGTTTCTTTTAACAGAGCTATATACGAGAATATCAAAATAAGCAAGCTTAACTACTACACAGGTTACAAGTAACTGTCGTATTTCCTAAGTAGAAGATCCCGAATAAATAATAATTAGTATTTACGATATTACTAGCACAGTTATTATATTGTTTGTGTTTAATACTTTTGTCTAATAGAATAGAACCTAAAATCTACTTAACGATGTAACAAAAGGAATCGAAAATGAGTTAATTTGCTGAATATAAGTCTTAAACTAACGTGGGTGCTTTAACGAGCTTTAGCAGTTAAAAATCGGAATGAATAAAAGCGGTAAAGTCTACATACGTAGTAGTTTGCAAATATGACAAGAGTGCTATAAGGCAATAGGCCCACAAACGACATACAGGAAGAATTGGTACATCAGCAGTAGAGAAGACTTGTATGTCTTAGCTTGAAATATAGAGGGTGGTACAAAGAAGCAGGTATCAATCCGTTTGATATATATTGTTTGAGGTGAAGTAATGGGACTCATGTCACTTCCTATTTGAATGCCTTTTTTCGATATATGTACAAGGCTTCAAAGTTAATTTCTTTAAAACTATATTTATTCATATTTCCGGTATGCTTTGAGATATCTTTTTAAATTTGGTACAAGTTTTACTGTTATCTGAATACACCTTCTGTATGATTTCTATAAAAAAAACCTAAACAACTAATAGAAAAAATAGGGGATGTGGTACCTTTTTGATTCCTGACGAATGCACCAATTTTTTATAACAAGTTGATGGTTTATCTAACATTTTTATGTCGTAAAATTTTGCTGTGATGCTTCTTTAACAAGATATTTTTACAAATTTAACTCATATTACTATTGTTTGAAGAACTTTATTTACTTTATTTTTAGCTAGATACTATTGATGAAATAAATTGATCATATTAATTGACATAAATAACACAAATTTAGAGCTTCTACAATTTTCGTTTGAATGAATAAAAGGCATAAGTTATAAATAACTTAATTAGTAGCGGAGAAAATATTTATATAAATACAATTACACATCCTTTAGCTACCACTTCGGCTAGTATAACTTCTTGTAGTCGTTGTTACTTTAGTTTTAACGTTTTCCTAAGCAATCAACCAAATTTAAAGAAAATAACTAGATAATAATTGTAGTTGGGTTTGTTTCGAAAGTGCAGAGAGTTTAGATTGAAACCAAATATTTTCCAAAATTTTTCCACAAACTAACATTCTAATAGTTCTCTGTTCAGTATAAAAGTTTTAACATTAGTAGTGACATTTTCAATACATTGATATATCTGTGTATGTATATCCATACAGAAGAAAAACCCGTTAAAAAGATTCCTTGATCATTATAGCAATAAATCAATGTTATGCCAAGAAAACATAATGTTAGAAACAGCAATGTGGCAGTTTTCCGCGAAATGACGAACTTTTGTTACAAGCTTAGCGATTTTATTGCATGTTAATAAAACACTTATTCACTGTGTAAAACCTACGCTAGTTAAAACCTATAAAGCAGGAACATCCTCTAAACTCATGTTCGAATGTTTTATAAATTAAGAAAATTGCTGAAAATAAAAAAGATATTATACATACTACTAAGATATTATATCTACATATGGCTATATACGTGCAAATGTTACTTGTATATTGTTGCTCCGGGTTGCATGTGCACACTCAGATAAGGCCTTAACTTGGTTTCTTCCTCGTAAATTTCCGTTTTCAAATATTCCATTCGTTTATACGAGTTTTATGCGATGCTTTATAACCGGGATTCTTGTAGTTTAAATCCTGCGAGTTTCACGAGGAGAAAGATTCTGTGTATCAGACCAAAGACATGCCAATAAAAGTCGTGATATTCCGTATTTGAACCAATGTATTTTTCAACGAAGTAAATAGCAGACATTTTATTGAAGATCAACGGATATTGGAATGCAGTGCAAGAATTTTTACACACAAAACAGCTTCCTGTTATATAAGATCCATTCTGGCATTTAGTCAAGTTTATTACTAATTTAGTATTCTATTAATATTAATTTGCTAGGTAGTAGTGCTTTGCTTGTAACTTTGCTCTGGTACGAATTCAATTCCACGCTACAGTATTCTATGGTTAAATCGCATATTCAAACTACGAACACAATATATATATAGGGTGAGGTATTAGTGCGTTAAAGCTCAATATATCCATTAATATTGAAGATATCAAAAACTGTCTTAAGCTAAATATTTTAAAATTATTTTCATATATACAGGCTGTTTTATATTGCCAGGGTGAACCAAACATACATTTTCTTAAATGGGGCACACTATATATTATAACACACGTTTTCTTAAATGGGGCACACTATATATATTATTTCAAATTTAGATTAAGCGTATTTTCCTCATTCCTTCGACAGAAGGTTCCACTGAGTTATACCGAGTATTTTAAACTCTCCAGTTAAATACTCCTGAAACAGTTATGGTCCAACTATTCGACTTTTAATATAGTTAATATCAAACATTAAAAACGTACACATTCTGATTTTTTATGCCATGCAGCCAATGCGGATTTCCCGTAGAAATATAACGCATATTACAACCGTTAACCACGCCAATACTCTTGGAAGTTGCTTCTTCCAAAAAGGCATCAGCGACAACCCGGTTTTCAAAATCTCGAGGTTTCAATATTTGATGGCATTTTATGCGATATGACTGAAGTTTACACTTCTTACTTAAATTAATATATTTGTAAAATTGTGGATATGCCTTTTAAAATAAATAAGATTTTCCCATTAAAGTTTTTTTAGTTCACCTTTATCAACACCCAGTAGATATCAGAACCAGTTCTGCATTCTATTGTACATAGCATCCAACTTTGAACTTATATATGGAGTATTCAATTTAAATCAATGAATTTTCTTTCAGTCAGTAATTCATGAATCACCCTGTACAAGGCCATATGTAAGTATATGTTTAAATTATGACGAGCCAGCAATCGTATCACTCACGATTTTTTTATATTAAGCATTAAAAAGTAAGTTTAGTTACTACATGTAACCACAAACGTTAATAACTTGCGGCATTATGTAAACGACTATGTAACGGGGCGCGATATTTCCATTTATTTTATTTTATTAGACATATTGACGTAGTAAGGAAAACAAGTACTTATTATATGTATATTAGAAATGTGATTTTATTTTAATTAATGCAATTCACCTAACCGTATATTTTCCGTGACTGTATATAATTTTCCCCATGTTAAAATTTTATGAATTTTTAATCGTTTAAAAATGTAACAGTTTTAACCAACAACGAGCAAACAGGTGACTTATGGTGAGAACTGTACCGCGTAGGAATTTGGCTCGACTCCCCGATAGAACACTTCTCGTTCGACCGCCAGAGAGTCTAGTTCGCTCCGCAATTAGTGTAAAATGTTTTTGTCAAGTTAGGGCCAGTTAGTGTTCTTGTGTTTATTATATTTGTCTAAATAATCAGTATAAAGTACGGCCGTGATTACTGGGAAGGTCCAGCACGTAGCCAATATATATATAGTTGTAATCACGAAAGATGATCCCTGCGTCACTTACATATATAATTCAATCAACGACATTCAAAGAATAATTTTCATATCCAAATATCTATGTGTATGACAAGGACAGCCTGGATGACAGCTTGTATTTCGAAACTTTGCCTAGCACAGACGTATGGCTCGTGCAATTCACTTGAATAAGACAAAGACGAGATTAGTTAGCTGTCTGCGCTTAAGCTACATATTTCCGCTTCTTCACTTAAAAATTTGACATACATTTGACAACGCATCTCCGGAGACATTTTATGGAACTGTCATTGATTTCGTCCTTACAAATACGTATTCGTTTAACAATTTTTTGAAGTAATTTATTTTTTAACTATAATGGCAATACATAGTTGAACATTACGATAGGTACAATTGCAACAACTTGTTTTAAATTTTTACGGCCTGTCAATAAATTCCCACGCACTTAACCCAAAAATGAAAAATGTCATAGCTGCCATATCCATTTTGATATTTACAGTATTTAACATGACGCCGAAGTACTGATTTGATTCATACAAATTTAATTGATGACGCAGGGATCATCTTTCGTGATTACAACTATATATACAATACTGGTAGAAGAACAAACAAGAAGAAAGAACACTCCCGAAGCCCCAAGACAAAGGACCCGAAAGAAGCGGACATTCGGCGGGAAGGAACAGCATCAACGAGCGTACGCGAAGAGAGAAGAACTCGTAAAGGTATTTGGCCACAAAGCTATTTTATTTCATAAATACGAGCTCGCAAACATATAAAGATAAGTTAACTACTCCTATTATTTTATGTAAATTCTGTCGTTGTCGCCACCTTTGACTTCATATAAATTTATATACATTTAGCTTAGTTGTCTTGTTTAATTCATTATTGTGTATTTATTTTGCGTAACTAAAGGTGTATTTAATATTAAGATTTCGCTCAGTATATTCTAATTTTGTTTCCATATATTTATTCACATCATTTAATATATTTGTTATTTATTTACTTGATGCGTTTTCATTCATTTAGTTGCATATAAGTCTACATATTTTGTGTTATTATTTATTGTTAAAATATAAATCCTCCATTTACCGCACGTCCTAGGAACGTATAAAGAAAGAAAGTTTGGAAAGTAAGTATATGTTTTATTTATTACGTTAGAGCGATTGCGACCGTCATTTTGTTGCCAAGAGAATTAATTTCTTTATTTCGGTATCAGTAGCTTTCGTCATCGTGGGTTCACGAAGGGAATTTACTCATATACCGTGGCGCCCAAGATCCAATACACATATTAGCACATTTCAAGACCGTTTTTTTTTAATAAGATAGTTTACAGACTTTTGTAAATATTTATGCCAGCAAATTATAGATCATATAATTGTTGTAAGCTCAAGCAAGAGCTAGGTACTATAACCAACCCTTCGACATATTATGTCTCTGATAATATTCACGTTGGTCTCTTGCAGGAATCATAATGCAAGAGCTGTAACATAAAGACGGGCACTGTTTTGATGTAATGTGGCATTATTTTGCATTTAGATATCATAGATAACACAACAAACGATTGAAGAAACGAATTAAAACACCTTTTGGGTATTTAAATGATCAAGAAGACATACTCAAAAAGTCCTAGTTTTTATGCCAATTACACTTCAAGCAATTAATTTTCTAATAAGTATATTTCAACTTTTACGGAAAAAATCAAGAACTGTCTTTGTCCTGTACACTCCGAAACTTTTTTACAAAAGCGTTACTATTCTACGGATTAAAAAAACTTCACACAGACAAACGCAAATATCCTTTGTCTCTTATTTCGTGTTAGGTTGTCCGTTTAAGTTGTCTAGAGCCACTTCTACGATATTGCTACGAATAACTATACCGTACTATATTTTATTTCTTTGCACTCGCCTAGAAATTTTAGAAAATTCAATATTCGCCTCGTGTAGTAACGATATAATTATAGACAAACGATCAACACTAAACTGATGGAAAATAAAGAAAAAAATATGATTATTTTGATAAAGTGCCACAAAAACAATATAACGCTTCATTGCTCAATTTGGTACATACATATGTGTACAAAAATCGATGTCAAAATATAGGTACCGGGTGATTCGTTTTTTCACATACTGTATTATGTACTATCTGTTTTTAAAGTAATGTCCCCCCCTGCTGATGGATTCATATCAATAATACTTTCCACTTATGGTATTATATTCATCGGGCATCTTCGGCTAAGAAAGAGGCCACAGGGCATACAATACAGGCCGAACGTGTATATAACCTGTGTAATTATAATTTTAAATCTCGATATGTGTATTTGCCTGTTAGCGGTAGAATATAGGACTTTATTAAACCCTAAATATATACCGTATAATGGTAAGTTTTCCTGCATTATTTCCGAAGAGTATACTTTTAGTTATTGTTAGTCTTCCAGACTTTTATTAGAGACAATTTTTAATGTATATTATAACAACATACTTATTCGAATATTAAAATAATACTCATTTTATTGAGTAATATACCTTTATTGATGGAGAAATCTCACAAGAAATCCGTCCCAACAAGGATCTTTTTTACAGTAAAAACAAATAATTGATATATTGTGATAATACAAAAATCGTTAGCGTAAATGAAATCAAAATAAATTTCAATGTAAGATAAAATGAAATTCTTGCAAATAAAAATTAATTCTGAACAAAATTGAATCATATACAACACACAACAATACACATACAATACGAAAATTTTACCAAATGAAAATATATTTTCAACAAAAATGAATAATACAAATATAGCAATATACACACATACAGGGTAGTACAAAAACGTTGGGCTAGCTATACATAGATGGTTTCTACAACTAAAAATAAGCAAAAGAGTTTATATAAACATATGTTCTAAAATGGTTCATTACTTGAAGTTCTTCATTTTTTTATTTTAAAAAGGTTACAGAAAACGAGAGTTTTTAATGTAAATCATATTAAGTAGGCAGTCCGCGCTTTTTGTTTTCAGTCGTGACAGTTGATTAAGTCATTTGTCATTAGTACTGTTTTCTAATTAATGGCAGATTATTCTTTCGAAGAGATGTCCGATATGCATTTGATGTATGGTTTGGCATATTGTAACAGAACAGAAGCAAGAAGACTTTACGCGGACCATTTCCCAAACCGACGTTTACCCAATGAAAAAACTTTTGAAAAAATTAGGTTAAGGGAAACAGGATCCTTCAAACCAGTAGTCCGAGATCGCGGCAGACCATGAACTAATAAAAGTCTGGAAGACTAACAATAGAGAGTTATTGCAAACCACTTTAAGGGATCCTTTATTGAAAGAATCCTTTTTCTGACAAGTGCGCTTGCGCATTTCATTAAAATTTAAAGGTATGCCGTTATTAAAATACAGACCGCCTGTATTTAATTTAAATAAGGGAACTCGGAACTTTAAAGTTGCCTTTACTTTAACAGCAGAACCTACCATTTTGCATAGTTGAGGTTAAGTGACTCTTACATTGCATATAAACCTAACCTCAAACGCAACTGTCAATTTAAAGGAACTCTCATTAATGATGGCGCGGTTGCAATAACTCTCTTTATTATTCCAACATTTAAGTTCTTTATTAATGTATCCTTAATTAAAGTTGGCACTTATTTCGTGTTTGCAATAACTCTCTAATAACTAAGAGAATACGCTTCTGAAATAATGTAGGAAAACTGACCATCATAAGTAGTAAGGTTTAATAAAGGCCTATACTTTATACTATATGTGTATTTACCTGCTTGAGATTTAAAATTATAATTATGCACGTTATATACACGTTCGATCTGTATTGTATCCCCTGTGGCCTCTTTCTTAGACGAAGTTGTCCGATGAATATAATACGCCAAGTGGAAAGTATTATTGATATGAATCAATCAGCACGGGGAGACATTACTTTAAAAACAAATAGTACGTGTATATACAGTAAGGTCATAAGTAATGGTGACATATTTATCCCATATACATGGCTAGAGATATTTCGACCCTTGACCGAATGAAAGCAAGCTTCAATTGCAAATTAGTATATTGTTCTGTCACAAACGACAGAAATGAAAGATTGAAATTATTAACACAAATATAATAATAAAATTGTACAAAAGTCTTAAAATTATACCACCCTCTTTCTTACCTTGCTAATTATATGTGTGTGTGTGTGTGCGTGTTTATTTTGTTATTCTTCTTTAGTAAATCCTCTTCAATTTCCCTTTAAGTTCGCTCGTCCTGATGAATTGTTCTCTGTTCTTTCTTCTTTTATACTCTGACACCCACTTATCACTTGTAGCGTTGTTGTAAAAATATCTAATTGTTTGTTAAATAGTTTTATGTGTGTTTTCTTTAAATTAAAATTTTTTGCTGACTGTTTTCTTACTGTCAAAACAAATCTGTTTACATCCACCTGCTGCTGCTCCGAACTACCAAAACTGCCGTTACGTCATTCCCCACTAGATTTTCGAATTTATTGTACGATGCATTTTTAATTTAGAAATTGATGCCTAATCGGGTCGTGTTGTGTCATGTATGTGTTTGTATGTGTATGTTACATTAAATTTTAAATTTTTCTCTCAAATAAAAAATTACTATTATTATATTTGTGTTTTTCTTTTTCCACTCCCTCTATCGCTGTTCTAAGATTTTTTTTTTTTTAACAATTAACGGGAACAATAAGTTACAATAAGTTTAAATATCACGTAACAATATAGTCGTATCACGTATAAATATTTCGCGATGGGTGAGCTCACCTATTCCTCCAATACAGATTTTTTTATAATTTAAATGAAATGCAAAATTGTATGTGTACGCTGCTGGAAGTGTATCGAATTTCCCATGTCTAGTCATAAGGTATGAAATAAAATTCATGAAATCAAAGATCATGTTTTAATAATAAATACATATATGCGGTTCGAAAATATTTAATAGGAATCTATAATTGAAAATAGCGAGTTTTCGTTGATATGATAAGGAAATTTATACACCAATATATGGCAGGCGACCTATCTATTGAAGTTTTGAGCATAGCTCTGGTGAAGAAACTGCCGCCTGAGTATAAATTAATTTCTGATTGTTTTACACAAAGCCGGGTTTGGACGCAATTTGAAATAATTCCTGTATTATGTAACTTTCGGGGGCAATAAATATAGCTTGCAGACTGCTACGCATAACGCGTATCTAATTTGAAAACCATAATACTTACAATAGTTTTGTCCATGACTTTTTTGTTTGATATCTTGCCTTGTCAAAACTCGGTAAATGAGCTTTAAGGGGACAAAATATCCAGACAATTATAAGATTTAATAAAGCATAACGTTTTCTACGAAGAAGTCAGCGACAACCCTATTATAATTGTTAAAGTTTTCATGTTCTACCAATTAGAAAAGTATTACGCGTGGCGAAGACTGTCAGCTGTAGTCATGACTCATCCTGTATTGTAAGAATGGATAATAATTCGGTAGAAGTTTATTAAACGTTTTAAATCTTCTTAAATAATGTCACCTCAATAAAATACCAGTCGATCGTTTAATTGATCGCGTCTTACAAGTTTAGTGACGCGTCTAGTAAATTTATGAGACACTATTACCTCTTAAATCAATATCGGTCCAAGTGTAGCATGTGGTTTCCCTGATTCAAATATCGTTTTCGACTATTAAAGAAATTCTTTCAATTCTAGCAAGTTTAATCATCCACATTCTTCTTTGTTTTCGCACTTCTTAATTCCAACGTCTTTTATAAGACGAAAAGCGTCTACATAGCTCAATATGGAACGTCAAAGAATTAAACTTTGAACGAACTTTTGTCGGAGTTATATGCTGTTCGTTTAATCGTCAAAGATATTTAATTTTAATTTTCTTTCTCGTGAGCAGTATTTAAAATTTTCACAAAACATAAAAGATGAACCTGATGGGATAAATAAGGTTAATTATACTTTCATTTTCAATAGACTTTGCATTTTCATTCTACAAAAGAGATTTATGTAAGTTGCTTTCACAAACAAAAAGTCTGTTCTTTTTAAAATGTACTGCCATGTTCTACGCATAAAATAGCATATAGGGAAAAATTTACAGATTTGTTTTGTATAATTAGTTACATTTGAAAGGATAGCCATCCGATAACTTAGGTCAGTATGCACTATTAGTGTTAATAGTAAATAATGAGCAATAATACCGTTTTAAACCACTTTATGGTTCAAACAAAATATTTTTAACTAGACTGTACAGTACCAACTTAGACAAAAGTGAAAGTTTTCTTGCACTAAACTATGGCAGGTGACTGCCACAGTTTAGTTTACAGCATTCCGCTCATACAAGTTTTTCCTTACTTTATTATGAGAAATTACGAGATTTAATGGTATCATGGTAGTGCAATACAAAATGTACTACAACCTTGGCCACATGTGTTAGACACCCTCATAAAACCACATTATTATAAGTATTATTACACTTCCAAGAAAATGAGCATCGAATTTATACTTAATTTACATATTTAGTGCTTACTTTGGGACAATAGGTAAGCAGGCAGCAATGTTTCGTTTTTTTGAAATATTAGTGTATTGTCGACGGTATTGGAGAGAGGTATGTGTTAGGTAGGAGTTGTTTATGAATTAAACCTAATTTAGTGAAACAACGCCAAAAGTTTGTGAATTAACCAAAGTAGAACGTGGGCAAACAGTCCTACTTAAGACACAAAGTAAGACTTTAATCGCTGTAGCGAGAATAATGAAGTATTCGCGATGTGCGGTTCGTACCAACTTGCAACGATATGAATAGTGGATCGTCAACAAATCGACCGAAAAGCGGCCGGAAATGCCTTTCGAACCTATGAAAGTAAAGTGTGTCTAACACAATTGGCCAAAACTGTAACTCAACGTGACACAATAAGCCTGAAGGCTGCGGTACCTACCGGTGACCAAAGGTCGGACGGGTCTGGGATAAGAAAAAAAAAACTCAACGTTTGGTCACTAATGTAAATAACTTCTTCTGGAGTAAATTATGGAAGTTGTCAAAAAAGAATATAATATTGCTCTTTCACATTAGAAATACAAGGTGGACAATTGCATATACCTGCTTAACGTATGTCGTATTGAAGGCGTTCTCTTTTTTTTTATAAAATTACTCCCAATGATTGGATATACAGTGCTTTCATTAATGATTAAAACCCACGTGACCTCTTTTAGATATGCAACCCATTTAACACTATGGTACTATAGTAAAACTAAAATTCCTGCAGAAATTTTTATTTACATATTGACAAATAAATTTTACAGGTTAGGTTTATATTGTAAATTGTAAATAATCACGACTATTATAGAACGGAAAATTTATTATAATAAATGTTGAAAATGGTTTCCGTTGTTATCTAAACATATATTTACTCTGCGTTTTAAATTTTCAAATACATTTTGCAGTTCTTCTATGGTGATATTATTTATTTCTTCTCGTATAGCTGCTTGAAGTTCCTCTAAATTATGTAATCTATTTCTGAAGACTTTATTTTTTAAATTGCCAAACAAATAAAAATCTAATGGTGTCAGGTCTGGAGAGCGTGGAGGCCATAAGTTTTCGCTTATCAATCTATCATCAAAAAATTGTCTGAGATGTTCCTGCGTAGCTCTAGCACTGTGTGCAGGGGCATTATCTTGTTGAAAGAAACCTTGTTGTAGCTCATCATCGTGTAGTTGTGGTATGAATTCGTTTAATATGGCACGGTATCGTTCAGCTGTAATGGTTTCATGGAAAAATATTGGTCCAATAATTCTTCGCCTGGACACTGCTACCCAAATTCCTATTTTTATAGGATGTACATTGGTTTCGACAAATTCATGAGGATTGTCAGTAGCCCAAGTTCTGTAATTCTGTGAATTAATGTATCCTGAAAGATGGAAGCAAGCTTCATCACTAAAGAACGTCAAGTCAAGAACATTATTATTATTTAAATGTTCATTAAACCACTGGCAAAATGTAACCCTCCGTTCAAAATCAACTGGAAGTAATTGTTGTACCACTGTTAATTTATATGGGTGCATATTAAGCTTTTCTGTGAGTGCTTTATGACAAGTTCCCACAGAAAGTCCTAAAAGAAAATAGAACGATAATGACTTATTAACATTAAAACATGTAAATAATACCTGTCTGGTTCGCTAATTTTGGTACAGATTTCTGCGGACTACGTTCCATTCTTTCACGGATATTATCTAAGACATCTTCACTTAATTTTGTAGGTCTGCCAGTAGATTTCTTTTTGCAAATGCAATGTCTTTCTTCAAAACGATGAATTATAAGATGCCTGCGGTATTTCAGTGCATCGTAATCAATATCAAAATCTGGGAACGCCTCAGTGAATTGCTCGATACAACTTGGTAGAGAATAATTCCAATTCCCTTCATCATCTCGCGTACCACTTCTGTAATGTGCCTTTAAAATAAAGGCATCATGCTCCGGTGTAAACACCATTATGATAAAATCTGAAACAACGATTTTTGTTTATTGTCATTACAATTTATGCACTATAAACTTACCAAGCACACACGGTATTAATTCCTGGTAGTTTAAAAAAAAACTTTTGACAATTAACGAAAATGCAGGAATAAGATAAAGATTAAATCAACAAGTTAACCAGAGGCGTATGAAAACTGTCAAATATCGACTTTGCAACTTTCTGGTTAGAAAGCTTAGGGATATTTTTAGTTGACCAACATATTTGTTTACGTTATCTTACGTCAGAGGTCACGTGGGTTTTAATCATTAATGAAAGCACTGTATGTAAATTACACAGATAATAGTGATGAAATAAAGATACCACGATATTAGAAAAAACTAATACAAGCGGCGAAGATGTGCAACGAAGCCACATATACATTGATCAACTGAAAATGACCAGGTGGAGCTTGAACCGAAATTTCCTTCAATTGCCAATTAGCCAATTAGTGAGTTTTCCTTTTAAAATACATTATCGCACAGCATGTAGTCGTACTGAATTTTTATATGATAAATATAGCTATTAGTCAAAAATCGGCGAGGAAAAAATAATGAAAGTCAAAATATGTTATATTTATTAACAGCTATAATAAATTTTCCATTAAGTAACATTAGGTAAGTAAGGATCAAGTATGTATTTTATTCAACAAAACTTCACATTTCACGACATTAAAACGCGGACAAACCCTAATTATGACTAATATTCGTGGTAATTAGGACCGTTTTTTACCTCTAATATAATTAAGGCATATGGAATGACCACTTCTATAACATGAAAGATTAGGTCGTTTTTTTTATAGCAGCGCACAGGATATATCATAAATTGCGGACGTGAACAGAAAAATTATAAAAGCGGGGACTATAATGTTTTATTTTAATATAATTTTTATAAATAAATCTTGGTTAGAAAGATCAATAATTCGGTATTAAATCTACTTAACGAAACTGAAAAGGAACATTTTAAGTTTATAAAATCAACATTGGAAATCTATTTAGCCAGGGATAGCTGAGAAACTAACCATATGTGCAGCTTAGCGATTTGTTAGAACATCATTTCCGACTATGTGAGCTTTTGAATGACATAGAGATGAGTAAATAAACTAAACAAACAGTGAAAGGCTTTAATATACATCTTTGAGAAATGCTAGAGATCCATTAACAGGGATAAACTAGTGTCATTTTAGGAAATGCAGTTTTAGTTCTTAATCTCATTTAATGGATAACAAACTTTCTACAAGCTTACATCTCCATTAAATGCTTATTTTTCTCTTTCTTTCACGTCATCTTACTAGTTATAATATTTCATTTCAGTGTGAAGTATTAAAACGATCTGCTTGCTAGATAAAAGCGTTCATAATACATATAATTTAAACTTACAGCAACAGCTTTAAATGCCGTCAACAGGATAAAGTGATCTAAACGCAATAAAAGTTGTATCATCCATGTGTTGACAAATGGCACCAGCGTCAGAGGTTATATGAAGATCATTAACATAAATTAGATATAATAATAAAATGACCCGTTTTTGTAGTTCTCGAAGGTTTCTAGGAACTTGTGGGAGATACGGCTTCATAACTCCGTTCCTAAAGATAATAATGGCCTACACCGAATTCTGCTGTCCCTTACCGTTATCGAACTTCAGGTTGTTTTTCGATTGTTGGCAAAACCAATCCAGCTCTATATCCTGCTTTTCTTATGTGCTATAGAAAATCGGTTTCGTCAGTCTTCTGTCACTTTTCTAAGTTACATTCGATGGCATTCATTCATTCATTCATTCAGTTAGGGTTGGACACCTATAGTCCAAGCACTTAAGCTGGGTGCTCTTTGTACCATCCCTATTGAAGCCCTCATTTCCAGTTGAAAAGTTTACTGTCCTCTATAAAGTACAGTAATTTGCCCACTGGAAACTTGAGTACCCTCGAAGGCTCCAGTAGATCCTGTCCGAAATGTTTCTGCCTGAGTACCTTCAATTCCTCACATGTGCAGATTACATGTAAACTTGTTTCCTCCTGTAACTCTCATCTCCTGCACCAGGTTCGCTCACCCGACCCGTGTTGCATAGATGCTTCCTTAAGGTACAGTGTCCACTTATCAACCCAATAATAGTCTTAACTTGTTTTTTACTGCGTCTAATTAGGCTTTCAGAGAACTTAACGTGCCCGTCCCCTATTAGCGCTTTAGTATGGAGTTGATCCTCAGTCGACCTCCATTTCCTTACTCTTTCTTTATCTAACCAAGACCAAATCGCGCTTCTAGTAGAATCCCTTGTGATTCCACATACGGGTTCTGGTCCTATGAAGTGTTTCCTAAAACCCTCCTTGGCTAGTTCATCGGCTATTATATTGCCTCTAATATCCTCATGTCCAAGCACCCAGATCAAAGATACCTTGTTGTCTTGTGCCAGTTTATTGAGGTGCTGTTTACAGTCTTTAAGCAGTTTTGATCTGGTAAGAGGATTCATAACTGCCTTGATAGCGGGCGATGGCATAATTTTTATTAAATTGTGTAGAAGTAAACGATGTTTCTGAAGGAAGCCCATTTTAAAATAAATTATCCTGTTCGAATACCATACAGATATACGTCGATAATTACTCATTAGTTACTTATGCTCCTTCTTAGGAATCTTTAACATTTGGGAGAAGACGCCACGCCGAAGGAATTTGTTTATAAGTAAAGCTAATCAACCATAAATTAAACAAGCGACACACCTCAAGATGCGGCAAAGCACCTAATCCATAACCGAGGATGATTTCAGGAAATTGCAGTACTTACCAAGTTTAAACAAACTTGATCTTCTTCAATTCACTGGAAATGAAAATAACGGCACTATATTGTATCAGTATAGTAATAATTATGTACGGGTCCGTATATGGTATACAAGAGTACGTGTATTTTACTAATATTACCCAAAACAAATACTTTCAAGCAACTGTATATCATTATTTCCCATCTACAAACGTAAATTACGTTTCTCACCGCTTATAATTTAGGCCTACCTATATATTCGAAAACTTCTGTCTAAATTTGGGTTGGCTCTGATTTAATTTCCTACAGACTATGAAGGACGAGTACGGTCCTTTTCGGTCAGTGATTACGATACTTATGTACATTATAGTACATCGCAAGAGCTCTTTTGGTTTGCATTAAGAATCCTTTCAACGTGAACGATACCACCAAAATTCTACTATACATCGTTCATATATTTGCTGTAATTAACCAGTAGTAAACTGCTGACTCGCTGCATATTTAATGTATATATTTGTACGATAAATAAATAACGAAATATTGAGGTATTATCTAACAAAGTCTTTGATTTATAAATAAATAGATCACTTCCAGAAAATTCGAGTAGCGTTAACAAAGCTTAAGTGATACTGGAATTAACTAATACATCATTGAAGCGTTTACTCACAAATAGCCAGTTAAAATAATAATTGTGCTTGACTGATACAAAAAATAATTCATATTAATATGAACTGCGGCAGTAAATCGAATAAAATTCAGACAATCGGATGACTCCGTTGACAAACAGACCATCATAAAATATACATCGATTTTCCGGTGTGCTTATTTTGTAAAATAAAATAATTATTTTGTAATTTACAAAATTAACGTTACGGATTATTTTCCCACGCTCTATTATATTAATATACATATTTGAGGTAGCTCGAACTCCACAGTGTAAGGGCGTATGGTGACGAAAATCTTTAGTAAGTCGAAAGACAAAACCTAAGCAACGCCAGGCACGTTTAACCACTCTTTCAAAATATTAGAAAATGAGAGTTTGAAGTACAGAACCACTTCCACATCGGTTACCAACTTAATTCTTGACACCAACTCATAACCCAAAAATAAACCCTGCTACGCGGTGATACTACAAAAAATATTATGTGCTTATATTTATCAATACTGAAACATATTAGAACAAAACATGTCGCTATATCGTCTTGAATGAATCTGCACTCACCGAAGAACAAACAGAATATGCTGAATAGCAGAGTGAGCAGATGAGTTGCATTTATTCAGTGTGATAAACTGATTCTGCCGGCCAAATGAGATTTCAAGGTTTGATAGTCGGCCACGCACACCGCAATTCTCTAGCTTAATTTTTCAAGCAGGATGATTATCTTATTCGAAAACCTTCAAGAACACGTCGGGTACCGAAAGACCATCTGCCAATATTATCTGGATCTCCTGAATAAAAGACACCAGCTTCGTCAGCGTAGATTGTTTCGCAAAAAAACCATCTTGACGCTCGGATAGAGAGTTCTTACATTCAAAGAAAATCTCGCGTGATATAATAGAAGCAAAGACAATACTGAATTGATCCAGCAAAGATAATTGATCTTTCTTATTAGCCATAAAAGACCAGAAGAACTTGTAATTTTTACAATCAACATCAATGGACGCTTTACACGTTTTTCTAAGCATCGCGAAGTGATAATAAAATCTACCCTATGATAGAGATCCTCGGCCAGTAATGGAAAGTTGTAAGCGAAGTTGTTTAAGCGAATATCTACAAATTCTAAAATTCTATCGAAAAAATGTCAAATACTATTTTATTTAATATTATTTTAGTTCAAGTAGTGAAACGTAACTTACAAATAAGTCATTCAAAGGGATGCCAGTACTGTGAGGTACGTATTCATCAACCAGGGCAATGATAAGCCCAAAATAATCTGGGCAATTCAAAGTCACTAACTATTAAAACCAAAGCACAATACATAATTCTCATTCAAAAGTCTACGTTCAGGATTTGTATAACACACTTCAAAGTAATTGGTTGTGGCATGTGGTGGCGCATATTCATAATTTATAAATAAACTACAAGCATTTCCTAGATCAATCACAACCCATACTCAATAACACCAACATTTCGTTTGTGGACGCTAATAACAGCACTACCTTTCTGATAACATCTCGTCGCAACAGACCCTCTATCACTCCAATACACGTTGAAAACAGACAGAAAAACTTCGCTATCCTTGAAGTTAGAATTTAACAAAAATTCAGATATACAAATAAAATCAAAGATGTCTTTCACTTTTATTCTAAGACCCACGGTGTTCTGATAATTTAAGACATAATGAGAAATGGCAGTAACGCGAGAAATTAATGAGAGAAGAAAAATAGAAATCCTCTAGGAGATTCAGTTCTGTAACAAATGAATATCGATATCTTCTTTGGAGATTTTTTGTTACAGATTTTTGCTCGGAAAAGATTTAGTGAATTTATGATTATTTTATTATGTGGTGACAAATAGTTATTCAGGAAATTTAAAGAGGTTTATAAAAGGTAAAACTTCGAATATAGATACAGCATTGTATCCACAACAGTAAATAAATAGATAATTCACAATTTCGAACGAATAAAGCAAACGTGTTTGATGCAAGAGATAAAGCCCAAGTAGGTATATGTATATGCTAGGCATATATATCTATCATATAGCTCTGATTAATATCTATGATGGAATTAATAAAATATATTACTATAATACACAAATTGCTAATTAAACCATCGGAAGTTTAAGTCAATTTTGATGTGTCACTCCAAGAATGCACAATAAAGTCGATGCATTCCTATTATTGATAAGTAGAGAGGATTTAAATAAGGAGATCCTATATTTTTCAACATTAGTTGACAACACTTAGTTGCGAAATTGAGACCATTCGTACCCATATGGATACATGTGTATACGCCTCGAATCCATACAGATATTATTATGCTGGGATATTATCATGTGAGGCATTTAATTTTAAAATACATACATTGAAAACTATACGAAGGTTAGATAACATTGATGGTAAGAATTGACGTCACTTAAATACTTTATTAAGTTAGAAAATCTCAGAGGAAAGAAGTAATGAATTCTGTACAGACTTTGAGCGATTATCATATATATGAAGCCATCAAATACGTGGAAGTTTTTTTACATGCACTGGATAAAATATATTACGAAACGTCACATTGCCAGAGAAACGTACCAAAGCTTTTTTTAAGCGTGTTAGTGTAAAATATGCAATGCAAATTTACAAAGTAATATATACGGCATATAAGAATTTTTGAATTTAATTTAATAATTTACTCATAACATGCTAAGTAACTTTGTTTAGATTTTATAAAATCGGCGTTTTGTTTTCACTACACCCTACGCGTAATCTAGTTAATATAAGCGAACTAACACTTGTTAAAAGTGTGGACAAGACCAGAATATAGTAGTCTAAATCAGGAAATTATAACCTTCTACAGAATTACTTTTTGTTTACGTAGATACAAAGTTAGATTTGCAGTTCTAGAAAACAACAAGCGCAGCAAAACAAAAGAGCAGCAATATATAAAATGAACGGTTGATTGTGTACCTTCAACAGTAATTTTGTACAATTTAAACTAGTGATTTCAAAACCTGTAATCGGAACACCCAAGTCAAGTGCCATTTATTCAAATTGATTATTAATAAAAATAATTTAGTAGTAATAATTTATTGTATAACATCAATAAATTATTATATAATTCGTTAGTACCACCGTGTCTTTGGCATTACAGTACAAGTACTCTCTAGCGTCTTATTGTATAGACACATCAAAAAAATCTTAATTAGAGTAGGCTATGTGAATGGATTGTTACTTTAGCCACTTTCACATAATGACATTTATTCCTTGACATTTAATTTGAGGTTATAAATTTGGTTACAATAAAATGTCAAATAATAAATGTCATTATGTGGTAGTGGCTAAAGCAACGATCAAAAGCATTTTCATAGCCTACACCAATTATGTTTTTTTTCGATGGCACGTTACTTACAATCTTTTTTTTACAAAACTAAAATCGTATTATATCATTATAATAATTTTATTAGTAAAAGAGCTTTAATACAATATAAATATTTGAATGTTACTGGAGTGTAGTCGTATATACAGATCTGTCATTAATACAGGTTTGCTATCAAGGTTCCAACTTGTATAAGACTCTGTATACGAAATAAGTTCAAATAATTAGTCAGATAGTTTAGCAGTGCTCTTTCCTTACATATTTTGGTTAGAGCGTCTATATCAACTACATTCTCAATCCTTGAGCCTTTTTTAGAAATAGTTTCTTGCAAACATTGTCTAATAAAATGTTTTGAATGTTTTCTTCCCTTACAGTCAACGTGCACAAGAAGAAGTCATATTTCGCATACATTATGAGGTTTATGTCGACTTCGTTTAGCATTCTAGTCAACAAGATGTAAAGAGTGCCGTGCTAAAGAAACATGTGAGAGAGATTAAAAAAAATGAAATAAATTTATTCCATAATATGTGTCAATGTTCAAAAATTATTTACTCGGATTAATATTTAGCTAAGTTTAGTATTTACAGAACTAAATTTGCTTATTGTTCTTTTTGTTTCATTTATTTTTACATTCTGATATTTTTCGCTTTAAATCTTGAAAAGTTTTTCATCTTGTGCTAAGCTGCATATTATATTGTTATTTCAAATTCCAAAAGATCAAAAGTTAAATCTGATATTCTTAACGCTTTCCATGCTGGGATAGCGTCGCCTATTTCATTTACATCTCTACTTTCGCAAGTACGATCTGTTGCTAGGGCAGCAACGTTAAGTATGTGAATCGTACTGAAGTTTTTGTTGGATAGAGGGCTACGAACCCATCGTGCTCTGCAAGGCATTCCATTAACACCAATTGTGTTTTCTAACTAATTAAACTTCACACTAGGTGTGCATTACGCTAGTCGATGTGTGCATTCAACTACGGCAGCGGTCTTTCACATGCAGAGGATAATATCGTATATGCTATTGCGTATGGCGTATAGGTCTAGAACACACAATGACAGGTCGCCGTTATATAAACGGACTGCGCATTCTGTTGTATTCTGGTATGGATGGCGTGTATATCTACTGTAGATGGTCCGCAACCCATTACCACATGTTATGAAATATGTGCGGGATATTATTAGTTGGACATTTCAACATTATGTGGTTCTAATGTTGAACAGCTACGAAGACGAGTTGCAGCGGAGTGGTTGGCCATTCTACTTTGTATCATATAGCACATTGTGAACCCGATGCCTGGTCATATTGCTCTGCAGCTCTAAGGTGGTACTGCAATCAAGGAGCTAGATGTGACTATTAAATTATGATATGTGATGAGAGCTTCCGGGTTTCGACCACGTTATAGTAGTGAGAATATATAAAATACAAAAACAAATAAAAACGTAATAAAGTAAAAGTATAAAAAAAATCAAAATCTATAAATACCCAAACTAACAAACATTTAAACACATTTAAATATTAATTATCGGTATAAGTCTAGCATTTTGTAGTTGTGTTGTATTTAATAAGTTTATCTCAATTTATGATTTAATGGCCGTTTTTGCTGTCATTTTTTTCATGGCTAATTTGACATCTTACAATTATTTTGAAAAAGCTCACCTTTCATTAAGAAAATGTTAAATATCTCATATATTAACGATTTGAAATACAATAAAATAGAATACGATACAATAAAATAAATAAGTAAATAAAAAAGGTGATTTGCGGGCTACCCTTAACCAAGAGACTCATAAAATACGGTAATATATTAAAAAAATTATATCAAAGAAACTCAAACAACGGTTGTATGATTATAATACAACAAAGCAACGTATCCGCAGTATAAAAAGAGACAAGATGGAACATTACTTTATCTGAATATAATTATGTTTGACTTTAACGTTTCTTTATTTAACGATGACATAATTATTGTGCGTTAAAAATTGGTTTTCTTCAATAATAAAATATACTTCGACGGAATTTACGTTAAATGAAACGGTTAACAAGAATTTATAGTTGGTTAGTTACATAACTATCGTTAATAAATGCATTACAAGTATGTACTTTCTGTCATAAAACATACTATGTATATTATAAGCAATTGCGGTGGTATTTATTTGAACGTGTTAATATTGCACCAGGCACTAAAACGATTCGATTGCCTTCTCTTCATTTAAAATATTTTTAGATTTCTAGTGCTTCCGGTTATACCGGAAGTCGTCGTTTACTTTGTTATTTTTAATGGAACATCATTTTTCAATATTTCGGGTGTTTTGTAGTTATTCGATTTTTTCTAAAAAAAATTGCTATAGCGGATATTTATTCAAAAAATTGAAGAACACTCGATTTATCGGATATCAATTTAGAATTCATAACATGCATAAACAACATGTTGTTAAAACGGATAACAATAACGAAAACAATGCATGCACAGAGCAAGAAATTTCGAATATATTTTTTAAGAAATGGGTGTAAAAAACTAGAAAGAAATTGTAATAATTGTTCAAAATGTTGATCGTTCGGATTCAGGCACGGTACTAAATGTAAAGAAATACCATCAAGCTCTTCGTACAACTTTTAACTATTTGTACCAATAATGTAAACTCATTTAATTCGTAATTATTAACTCACAAGCATCAAACGACGAAGTGTGATTTTGACGTTAGACTAACAACAAATCTTTGAGAACACTTATTTACCATTGCACACTGGATAAACATCGATGAGTTATGTATGCATTAAAAAAAAAAACCTAATTATCTCCTAAACTATCAATTTTAGGTGTAGGATATGTTGGACATAAACAATGTAAAGGTGGACGCCGACGATGATTAAGTAATAAAATATGGGTGGTGCCATTTGAAAAAATTGAGTTATGGTTCTTCAGAATTTCTAAGAGTTAACGTACAGTAACCACGCAATGTAGACAGCCGTTTTCGGCGCTAAAATATACTCCAACATGATATTTAAGCATGTTATGAATTTTAAATTGATATTCGAAAAATCGTGTATTCTATGATTTTGTGAATAAATGTCCGCTATAGCAATTTTTTTAGAACAAATCGAATAACTGCAAAACGCCCGAACCAAATTGAAAAAACTAAAGGTATTTATAAAGCTTAAAGATAGGTAATCGGTATAACGGGAAGCACTAGAAATCTAAAAATATTTTAAATGAAGAGAACACAATCGATTATATACGATTGTGAATTTTCAAGTTTATATTCTGGCCAGAACCCCATAAACTTCTAATGAACGGTCTCGCTGAGACAGCCTGTATTTGTATATATATGTATTTACAACGGTTTTACATCCTCATACATAAAAACATCTGTATAGCGATAGTTTAATGGAATTTGAAATTTTGTGTGCTGGATATTTACGGCATTTTCGATGCATCATTTCCAAAACACTCCCTTTTGTTGTGTCATAAAATCATGCCCTTGATTACAATAGCGTATTTTTGGTGAATTGACGTTTATCATTTCGTCTTTATCTGATCATTCATTATCAGATAAAGACAAAACAGTTACAAACAGTACGATAGTTATATATTTTTCTGATTTTTCCGTTTGTTGTTCATTCATGACTCAAAGTATGTATGTACATACCGGGATACAATTATACTGTTACTGAACAAAGTATACAGGAATTGATTTCCTTCCGACGCGACGCAATGGATATACATACATATCGCGAGATAGAAACGATAATGCGCGATGTCTTTATAGTACGAAAACAAATACACTTCAGTGCAGAGACGGCTATAAACGTTGGATTTCATTTTACAATGAGTTTGCCAATTGCAAATTTACAATATTAGGAATTTTATTGCTAGCAATAAATTTGGTATTCAAATAAAATTCAAACAAATAAAAAAAAATCAGCAATCATATATGCCTAATTTATTCGCTTAGATTCTATACATATGTATGAGATTATTTATTCATGACTATTTTAACTTTATTTAATCGAGAATATTTAATTTTTTTATATAGTACAGATTTTGTTATATACTGTTAGATTTTTGTAACAGCTGCACATGATAAAAATTCATACAGTTGAATATAAAAAATAATAAAAATAATAATTCACGTGAATGTGTCATTAATTGTATGGCCATTTCGTTACATACTGCGTAACATCTTCAGCACTATCAGTCATGCTGAAGTCGTGCTAAAGTTCTAAGCAAAGAACTAATAGATAAATGACTATTTATTCGACAGGCTTCATCATCATAACGAAATCAATTCAG